>JAAGKR010000149.1:91240-282632 GCA_011419295.1 Clarias macrocephalus
CTGCTACTGCTATTACTGATACTTTACTTCTGCTACTATTATTGCTACTACTTGACATTGCTACAGTGACACTGCTACTATAGTAGCTCTCGCTAATCCTACTACTGCTGTTACTCCTGCTACTACTAATACTGCTATTAACACTATTAATACTACTGCTACCACTAATACTGCTACTACTTCTGCTAATATATGTACTATTACGTCTGCTACTATTGCTACTGCTATTACTACTAGTGTTACTATTACTACTTCTACTATTACTACTATTAGTACTGCTACTATTACTACTGTTACTATTAGTACTGCTACTATTAATACTGTTATTACTACTGCTATGACTACTATTACTACTGCTACTACTTCTGCTAATATATGTACTATTACTTCTGCTACTATTGCTACTGCTATGACGACTACTACTACTACTACTACTGCTAGTATATGTATTATTGCTACTGCTATTAATACTACTATTACTTCTACTGCTACTATTACTACTGTTGCTATTAGTACTGCTACTACTATTAGTCATTACTACTGCTATGACTGCTACTGCTACCACTAATACTGCTACTACTTCTGCTAATACATGTACTATTACATCTGCTACTATTGCTACTGCTATTACTACTAGTGCTACTTTTAGTACTGCTACTACTATTAGTATTACTATTGATATGACTTCTACTGCTACTATTACTTCTGCTACTATTACTACTGCTACTACTATTAATGCTATTACTACTACTACTACTACTAGTATATGTATTATTGCTACTGCTATGACTTCTACTGCTACTATTAGTACTGTTACTATTAGTACTGCTACTACTATTAGTATTACTATTGATATGACTTCTACTGCTACTATTACTACTACTGTTACTATTAGTTCTGCTACTATTAATCCTTTTATTACTACTGCTACCACTAATACTGCTACTACTTCTGCTAATATATGTACTATTACTTCTGCTACTATTACTACTACTACTACTGCTAGTATATGTATTATTGCTACTGCTATTAACACTGCTATTACTTCTACTGCTACTACTATTACTGTCATTACTATTGCTATGACTGCTACTGCTACCACTAATACTACTATTACTTCTGCTAATATATGTCCTATTTTTTGCTACTATCGCTACTGCTATTACTACTGATACTATTACTACTGTTACTGCTACTTATATTACTGCTATCACTACTACTGCTGGGCTATTATGGCTACAACTGCTACTATTGTTATTACTGCTACTGTTTACAACTGGGTTTTTTTTTTTTTGTTTGTTTTGTTTTTGCCATCATTCCCTTGATTGGAAAATAATATCCTATCTTCCAAAAACTAAATAGAAAAACTTTAACCAACAAGTTACAGTGTGCTTGTGAGTAATATTAATGTCCACTGTCCACCTTTACTCACCTGGAGCAACACTAATCCCGTTGGCAGTAACCGCCACACCGGCACCGCTGCCCAAGTTATTCTGCATCCCGTACACTGAACATGACAAAAACAACATGAAAAACCAGGAAGGTCTCTGTTCTCTGAACAAGCTCACATCTTTTTCAGTCTGCTGTAACACAAGGGTCGTACTAAAGGTATTTGCTTTGTTACAACCATTGTAATCAATCATTGTAATCAATCATTGTAATCAATCATAATTAATCAGTTATTATAAAGCACAGCATCCATAACTAAAGTATTTAAAGACTTAATTAAAAAGTTAATTGTAATAAATGTTAAATGTTAAATGTAATAAAAAACCTGATATTCAAATATTTCTGACAGAGACCTGCATTTCCAGCAGAAAGGCCACCGCTCAAAACTGAAGAGTTCAAGGTCATGTTGTTCTGCATCCCCACTACCAACAACAACAACAACAACAGTACAACAACTTACAACCAGTAAGTGACGAATGCGAACACAATATGAACACAAGACCATCAGAATACAGTAGCACAAGTAAACACTTGCTGTGAAGCACAACAATGTACCCGAATATTTTAAAAAAACATTTCCCAAATAATTTTTAAATTAAAAATAATTATTAAATTAAATGATATTCAGAAAATATAATAATTGTCAGGTATTTTTAATTATAAATTAGACATAACACTGGTCACAAATCTTCATTGTACTATGACTAACTCTAAAAAAGTATTTTATTTATAGACCATTTACAACACTAGTAATATATGTTTTAAAGTACTATAATTAAAATGATCATATACAAGTAAAAAAATCTACATGGTACTTAAGTAAAACTACCGAAAAAAATAAAATAAAATCATTAATTGAACACATTTTTTTAGATAAAACACTAGCTAACACTAGCTAATTAAAAACAGGCGGACCAAACAGACAAAAAAAAAAAAAAGTCCACAATTTAACGCCACAGCTACACATTCTCACCGTTGTGTTGCAGTGTGGCATTGGGGCTGAGGTTGTTGGGGTTGGTGTGATAGGCATATCCACTGTATGCAGACTCCAGGATAGAGCTGTCATAACCTAACAAAAATACAGCATATAATAAAGACATGTCAAATGTTTACAGATGTGACGTATGAACTCATAATTATGTGCGCATCAAGCTTAACATCAATACCTAATCGAGTTTAAACTTCACCTCATATTATATATTATATAATATATATATATATAATATACATATAATATATATTATATATATTATATTATCCAGGAGATATTTACATGGACTCTGTAAACAGTTTGTCACTAAATTGTCACTAAATGCTCTGTTTTGGGCTTCACAACAGAATATCCTATTCTCTTATTTACTTCCATCCATTGAGGAGGTGAAAAAAATAAAAATTTGTAGATTTTATTTATTTGTAAATTTTCCAACCACTATTCTTAATGTTTTGTATGCGCATGCTAAACGTTTCACACGAAAACGGACCGCTTACACAATGAGGGACGGTTCACAATTGCCGTATTTGCTTCCATACTGAAGATCAACAGAGTCCGTGACTCAACCTCAGATGCTGAAGCTTTTGTGTTTGTTTATAAATTTAGACACATGAACTTGAATAGGGGTGGCACGGTGGTGTAGTGGTTAACACTGTCGCCTTGTACCTCCAGGGTCCGGTTCGATTCCCGGCCAGGTTTGATTCCCATCTCTTTGTGCATGGAGTTTGCATGTTCTCCCCGCGCTTGGTGGTTTTACTCCGGGTACTCCGGTTTCCTCCCACAGTCCAAAGACATGTAGGTTAGGCTAATTGGCGTTCCCAAATTGCCCATAGTGTGTGTGTGTGTGTGTGTGTGTGTGTGTGTGTAAGTGTATGTGTGTGTGCAGCCAGTGTCCAATGTCAGCCAGTGGCCGGGGTTTGGACATTGAGTGGGAATTGAATCTGGGCCTTCTAATTTTCATAAAAGTAATTTTGTGTTTGTGTGTGTGTATCCTAGTGTGGTAGTTACCTGCGTGGCTCTCTACACGTGTGTCCACACTTGCTTTTTTAGGTATGGGTAGTGTATTAGTGGGAGAACGAGGGGGACTGCTGCTACTGGAGCGACTTCCTTTGAGAAGTTTCTTTACATCATCCAGCTCAGTCCCTGATGACACACACACACACACACACACACACACACACACACACACACACACACACACACACACACACACACATTTTATCATTACAAAAGGTTTGATGTTTATAAGCTTAGGTCATGGGTTGATGTTACAGAATAAAACATTTCTCATGGTTTAATGCACTGAAACCTGGGAACAGATTGAAAACCACAGACTTAACTGCTATAAAATGAATTTGTTACACCATTATGTGAAATTGGCATTATAAAAACATTCAACTTCTTTACAAGGTATATACTGACATCTAGTGGATGGGGAGGCACTCTGCAGTCTGGCTCTGATTTCACTCTCTGCAAATATAAAAGAAGAATCAAATATATAATGTATTACTTTAGCTACTTTCCTTATTTTTTTTATTATTCTTTCATTATTACCTTACGTCTACACCACCTACATTTATATAGAGTTATATTCACTCAAATAACCAGCTTATTACCTCTTGTCTGGGTGCGTCCTCTTGTGGCTGCACTTGCTGCTGCTGCTGTGGTACAAACAACAACATACAAATTACAACTTAATTAAGAAATATGTAAACAAATTATTATTATTATTATTTTAAGTTTTATTATTATTATTATTATTATTATTATTATTATTATTATTAAAATCTTTTTAAAAATATAGACTTATTTATTTATTTATTTATTTATTTATTTATTTATTTGCACTTTATTATAACTTTTTAAAGTTCAAATATTTATCTAACTCTTTAAAATATTATTATTGTTATTATTAAAATCTTTAAAATATGCACAAATAATTATTTGTTTCATTATTTGCACTTTATTCTAACTTATATGTTCAAATATTTATCTAACTCTTTAAAACATTATTATTATTATTGTTGTTGTTGTTGTTGTTGTTGTTGTTGTTGTTGTTGTTGTTGTTGTTATCAAGCATGAAAACACACTGACCATACTCTTTCCTAGTGTATTCAGGGGAGGAGTTGCCACTGGAACTTCCTAATAAAATAATAGTTAATAGTAAAAAGTTAAATATAAAGTATAATTAAATAATACAGTAAAATACATTTTATATATATATATATATATATATATATATATATATATATATATATATACATAGGTTCCATGTTTTTTTATGCTAAAGCTAATACTCATTTAATCAAAATTTCTCTATCTCACTCTTAAAATAAATTATTTTGTCCAATACAACAATGTCAAAAAGCTAAAGGTCACAGGTCACGGGCTGTAGGTTACCTTCATATCCTGCAGTGCGCAGGGTCAGGCTGCTTTTCCTCTGTGTGACAGGTGAGTAGGTAGAACTCTTCATGGTGCTTGTGGCAGAGGAGGTGTATTTGGTAGAGCCTCCCAGTGATATAAGAGTGGAAGAAGCCCCTCCTCCAGAGGACATGATGGATGAGTAAGCCCCACCCCCTGACAGATTGAGAGAACCACCTGAATGGCTCCCTAAGTCCGCAGAAGAGCTGGACACAAACTGTGAAGATGAGCCGGACTCGAAAGATTTTGCAGAACCTCCGACTGTAATGATGGAGGACGTTATACCAGACGCTCCCAAACCTCCAGCGGCTCCGCTTGAAGATGAAGTCACAAAAGAACCTCCGCTCACGCTGCCCGTCACAACTTGCACTGCACTGCTACTGGAGCCACCTGCTGAAGCACAACAGACAAATAATCAAGTCAGTTTATGGAGGGAGTGTGAATAGGGTCAATGCTGTTGATCAAGTTGTGCTAAAGAAGTCTTTAAAGAGTTTAAATGTTATGATAGTTATTTCATTACAGATATTACTGAAACTAAAGCTAAGATCTCGGGATTATAGTTTACAGTTTTCTCCAGAGAAGAAAGCCTACTGCTCCTTTGCCTCGCCAAACAGTTTGCATGGTACTTATGCTCATGCTCAAAATTTGGACCATATCAATTTTTTTTTGCCTTCAGTACATCAACTTCATGGACAAAATGTTCACTTGCTGCTTATTATACCCTATATAACTTCCAGGTGCCATTGTCATGAGATATTGACAATGTAGCTATTGTGACATGGGCCAAATTGTGAGGGCTCAACATCTGGATCAGAGCAACTCTAAAACTACACTATCACTCAAAAGTTTGGGCTCACTTGGAAATTTTATTGTTTTCCAACGAAACACACAGGAAAATATACCAAAAGAACAAGACATGCTGACATTGTCAAAGTTAGAAATAATGATTTTGATGGAGATTATGAATATGGTCTTCAAACTTAACCTTCATAAAGCATTTTTTGCAGCAATAACAGCCTGGCAGGCACTCTAGCTATCAATTTTTCAAGATAATCTAATAAGATTTCACCCCATGCTTTCTGGAGCATCTCCCACAAAATGGATCAAGTCTTCCTCTGTATCATACGGTCAAGCTGCTCCCACAACCGGTCATTAGGGTTCAGATCCGGAGACTGTGCTGGCTGCTCCATTGCCACAAATTCTGGCTGACTTTAAATTTTGGATAAAATTGATTGTGAATTGCATGAAAATGTGTTTTTCTTCGGAAAACTAAGAATTTTGCTAAACTTTTGAGCAGTAATGTATAGCTTTTGTGGGATGTTCTCAGACTGCAGAGGACAGAAAGGAAAGAAAACCTGTGAACCGGTGACAGGGTCATGGGCACTACAGCTGACTGATGCGTGCGGGAAGCGAAGCCTGTACCATGGAGTCCAATCCAATAGAAGACCTACTGTAGCTCAAATTCCTGAATTTATTAATACCGGTTTCCATAACAAGGTGTCAGAACACGCAGTGCGTCACCATTTTGATGGCAAAAGAGACTACTCAGTATACTCATGGTCATAATGTTATGGTTGATTGGCGTATGACATCGCAGTGATTTTAGTCTTCACATGGTTTTTAGGTATTTCAGAACATCACAGATTTCCTTTGATTTTCATTCATAGGTACTTGTGGACACAATTATGCAGAATAGTGCGAAAACAACCAGTGGGTGACAGAAATGCCTTGTGGATGAGAAAGGTCAAAGAAGAACAACCAGAATGGTTCGACCTGACGCAAAAGTTACAGTAATGCAAATCTGAGCAAAACACACAAAATGCCAAACCCTGGGGCAGATGGTCTACTACAACTGTGTGTCCCACTTGTTTCAAATGTCTGACTGAAGTCTCGGATTCGTGTTCCTGGCTGACAAGAATGAAACCTGATGTGGTCTTCTGCTGAAAAAGCTCATCTATCTCAAGATTTAACGTGTTTTGTGCTATTCTGCTTTTTGACCTAAAATGTAACTAAAGCTCCTGACCTCTACCTGCATGATTGGCTGAATGGAAATATGTATTGCACAGGTGTTCCTATTAAAGTTGCTAGTGAGTGGAGAAATGTAAAATGATGAGAATGATGACGGAATTTAAAAAGGAAACTAGTAAAAATTTAGCAATGTATTAAACAAAAACGGATCTTCAAGTATTTGAATATACAAATAAATAAATGTCGAAATAATGACTAATTGTTAATTGATATAAGATATGATCAACATCCAATATTTAATTATTGCAATAATTCGTTTTTGATGCTCACAGGATATGACATTACTACTGCCTCCTCCTCCTCCTCCTCCTCCTCCTCCTCCTCCTCCGCTGCTCTGGGTGATGATCCTCCTCTCCACCAGTACTGTTCCTCCAGAACCAGAACCTGAACCAGAGCTAGAGGTCGATGTGAGCACTCGCTGTGTGCTCGCTGAACTACTGCTGCCCTCTGGGTGTTTACACACACACACACACACACACACACACACACACACACACACACACACACACACACACACACACACACACACACACACACAATAAAAAGTGAACAATACGACAACGCTACTTTCTAAAACAGTGTTCGTGTACTGTTTTTAACACACAGATGAGCCATAATAAACACAGGGAACTTACAGTTTGCCTAATAAAACCTTGGTACAGTACTAGTTAACATGCATAATTTTGATAGTTGTTAGTAAAAGGAATACTAATTTAAAACTGATACAATGAAATTAGTATCTAAACCTTTGGTTTTACTGGTTTAGTTTTTATATTTAGTTTTAACGTCGGTATGTAACCAGGTTTAATGTAATGTACAGTATACTGTAACAGCACATATGGAAAAGCGAGAAATTCCCCCCAGGGCAGATGGTGAGAGAGATCTTATAATGGTGTATTGAGAACAAGGTAATAACTTTTAACTCTTCACACTCACTTGGAGGAAGGGAGGTGAGTCTGGTTGTGGTGGTCACACTCTCTGTAACTGTGTAGAACAACAAGAAAAAGAGAAAACCTTCAAAAACGTTGCAGCTGGGTGCCTTAGAGGAATAAGCACTTTAAAAAAAATGCATCAAGAAAATGGTTTTTTAAAAATCGTCCTGTCTACAAAATTATAGGACGTTTTAAGACTGTTGCGTTCATATCGATATACTGTACAGGAAAAAGGAATAGAAATCTAAACGTACTGTAACTTTGTCATTTTTCTTACCTTTACCTGAAACACCTGATACTCCCTCTGCGTTCGCACTCTTGATTGTGATTAAATTGTCCATTCCATGTTCCCTATTCAAAAGCGAAACAAAAACGGCGCAGTTTTAGATTTTCCAAATTTCAGAAACGGACTTAAAACATCATTTCTAATATAGATTATTCAGGCAGCAAGAATCATCATCATCATCATCATCATCATCATCATCAAACAGCAGCAGCTTTACTGTCTAGTGCTGAACAACTGAACATTTGGTTAAAATGTACCAAAATAAAAAATGTATGTTTACGTTTTCATAGAATACTGCTAATGTTTCAAACAGCCTTTATTTGATTCTTTAAATGTTTCTTTTATAGGGCGCTCCACGAATTTGTAAAACCTACCTAAAATCACATAGCACATTAAAAAAAAAAATCATAAAAGCTTAACAATCAGTGTATTTGATAAGTATCCACTCACCACCCTCTGTGGAGCCACACTCCATCCTGGAGATCTCTGCCTCACCTGAGCTACACTTGATAAGTAAAGAAATCAAAGCCTAACACACCCTATGAAGAAATCTTAGTTATGGCATCAATCGTCCCCGATACGTGTCCTCTAATACTGCATGTTTCAACACGACCCCTCTCCTCAAGGCAGAATATCTATAAAAACTTATACAGTATATCCATACTGGTTTTTTTTTTTTTTTTTTTTTTTTTTGTAAAGGGCTTTTTATGTCAGTTGTTCTAAATTACTGATTTGAAGCTTTGATTTTTAAACAAAACTGCATTTAGGTTAAGAATTTATATTTTGCGGTGCATATTGTAGAAAAAATATATAAATTATAATAGGAACAATAATTATGATGTTTATTTAAGCTATAGTTACATGGAACAAGACACTGTTATCTAAAATGAATTACATGTCAGAAAATGTATAGAGAAACAACATCCCAAAAGTGGTGCCCCTTGCATTTGAAATCACAAGCTTCAGGACACATAATGGACAAAAATTGAAAGGTAGATTTTACTGTTTATTTAGGATTTAATTCTTTCATGCTTTAAGAATTTTGCAACAAGCTCAATCAAGGTACTTTTCAGGTTTAGGCTGGTGAAAGACCCACAAGGTTCACTAAGATTTCATTAAAAATATTTAGCAACAAAATATGCCGAGCAGCCATTCTATCTGTCAAACAGAAATTAAAATGAAAATGTTATTATGAATTTTGTGCACTTTTGTTCAGAGCTTTGTTCCCTAAGTGTCCTGGGGCAGGCTCCCACGACCCTGTACAGGATAAGTGGTGTGGAGAAAGTGGGTATCAACCTATTCATCAGAAGTCTATGATGTAACTATCTGTATTTATTCCATCCATCTTTTCTTAAAAAGAACAAAAATAAATAAAGCATGATTATGGAAAAAGTAATTGCACTTAATCGTTAATGCATAATTAATTATTAAGGCATAAAGCATAAATGGTGGGCTCAGTTATTTTTATGTCAAAACATTTTTATAATATTATCTCCTCACATTTCCCAGTGCTCTCAGTAAAATACTTGGTTCCTAAAGTTCTAACTGGTATAAAATACAAAAGTTGTGGATCACTAATCAGGAAGCGGAGGGATTTTTAATTGCCTGTTGATTCAAGAAGCTTATTTTATACTACAGCAGTTTGGACACATGGCGTATATGTTTGAACTTTAAATAAAAAAAATAACTTTGGGCTAAATCTCCAGTTTTCACTTCAGATACTTCTGTGTATCATCTGATAAATCTCACAACTTCAATAGAAAAGCAGTTTGCCTGCCTGGAGGTGTATATTTCAGACATGGTTACCATGGTTACAATGTTCTAAAATTACAAAAATATGAAATTCTCAAAATCCTCACGTGTAAACAATAATAAAAAAAAAGCGATGCCTCTTTTTTTTTTTTTTACAAACTATTACTACAAATTATTATTATTATTATTATTATTATTATTATTATGATTATAATTATTATTATTTGATAAAGAGTATACTTTGATATATATATATATATATATATATATATATATATATATATATATATATATATATATGTGTGTGTGTGTGTGTGTGTGTGTGTGTGTGTGTGTGTGTCCCACACCTGCGTATCCCAAGGCTAGTTATTATGTGATGTTCTACAGTCTTTGAAATAGTTCTAATATCATCATGCAATAACAGTGATTAATGTCTTATGACCACAAATAGCAGTAATGCATTACTGATAAATCTCTTCTGTTGTATACATTTTGTGTAAATTACTTCTTGGCTTCCATTCTGCACACAGATTATTCATCTAAGGCTCATTTTATTATCTGGCAAACAATCCACTTTTTTTTTTTAACTAAAATTGTAATATTATACAATCTGAAATGTTATTAATCTTAAATGTTGTTTGGATGGTTGATAGTTTAACTTTTTTCTGCTTGTAATATATATATATTTTTCGCTTAGTTGTACAAAACAGCAACTTCAAAAGGTTCTTTGGATTTTCGTTTATAATTTTAGATTCGTTTTTCATAGATGTTTTAAAGAATTCTAAAACTGACCAAAGTTAGGTTTTACACAAACAATAATTTACACAAACAATAGTTTATCCAAGTTGGACAAAATAAAGAACTCAATGTGCTAGATGAAGTCTCTTTCTCCCTCTAATAGAATACCTCAATATTTTTTTATTTATCAAAAAATCCCAATTGCACCACTTTTCTCCCATGTTTTTCATGACAAAAGACTTATTTAATATTTAAGTCATTAAATATGGCAATGGAAATCTTCTTCCAATAAATTTCATATGCCTACGGTATTCTGTACATACACCGATGAAAAATAAAAGTGCCAGAAAAGCTTTTCTAAATCAGTGGTTCACAAAGAGAGCCCGACGGGTCCATGAACCATCGCCTACTATTTTCTAATGTACTTACAGTAGGGCAAATCACATGCAATTATTATTAAAGTTATTATATTTATGAATGAGTCCGCATAGCTATTAGTCTGTTTGCCACATGAATTTGTTTCATTTAATTAAAACCTTAACCACATAAAACTGAGTATGGCAATTAAAATAAAAATATTTTTTAAAAGTTCAGGAATAGAAATCTTTATGGATCTAATGAATAGACTGTTTGGTTGTACCTGTTTATGTAATATTTATGAAGTTAACATGATTTGGACCATACATGCATTAGTTAAAATGGCTTTTGGTTTGAAAAGCTAACAAACTAATAAATGGTCTAATAAATATTTAAATCTAATAATGAGAAAACATGATAGTAGAATGTTATCGTGCCATTATTAAATATTAATTAACTTTTATAATGTAAAGCATATAAGGACCAGCATAAGTAGGAATAATAATGCATGGAGCTGAACTAATGCCCTGCTTGCACTTGTAAACAGATTTTTTTTCCCCCTGCAGCACTACAAAATAAATAAAATTAAATAAATATAAAACTAAACATACATATTAAACATATTAAGACTAAGCTTACTCATGTTCATTTGCATGCATATTAGAGTAATTAGTTGCATTATATGACCAATGTAAAACTTTAAATCAAGTTCCAAACAATAAACAAAAAAAGAGCTCATGGAGTCCTGGGAGACTCACCTGTTGCCTCAGACTGGAGAAATGTGTCACGCTGTGAACCCTGAGTACTGAAAACGGGTATTATACTCACGGCACGGTTCTGATCAGGTCCGGTGACACAGAGGCCTGGTATGTGGTACCTTACTGCAGAGAACTTATCTCTGACTCATGCACAACTGTACAAGTTTAAACAAGATGAGGGGCAAACGTTTTCGAGAGCGAGAGAGCGAGAAAGAGAAAGACCCTCGAGGCAGTGCCATTTCAGTTCTATGTTTTGTTTTCACTCCTGCATGTAGAAGGTAATCATAATTACAGTACTATCCAAGACTGGCTTTCATACTTGTATTTTTTCATGAAAAAAAAACATTAAAAAAAATAATCATGGACTATGTAGTTCAGGTGGAAGAAAATGTTTAATATTTCTTCTTAGTCATATGTTTAGGAGAAAAGCAAAATGATTGAACAGTTTTAGTCAAGGGAATTTTTTTTGTCTGTGTTTTTAGTATTGACAGGAAAATTGGTGGTATCTATTTAGGGATTTTGATTAGATTTGATTAGATTTTTTAAAAACTCAACAATTACAGTTCAGCTTCAGCAGGATGCTAGAATCAAAAATAATGCAAAAACACATTTTTTCAATGTCGAGGGGATACCTGCATTTAACTACTGTATAGAGAGGAATCTGGATTTTCACTACATATACAGTAACAGGGATGGAATGGTATGAAAGTCTCATATGAGTCGGATACGCACACAACACAGTACCATGTTTTTTTTCTCCTTTTTTTTTTTTTGTAAATATACATCGTATTTTGTTCACTAAATATATTATAGATTTTTTTTTCTTTGTTTCCTTAACAACCCCCCCCCCCCCCCAAAAAAAACGCACACAGAGATGCACTATCTATAAATTGCCATGTTTTTGAATGTTTGTGCAATGGACTGGTTTCCCATCCATGTATCTGTGATTGGCTCTGGATCCACTGCAACTCTGATCAGGACAAAGTGATTACTGAATGATGAATAATAAATGAATGAATGAATGAATGAATGAATGAATGAATGAATGAATGATGTATTGACCACATATTTAAATTCAGGGCAGAATTTCCACTCAAATAAAATATGAAAAACGTTAAAATGAATACTGGTAAATTAATGGTAGAATTTAGTAGATTTGTAACATTTGTAGATGTTAAAATCATCAAACTAGAATTAAGTACATTTACAAACTTAATTTATTTGGCTAAAGTAGACATAATATCAATATGTTAAAATTACATGATGCCATAATCAGGGTGTTGATGGCATAGTAGTGGACTTCTCACCAGCCATGCAGAAGGCCCGGGTTCAATGCCCAGCCAACTTCCAAACCCAGCTACTGGACGCAGGGCATCGTTAGTGCTGGTCCCAAGCCTGGATAAATTGTTAGGGTTGCGTCAGAAAATAATACAGAATACAGCAGGTTGTGGTGGGAGCAGCCAAAAGAATAACATGATGCCACAATCATTTTTTAAAAAGATTCTATCCAAATTCATCTACTAAATGATTTCAGGAAACTGATAAAAATCGATAATTTACCAAAACAAAAACAAACAAAACAAAAAAAATATATATATATATATTGGTTACAAACCTGGTAGATCTACACATACACCCCTGTAACATTACAATGTCATAAAGTGTCATTTTGATAAATAGAAAAATAGAAAGATAGTTATTCTTTTTGTTCACTTAGAGGGACAAATGAGGATCCCATCTAAGTTTCTAAAACAAGCTTTTACTCTATGAGTGTAGTTTATTTCCAGTGCTTGTGGGAAACTGTTTTTATTCTCAGCCATATAAAAAAATCATAACGTCCCTTGAAATTCCTCATGCATTATCCAAAATTGGATGCAAACGCTCAGCATCACCAGGAAGGTATTTGAGGTTAGAGGTGGATTGCACTGAATAAATATACCAGATCACAATGCTCTAATACTCCACAGTGTGTTACGATTCATGCTCAATAAGCTCTAAAAGTACATGGCATGTTTTGGCAGAATGCTTCTGAAATTCTTATAGAAATGCTGCAAATTCCTGCCCTGATGCCATGACAATGCCATGCTCTGTGACCAAACATCTAAAAAGAAGCGTCACAAAATGTGCAACCGGATGAAGGCAAAATGTTATTTACAGTGTAGCTTTTAATGCTAATGCTGATCATTAGCACTTTAATATACACTTTAATATGTTCAAATATTAACAGTTTAATATTTTATAATATTAGTTTTTAGGTTTCCAGTATAATATGACTTGTTGAAGGGCCAGAATTAACCCTGTATCCTTTTCACTACAGTATATAGCTATACCCGTAGGACAAGGACAAGGACAACAGGTCATGAACTATGGGTGAATATTTAGAATAAAAGACAAAATTATACTGTACAACAGGAATATAAATGTAAAGTTGAGTGAGGAATAAAACACAATGGGATGTGGTGTCAGGAAAATAATCAACAATGGGATGGTCTGATGTCACCCAACATTTACAATCATGGGAAAAAGAAAGTACTCCCTCCTTGTTACCTGACATTATATGTTCGAGGAACACTCACATGTCTAAATCATGCAGGAAGAACAGACATCAGCCGTGACCTCAGAAAAGCAACTTTTGCTGATCATCAGTCAGGAAAACTGGTAAACTTGCTGCCCTTGAAAATGTTTAAAACAAACCCATATAATGCCATCTATAACCAGCAGATTAACCTAATCTAAAAAATCGGTCATGCACCAGGACATTCATCCCAAGCACACGACAAATCAACATCCACATGCCTAAGGAAAAAAAAAAGGTTATATAGCCAAGGCCAATTTAAGTAGCTATATTCCAGTTCTATACAACGGTTAATTGGTGGAGCAGCATTCTAAGAGTTCCGATATTTCCTATAACGGCACTGAGATGTTTCAGTGTGAGTATACAGCATTACTCCACTGTGTGCTCACCACATAAAATTCCTCATCCTAATTAAAAATAGTTATTACAGCAGAGGTAGAGACATCATCAGTGAAAATAAACTGAGTTTTCAGGAATATTTATACTTGGAGATACATTGTCCATGAAGATGAAAAGGAAGACCGTATTAATTGTACAGAAAACACATTTAATGGGAACGTGCAAATTATGGTGAGCTAGTTGGCTAGCTAGATGTGGCTTCTTGGGGATCAATTTACATTAGCAGAACAAAAATAAACAGGACATGTGGCCATATTGTGTCTGAAAAGTTGCTTAAATGCAATATTGCACTTGCAATCGTGTGGTTACACTGAACAATGATGCGGCTGTTATTAACTACAGTATAACCATGATCTTGCTCATGCCACAGTGTTTAAATACACAATAAACAATACACAGCAATTTTCCAACTTTTTGTAAAACCAGTGAAATTAGTTTTTCCTTGTTATTACTTATTTTATTATCATTATAAATACCCCCTTTTTTTTCTTTTTCTTTTTTTTAGAAAAAAGGCAAAAATTTAACTTGTTACAGAAAAAAAGAAAGTTCTTTTGTCTTCAAGACTTTGTCTTTAAAACTTTGTAAATGTAAAACTTTAAATAAAAAAAAAGGTTTAGCCGCAAAAAAAGTATATTAGTATATATATATATATATATATTAAAAATATAGTATTCCAAAAATATATTTTAAAAAAAATTGCATAGTTTTACACTAATTTTATCCACACGATACTCACCAGTATGAGAATGAGAATTTAATAGAACTATTGCATAAGACCAGAAAGATCAAAGTATAATTTATTCAGCTACATGTTATGATCCTCAATAACATTGGCTGGAGATCAGGGCTATTAAAGATCTTGTAAAGAAATAATACAAAAATAAAATAAATAAATAAATAAATATATAATAATAATAATAATAATAATAATAATAATAATAATAATAATAATAATTCTGGATTATTAAGCTCTATTATGTCCCAGTTAATGAATTGAAAAAAAGTCTTGTTTATCTTATATATTAAGTAATTGTTGGTTGATTAATATTATTGAAATTATCCTATCATGATTAGTGCGAACACACACACACACACACACACACACACACACACACACACACACACACACACACACACACACACACACACATTATATGAAGGCACAAATATATACTGTCGTTAAATTCACTGTATCGGTTTCTTCACCCCTCACTGCCCCAGCCAGGTGTGTTAGGATGGTGTATAAACCCTGATCACTCATAACTCTGAGAACTGATATCTGATGAGTCACCAAACATTGCAATCCGGTGACTTAGAAAAATATTGCAAACAGAGCTATAAATCGTATTTAATTGCATTTAGACTGCATTTCATTAGCAGTGACAGTAATTACATTTAATACGGAATGTGTTTTTATATCTCTTCCTGAATATAATCAAATTAAAAGATTACTTATGTTGAAATGCTCACTCCCTCTCATCATCTATACCGCTTTATCCTGTATTCAGGGTGACGGGGGGCCTGGAGCCTATCCCAGGAGACTTAGGACACAAGGCGGAGTGAACCCTGGACAGGGTGCCAATTCATCACTGTTTGCCCTTTCTACAAAACATCTCATACAGCATCATACTGTATGCATGTGAAAATCTTTACATTCCCTTTCAGTGTAGCCGTGATCCCTTCAGGTGTTATGAGTTTCTCTCATGCCATTACTGCACTGATGGTGGTTTTTAAGCTGTATATTTAATCTCCATCATCCCTCCAAGCTAAAGATGCCAATTGATGTGCAGGCAAATGACTTGATGGAAGAATATTTTGCTCCAAGGAGGTTTTTTTTTTTCATTTATGTGTTTTGCAGCACTCCTTTATCACTCATTTTTTAAAAGGAAAAAAAAACTGCTCTTAAAATATGACACTACATGTATGTAGTATGCTGCCTTAACTTGACTACTGAAGCATAATATTTTTTTGTCCCCAGGCCAGGGGGATTTCAACATACCTCTCATTTTACTCATGTTTGATGCCCTGCTCATTAAATGTAATAAAAAAAAATAAAAAAAATGAAGGTATAAATTATAAACAACTTCTGAGACAAATTATTAGTGCCTGTGTATTGCACAGAAAAAGACCACCAGTTACAGTATATATATTTTAGATATTATACAGCTTGCATACTACATCGTCGTATTAAAAAATATAGCTTATTTACAGAACATACTGCAAATTATTTATATAAGTATAATTTTATATCGTTCAGGAATTGAAGTTAAATAAAAATTATTATTTGACAATACAATGTAAAAATGTAAAGAAAAGAATTTTAAACAGAGTTAAAATATTATATTTTAATAACTAATTTGGAAGGTCTGATGATGTTTAATATGGACAAGTTCTGATTTTATAATTTTTTTTTTTTGACTAAGTGTTAAGTTTTAATTGTGTCCAGTCATTGTGTGATTAGTTTGTCTATTTACTGTATACTTTTTTGCATCTGTACGTCTCATAGTAAAGTCTCATCTCATTATTCAATTCACACAAAATAATACCATTTTTATATTCAGTGGACCTCATGAAAAGGTCTAAGACCCCTCTAAACCTGATTTGGTTTATTCTTTCTCATTTTCATATCATCATATCCAACTGTCAATACATTTCACCTTAATAGCAGTAGAGAATCAATACCATCGCTAAAATTGTGTGATGATTACAACACAGGTCAGTCTTATCTTTTTCGGTCATGGAGATGGTGGGTTCTTCCACTGTGAAGACTGTTGCTTCTTCTTAGGGTCGTACCCATACACCCATGTGTACTGTTGTATATGACACACCAGTGTTGTGGATTATCCTCTGATGATCATCATGCACAAGTGCACAAACATCTCTGTAACATATTCAGTTTGACACAGAATTTCCCATTCTCTCTTAGTTCTAACTTGCTGTCCATGATGAAACAGCAGTGGTCAGAATAGCACCAGTTGGACAGATGTATACAGGATGATGTTTTTTGGCACATTGACTTATTAAGGTCGTTGCTCCCTGTGACTGTGTGTGCAGCCTTGTTCTGTCATCTGATGGTGTTTATTTTTTTTTTTAACTCTTGAAACTTTTTGATACCACCTCATATAAATTCCTAGTTTCTCACATTTTAAAATACAAAGGCAAGAGCATTATTTGCGTAAATTTCAATTGGATAAATGCGCTAGAAGGATATTAAATAACAAAAACAAACGTGTCAGAAAACTTCTTTCACCCTTCCTTTATCGTCTGTATAGGCTTTGATAATAAGTAAAATATTAGAATGGTGCTTTCCAGCATGCAATTCCATTTGAATTAATAAATAAATAAATATGTCCCAGGAGTACTTTTAGAATGATGTGGACACTTCTTAATAATGTATAAAAGTGCTGTGAAGACAGACATAAAACCGATTTGACATGTTTCATGTTTTGCACACCGCATACTACGTTTTTATAATGTAGCTGGATTACAAAACAAACCACAAATGCCAGGTAAGTTGGCATGTCCCAACCTCCCAAAGCTTCTTTCCTCAGGCAGTCTCCTCTGAGACAAATTTTAGCGTAGGCGTTGATGTTTCGTGCTTGCCAAATGTTATAAAAAAAACAAAAAACATAAAAATATTAAACATGTATGAGAAAGAGCTAGATGCAGGAATATTTTATAATATGTGAAGTATTGTGTAAAACCTAATGAAGAAATACATTTTAATAATAACTTCAGTGTATTACTAGAGTCCAAACACAGCCGTATGTCGTCATAGTGTGTGAGGGTTTTTATAATAATAATAATAATAATAATAATAATAATAATAATAATAATAATAATAATCATCATCATCATCATCATCATCATAATCATAATAAAGACCAATGGTTGATTATTATATTAACAATAATACATAGTATTATAATATTATATATTATTATTCATAATAATAATAATAATAATAATAATAATAATAATAATAATAATAATAATAATAATAATAATAATAGGTTAAAGAATTAACAGCATTAATAAATATCAAACTTTTTTATATAGAAAGTGAAGAAACGGTGGTCAGATTACTTGCATGTAATGCTTCATTTGCGCATGCACCTGGAAAACAGACAGAGAACCACAGGCTACACATATTTTCATGCACACCGACATATTATGGTTCCATAGTAGTGATTTATGAAGAAATATATTCTACTGTAATTTAGATGACATGTTGGCTTTTATCAAGAAAAGGAAGCAAAAGTTCACCTTGTAATTCCGAAGATAAATGCCCTAATTCTGAAATTATCTGTTCTACTTTAAGTGTCTAAATTATTTATTAATGAAAATGTAATGGAACGTCACTAAAACTCTGTCTCCTTTGTAAGTCAGCTCTACCAGATACAAAAAAGGTCTAATAGATTTTATTCCTTGCAATCATATCTGGTGATAGAATATGCCATAGTAACCTGTAACCTTGGTGGGTTTCCTCCGGGTACTCCAGTGTCCTCCAACAGCCCAAAGACATGCAGATAAGCTTGATTGGTATTTCCAAATCACCCCCAGCGTCTGGTTGTGTGCTTGTGCTATGTAACCTCGTCTATCCAGAGTGTACCTACCCCATCTTGTGGCCTAAGTTGCATGGGATAGGATCCAATCCCCTTTGACCCTACACAGGATAAGCAATATAGATAATGTATTGGATACTTGTACTGCGGAATATTTCCAAAAACAAAAAGTCAGAAGACATAAAGGGTTGGGAGGAGGACATGATTAATATGCAAATAGCTAGCACAAGAACTTGGAACGAGAATCGGAAGACCTCTGCACTCTGGAATAGATGGACAGAAAATTCTGGTATTACATGAGCTTGTGTATAATATGTCAATCAGCTGTCGTGAGCTTACTGTATGTATAATATTGTAGTATTAAACCTGATTAAAAACTAATTCACTTTCACTAGTAAGGACGTGTATTCCTTGGGGCTGTTTTGTTTTGTATTAAAAAGTATTTTAATATCTAAACCATCTAAACATGAATGTGTGTGTCCATGTTGCCCTGTTAGGGGTTATTCCAGCTTCACCAGCAGTGCTCCTAGGACAGGTTCCCGGATTATCATGGGCCTGTCTGAGGAATTAAAGAATGAATAATATTTAGCATTAATATGAAAAAAAAAAAAAAACTATTTTCTGAATGTAAAAGCCCCAGACAAGTAGGGGCCCCTGTGGGCTGACAAATTCATTCACTCATTCATTAATTCACTCATCTTCTGTACTGCTTATCCTGTGTTACAGGGTCACGGAGCCCACAATTGCTTGGGGCCCCAGGCCAGGCCACACGCGCGCACACACACACACACACAAAACACACACACAACGGGTAATTTGGGAACAGCAGTTCTCCTAATCTGCTTGTCTTTGGAAGGTGGGAGGAAACCGGAGTTCCCTGAGGAATCCCACCAACTTATTAATTTTTTTAATTAAATAATGGTCATACTGTAAATGCTGGTTAAAAGAGGTCCCCTGCTAATTTTTACATACATCGCCTCTGCTAATTCTGTACGGAATTTTATGGAAAATATTCACAATAAAAAATACAAGGTTTCTAACTAAGATAAGCAGATATAAAAGTTACTTTGTGTGTTTTATTTATATAAACCGATTTCAGTGAAAATAATGACAACTGTGTTTTTTTGTTGTTTTTTTATGAATAAATTAATGAAAGTTTTAAAAAGGTGATAAATGCATCATGTTTATGTAATTTACTTGAGGTTGAAATTAACCGAACATGAATCACACAAGCCCAAAAAATTGTGCAAAAAAGAAAGCTGTCCTCTTTATAGCCTGAAGCTTTTTCGACCATTTTTTACATGACTGGGAGAAAACCCAAAAAAACACGCCTGTATATGTTTAAACTTGATATGAGTAGATCATATGCAGCATGCGGAGACAGTGGGGTTATAGGTGTATAAATCTCCCTGGAGACAGAGAGACAGGGGGATCATTACATTCGCTCATTAAAGTGCACACATAACCGTTCACCATCCGGCAGGTGCTGCAGGAATGTCTCTCTCTCTCTCTCTCTCTCTCTCTCTCTCTCTCTCTCTCTCTCTTTAAAGTTGTCACATAAACTTACATTAGACAAAAATAATAATACATTTGTGGCTAAAAAGCTGTAAATGTAAGTTAACGCAACCACAAAAAAACAATAATACTGTATCTGCAGTTATGCAAAATAGACCGTATTCCTCAAAGCTCTGAGTTAAAGTGCAGTTTGTTTTTTTTACTAAACTTATACAGGACTCATTGAGGAGTATAGAGTGATGTCCTTTTTTTCAGCACAAACTATGCAATATGATGAACTGAATTTTAACTATCCAAAAAATGCAAAAAAATAGGTCACATAGGCAAAGAAATAGCACAGATACACATGAACATGTGTTTTTTTTTTTGTTGTTGTTTTTATGAACAAATAATAATAATTATAAATATTATTATTATTAATAATAATTATTATTATTATAATAAGCTCATCTTAAAAGTTCTACATTTTACATAAAATGTATATATTATTAAAATAAATCATAACTTCCGTTCTATCTGACATTTCCAAAAACCCAAATACACAGTTTAAAGTCTGAAGTCTGCCAGGCTTCCTTATAAGCACGTATATATTTGTATGCTGTGTGCCGGCACATACAGTATCTGTGCTGCTTGGGATTTAAGGGTTTTAATAAACGTGTTGCTGTATCATGTAAAATACTCAAGCAATTGTCCAGTGAAAGAGATGGAGGAGACAGATGCAGATATGCAGTAACAACAATTAACACATAAAGACTCTTAAAGACTCTTGTATCAGACCACTTAAGATTGTGCAGGACATTAGTGCGGCTGATAAGACATTTTATCACCAACTGCTTTTAATGAAAATGTTGGTGTGCACATAATAATAAATAACTCAAGATAAAATTGTGGAATTAGCCTCCATTTTTTTTGTGATCAACTGCAGCTTCTATAATATTTAGGAGAAAAAAATGCAGCAAAATTGAAAAAAAAAAATGCAGCCAGGTGTAACTCTGGTGAAATAATTACTATAAATATTTATGATTATGATTATATTTATGATTTCTGGGTTATGTTTTATATTTTGAATAATTTTACCTTAAATGCATAGATATAAGTGGTGAAAAAGGCTTGTGGCTGCATGCATTTTTGCATGCAACATAAAATGGGGATGTATGGATGAATGGATGGTTAATGGCACATAGAAACTAATCAATTAATTGTAAGTTTAATTTCAAAAGATGTAATAAAGTCCTTTTAATACATCATTTTCAGTTCTCTCACAAGTATGTCTGCTAGTGACCCTCAAAAACTGGGACATTTGATGCAAAAACTCCCAATATAATCCCCTGCTACACTAGTGCACTTATCCCAGCATTTCACTAGTGCCTGGACACCATCAAAGTAGAAAGCTTTCTTATTACAACAGAGCCATAATTACTGTACACTGCCTGCTTCATGTCTGAAACCCTGGCCTCCCAGGAACTCCTTTTTTCCTGTAATGTGTAAGTGGTGTTGGTGAATGATTGTGTGTACAGTTCCCACAGATAGATGTGGCTTCACCGCAAGTTGGTGACAAGTTATATGTTGATTTTCAAGGCTAACTGGTCTTTAAGGAAATTCCCGGTCAGTGCCAGCAAAGATACAGTAGCATAGAAATAAGTAACTTTACTGTACTGTAAATTTTGCCTTTTTTTCCCCCGATCTCTGTGAGTTTCCTCCAGGTAAACCTGCAGGAAACCATTAACTTGTACCTGATTTGTTGAAGTCTCTACTACTGCCATCACCGATACCTTCAACAGAACCTCCTCCGCCTTCTGAACTAAAATTTACAGACTCTTGAGTCACACAGATGAGAATTACAGTATATGAGGCTTAGGAAGAGTTTCTTTAGTAGTCTGGATGCTAGCAAATATCTCAAAGTGGGAACATACGGTATTATGTGAATAGAGCCACACCTGGGCATTTTTACTATTTATATATTTCATGAACAGCTGCAACATACAGCATGATGTATCTATTTCTAAGTTCTAAAATTAAAACACTGACATGTCTTTTGAGGTTGTGTAAGTTATAAATTTCTCTTTTTGATTTCTGTGTCTTTACAGGAAAATGAAGAACATGTCCTATAGTTCAACACCCTGTGATATGAGCCAGTAATGGACAAGCTAATTATTTGTGAGCTGCCACTGGAGTGTTGTTCCAACAAGGTAGAGCTTCTCTGTCTTGAGCAGCACATTCAGCTCTAAGGCTAAATCATTGCTTACAGCACCAGAATGCAGCACCGCTGGCGATGCTGGGGTTTGAACCCCTGATATTCTGACCAGTAGCCCAGAGCCTTAAACGATTAAGCCACCGCTGCCCTATAATTATAAGCGTTTCCGCTACTACAGTGTTGGCTTTCATCCTCAAGGTGGAGTCTCCATCACGCCTGTAGGTGGTAGACACTCTCAACCTTTCCTTCATGTAAAGCCTGATTTTCATAAAGCTTGTAATAAATATAATACTCTAGTGTCAGTGATTTATGTACCGTTTTTAAATCTCGGCTTTGTAAGTCATTTTATTGAACTGTGGAGCTGCTTTGAGTGCAATGATCACAGCCTAACATTTGTAGGCCTTAACATGGCCATGGTGGATTTTTAAAATTATTTCAATATTTGCATGTTTGGTATTGAACTGGGGATTCTATAAGGAGTCCTTTTTTATAGAATAAAGTAAATATCATTGATAATTTGTTTACCTCACCTTTTTTTTCTATTATTATTATTTTAAAAACTTTTGGGGGGGAAATTTGGAACATGTAGCTATTGGCAAAGTTATTAAATTGGTGATATGTTCATGGCCCACGTTCTTTGAGGTCAAGACTTCCTATAGTCATCTCGGAAAGAGGCTCTAACTTCAGCGAGTGTTATGTCACTTCCTCTCAGAGCCCTGACTTGGTGGGTTTCCTCCTGGTACTCCGGTTTCCTCCCACAGTCCATAGACCTGCAGATTAGGCTAATTGGCGTTCCCAAATAGCCCGTAGTGTGTGAGTGAGTGTGTGTGCCCTGCGATGGATTGGCACCCTGTCCAGGATGTGCCCTAAGCTTCCTGGGATAGACTTCAGCTCCCCACCACCCTGAATACAGGATAAAGTGATGAGTGAGTGAGGAATGTAAATCAGTCTCCTGAGTGAATAAGTAAGTGACTTCCCCCAAATTAGTGCAATCAGCCTGAAAGCATGAAAGCTCTCTGGTAATCTGACATTTGCATGCTGTAAAAGAGAGGAATGAGAAGGTGATGAGCTTGCTCTAATGGTGGAGTTGTGAGGGACACTGTAGAATAGTCATGATTCTGTAGATACAACAGGAAAAGGTTGTGGAAATAGGACTCATTCTGGTGTAACAACCCAACCAGTTGTTGTGAGCTGCTTTTGCACAACCTCTTCAACCAGCTTCTCTGAATGAATAGTTTCGGCGCTGCTGTTTTGGGAACAGACCGGTGTATTCATGCATACCTTAATTACCAGATGTTAAGTACCAGCTGTTTTAATGAATCAAAATATAGTCTGGATACACCCCCACCACAACCATGACACACACACACACACACACACACACACACACTCACACACACACACACACACACACACACACACACACACACACACACACACACACACACACACACACACACACACACACACACACACACACACAGACCACCCAGCACACACACACACACAGACCACCCAGCACACACACACACCACCCAGCACACACACACACCACCCAGCACACTTTTGGCCAAGCTGGGCCAAGATCATGATCTCACATGTTGGCTCTAGGAATTAATGCTCTAGACTTTTTTGACAACTACACAAATTGATTTTAAATGCACCCCAGGCCACCTTCAGTTTCGGCAGAATCCTTGATTATCAGCTACACTGCAAAAGTATGTGTCGGAATTAGCAGTCATACATGAGATGTAGAGATCGAGGACCATTCATCTCTGCAGGAAATCCGTTAGTAGACTCAATAAATTAGAAAGTGAATTTTCTTTTGTAATTATATTTAAATGAAATTGAAATTTATTCTACATTTGTTACATGTAAAGTGAAACATTTCAAGCCTTTTTGATTTGGATAATTACGACCTAATTATCAAGCTCATGAACATCAAAAATCCAGTAGCTATATTAGCGAAGTATTAGAAGAGTTCCTATGATCAATCCAAAAAGCACAATTTCCGACATGAGTGCGGCCTGACAAAGAGGCGATCAGTATGTGGCACTGCTGAGATGTTCCTGAAGACCAGGTTGCTTTGATAGCAGATTTTAGCTTGTCTATATTGTTTGCTCAGGTGTTTCTCATTTTCCTTTTGGCAATATTCCACAGATTCTTCATAGGATTCATGTCAGGCCACCAGGCTAGCCAATAAAGCACAGTAATATCATGGTGAGAAAACCAGTTGGTGGTAGTTTTGGCACTGTGGTCATGTCCTAAGTGGAAAAGGAAAGCAGCATCTCCATAAAACATAAAAGCAGACAGAAGCATGGAGAGCTCTACAGTAGAAGCCTCCTGATAAAAATAAAAAAAAAGAAACAAAAACTGACCATAAAATTTTATTGTAAACATTACATATGCAGAAATCTTACAGAAAAGTATTGGAAATGAGTAATGCTCTTTTGAGTGATAAATCCTGCAAAAAATGAACTACAGAAATCATAAACAAAAATTGGAGGAGAGCTTAAGAAAATAAAATATTTGTTAAATAATGTATTTAAATAAATTCTACAGCCAGAGGATCAGTTTTGCTGATAATTTTTGACGCACTCTCAAAGAGATTCTTAAGGCACTCTACGAAAGTTGTAATGGCTGTACCCCTGTACCTTCTAACCTTAATGTACTGATATGAATTTGTATGAATAAAAGAAAAAAAACAATAACTTTGTACAAATATTGTACAAAAACAATCATATTTCATATTTTTTATTAGTCGCAAATAGCATGGCATGAAAGCTTGTACATTTTTCTTCACATGCTGTGTTTATTGTATTATTCATTTATTAATTTTTTTTCCCCTGAAGAGCATAGCGATCTAAGAAAGTTAAATGTGTAAGCATCTGAGATAGTGCAATTAAATCAGCCAGGAAGCAGGCTTACACATTTAGTGTTAACACACATTTAGAAAACAAGCTTCTTCAGGCTCAACACAAGCATCAACAGCTACAAATTATTAAATGATCTACAAAAAGATCATCTTAAATAAATGATTTATTGTCTTTAAACTTATTGTTAAAATATGCTACGTTTCTAGTACATGGTTAATACATTGTAGAGTACCTCATCATAAAATGATAGAAGTGAAAATGACCACTGATTAAGTATTTGAAGAGTTAATTTGCTACTACTGTACAACTACTACTACCATTACTACTACTACTACTACTACTACTACTAATAATAATAATAATAATAATAATAATTTAAAATACATTTGAGTAAATTTCCTTTTATTTTAATTAATGCTTGGAATTAATTAAATTCATTTGGAAATTAATTAATTTGGAAATGCAAAAAACTAATTTTAAAAAATTAGAAAATAAAATTTTTACAAAATAAAATTCTTGTAATGAGTATATATATTCAAAACATGTGTGTACAGTAAGTCCCCAACTTAAGAACATTAGTTATGAATTTCAACAAATACAAACGGACTGCGGTTCTACATCTGGTTCAATCAGGGAAGTAGCTCAAGTGTATAGTACAAATAATAGCACCAGATATCAATATTTACAATTATATACAATATTCTCAGTGTGTAAGTCTGTCATTTTGTATGTGTGCACATGTGGGGGTGCGGGAGACATGAGTCGGCCTCACGGGTTTCAATAAATGGTAACTTTGAAAATGTAAAAAAAAAAAAAAAAAGTCAAAATGTAAAAAAAAAAAAAAAAAAGCTAAAATGTAAAAATCTGTGTTGTTAATTTATGTCATTGCATGTATGTAGCACTTTGGTCCTGGAGGAACGTTGTTTCGTTTCACTGTGCACTGAACTGTATATGGTTGAAATGACAATAAAAGCCTACTTGACTTGACTTGACTTGACTTGAATAGAAAATGGCTGTCCTGTAAAGCTGACTCGATAATGAATAATCCTAATTTTGGATTGGTATACTTTGGTATACAAAGGCGTATAAGACTCACTTATTCAGACTTAAGAACAAATTGGACTTACGAATGAGCCTCCAGAACGGAACTCGTTTGTAAGTCGATGCCTACCTGTATATCAAAAAATAATAGATTGAAATACACTCGGATGTGTGTTAGTCCTTAAATAATCAAGCTTCATGCAGTAACTCAGAAGGTAATGTCTGGAAATGCCAGATGTCCAAAAGACAAGTCATGTTCATGTAGTGAATCATTCTGTTGGCAGATTTGCCACCCTCTAGTGTGTATACCAGTCACTGCACCTACACAGGTATTTAGACAGGAAGCACCTGTTATATTTCATCTGACTTTAGTGACCTTAGATGTTGTTTTAAGGTCATGTAGTGTGTTCAAAAAATGTGCACCTATTTCTGCTGTCACATATAGCATCAAATGATATGTAAGTAATAAAACATGAAGGGTGTGTTCCATTCAGAAGACTGATATGCACTAACAGATCTTTGTATTTAAACACTGTATAGGTTGATACAGAGGTACATTAGTCCATTCAACTGTTAAGTTCTTATGTTGCATTTCAGGAGAGCGAAAAAGCTTTATTTCCTTTCATATTTAGATCTCAACACAGTTAAACTGAGCCATGTCGTCCTTTCTAGAGATAATGTGATTCAGATCTTGCCTAGGAGCATGCACACTGCAAATGTACCTTTAAGGAAGAAAGTGCTCAAGTGCTACTACTGTACCTCAAGTACCCCAAAAATTTATCCTGGTAGTAATCCTTGGCCTTAGAAAATGCATGAATATGTCAAGATCTGGTCTAAAAGCTGAGTTGGAGAGTTTTGGGCACCTAGTGCTAAAACAAACCCTACATTCAGCACCAGACTTGAATAGGAAAAGTAAAAGAGGTCATTACTGTATTGGAGAATCAAGTGGTTTAACAGTCTCTTTGACACCAGAGTGTGACAGCTTTAGGTTTTGGATGACTGCATTGGCTTCCTACACTGGTCCCATTCCAGCCACTCCAGCCAATGTTGCTATGCTTATTTTTCTTACACTGAGAAATCCATCCAAGTGACTAGGACTAGACAGCAGTTCACCAACAGAGGTCGCCCTTTGCATGCCAATCATAATTTGGTTGAGGCAATTACTGCCAGGTGCAGAGCACAGCCAATCACACCATAGCCAGGCTGGAGCTTCCTTAATTACCTGTTATAAATAAGTGAAGGTTGGTTTAAAATGTCCTTTTGAGGGTCTTTCAGACAAAAATCATGTTTCTGAAAGCTGTGCTACTCTTGCTGGGGCTGAATTCCATGGTGAGTCCTTATCCGTTTAAGGCTAATAGATATGCACCAGATGATTCATGGACTGACCTGGAGGAACTGCTGCCAAATTACAGGGCAAAGGAGCCAACTGACCAAGGTGTTAATACTCCATGTCCACCTCTGAAGTTACCCCAATTTCAGCAAATCGATTCTTCGGATGTCCATAAGCCGATATTTAAACCTGCACGAAACCGTAGACCTGTACCTGATCTGTTGAGGGCTATCCTACTGCCATCACCGATGCCTGCAACAGAAACTCCCCCGGCTTCCGAACCGAAAAACATCGAGCTCTTGTGCCACATAGACCGGATTTATGTGAGGGTTAGGAAAAGTCTCTTTACCAACGCGGATGCTGGGAAGTTTCTCAAAGTGGGAACATGTCCTGTGAATAAGGCCACACCTGAGCATTACTACTTCCTGTATCCCATCAACAGCTGCGACATACAACGTGATGTATGCATTTCTAGTTTTAACTTCCAAAAAACTTAAATGTTTCTTTTTAGACTGGTTGTGTACTGTATGTGCCATGATTAAACTCTTATCACCGATCTCTTGGTCTTTCCAGGAGAATGAAAACCATGTCCTGTATTCCAACACGCTTTCCTATGAACCTGTGACGGACGAACCGGTCATTCGTGAGCTACCGTTTTCTGTGCAGCTGGAGTGCCGTTACAACAAGTTAGAGCTTTTCTCTCTCGACATGTACGATCTAATCTAATGTTCTGTTTGCAGTGTGGCGAAGAGTAAATGTTGTTTTGCTTCATAGGCATTTCCGCTCCTACAGTGTTGGCTTTCATCCTCAAGTGGAAGCGGGAACGGTTTTCTTGAGCTTGCAAGGTGGAGTCTCCCTCACACCTGTAGATGGTAAGTACTCTTCATGTAAAGCCTGATTTTCATAAACTTATGAAAAATTCCAGTATCTGATGGGGGGGGTACTCAAGCTTTGGTTCTCAGGCTTGGTCATGGAGGACTCCCTGCTCTGCACACTGTAGCGTAATCTTGTGTAATATATGTGAATGTTGGTGAAATGGGTATAACCGTTCTTTCTAATTCTGTTGGACATGCAACATGCTCCAATGACGATAAACATCCTGGTCCTATTCTATTCAGGACCAGGGTTGGTGCAACACTGCTTTATGGTACATGCATACTGTACAATGGCATCTTGTTTCTTAATGTGCTTTTCATCTATGTCTTATTAGAGAAAAATTGTCCTTTTAAGAATGGACCCTTTCATATCAATGATTCGATCTTGATCCTACCAGAATGGCCAAATTGGTTTGGTTTCCTTAAATTGGATGCTTTTTTAATATCAAGGTATTTTCAGTACAATAAAATGCATGTAGGTTTTGTCTTTCATGGTTAAGAGAATTATCTTAACTGAATGGGGTGTGCGCTTCATTTTGAGATGCGCGGATTGATTTTATTCATTTCTACAGAGAACTGGGAACCTCTTGGCACGCTGCATAGTTATACGTTTGGCCAGCCCATGTACTTCGAGGCCAAGGCTCCATTTAGTCATGATGGAAAAAGGCTCTATTTGAGCAAGTGCTATGTCACTGCATCTTCTGACCCTGACGGTTCACTAAAATACATCGTACTGGACAACAATGGGTAAGGACTTGCTAATTCTGGCATCGGTCATTGATTTTACAAAATTTGTTCGCATTGGATTTACCGGATTTGTCTTGCTTGGGTGCAGGTGCATGGTGGACGGCAAGAACTCTCCTCAAAGCAGGTTCTACCCTAGCGATGAAAAGAGCACATTAAGGTTTTCTGTGGGAGCCCTCATGTTTAAGGACATGATCTCCCAGTCTGCAAACAAGACGGTAAATGTTGTGTAGGAAGACTGTACTGAAAATTAATGCAAAAGTAGGCTTTTATTTGTATATTAACTGATCTAGGTCAAGTAGGTCTCTATATACAGTAGCAGTACTACTCGATGTGGTGCAAACTCATTCCACCAACTCTCGAATCCTGTTGGTCACAGTTGATGGTCTCACCGCTGTGCCATGACCTATTATGGTCTCACCGCTGTGCCATGACCGAGAATATACAATTTAAAGAACAAATGCTGACTTTTGCATTACTTGGGACAACCCATGTGAATAAAATATAGCATGTAAAAAGTTGACTTGTCATAGCTGTCAATATCTTGAGTTTTATCATTAAAATGATTTGGTTGGCATTAAAGCAGGCTTTTATTGTCCTTAAACACATACTATAGAACACTGAATTGAATACAACTTAAAATGTGCCAGTCCTTTATTCTCACTTCTTTTTGGTTCATGACTTTTTCAGGAAATGTTCATTCATTGCGAAATGTCCATGGGACCAGAAATGCCAACATCAAGCACAAAATCATGTTCCTATGAAGCAGATGAACAACGGTAAGATCCAGGTTGTTGCACTGTACTAAAGCAAATTCTGCTTTCACTGCACTGAAATATTAAAACTCCGTCTCATTCCTGTGCTTTAGGTGGACGGAGTTGTATGGAAACGACTCGGTCTGTGGATGCTGTGATGAGTCCTGTCCGGTCCCAGAGCCCTCAGGTTGGACGTTAAGCTATGAATTTCTACTTGCTGTCTACTTCAGGGGAAGGAACTGTAGTTTTAATCATGTGATCAGTTGAAACACATCGCCTCTATTGTCTTTTTTGTATTTTCTTTTTGATGTAGTGAGTTTGAAGATCTCCAGCAACTCATGGAAGGTCAAGAGCCAGGTTGATCAACCTGCAACAAAGTCCTTCGAAGTAAAGGAAGACGCTCTTGATCATAGAGGGTTTGCGACGTTTTGGGACACTTTTGATGATCTGGATTTATTAGGGCATGATTAAATTATTTGAGGGGGGGGGGATGAAGAATAATAAATAAAGTGAAGGTGTTTTGAAAAATATAGTCTCTTGTGGTATTGACTATACTGACTGTATAACTAAAGTGGAAGTGTGGAATTGTTTTTTTTTTTTTTTTTTTTTTTTTTTTAAACCAGTGTGTTAAAAAAATGCTTGGTCAAAACATTACTTAATAATTACTAAATTTTAGCACAAACTAAAATGGACAAATTGACTTTTAAAAATCTTCATTAATCTTGTCTCATCATATGGACAATACAAAAGAGCAGCACTGAACCAGGTATGACAGCAACTCCTGACCTCCAACCTTCAGAGTGAAGATGGACCTGGATGATTACATCCTCTAAAGTGGAACTTGGCTCCAAACGTGTACTTCAACGTACTATGTTACAAAGGCTGGGTTGATGAAGCGTGAACAACCATTTGAAAGCGTCCTCCTTAACAAGGTTGTCTTATTTCTGGTGTAATCCTCAACTTTTTGAGCCATATTCCTGGATCAGGACGGGAGTGTTCTTCACCAATTCCTGAAAATGGTGCACAGTTTTCAAGTAACAATCTTCATCTAAAGACATTGGCAGGAAAATATTGATTGGCTTTGCCGTTTCAAGTTCTTTAGGAAACCCGATGTCCTTAGGAACCCGAGCATTCCCAACTACAGCGTGGTGGAGTTCTTTTGCTTGAAGCCTTTGCTCAAGAAACATCAGCATGTCCATCAGTCTGTCAGTCAGATGCTCATGGTTCCATTCTGTGGACTTGTACATCAACAGGTGTAACAAGGTGGTCTTGAGGTGATGACTTGTAAGCCCACATTTCCCTGTTAGATCATTTTGCTGTTTGTGTAGAAAAGAGAGGAGTTGGAGACACTTAACATGGCATGAATTCTTTGGAAGGATATCGTTGAAGTATTGAAGGAGAGCATTTTCATAACTTGTGAATGAAATGGGCCAATGAGTATCTGAAACGTTTTGACTACTGGACAGATAAGAGAGCAAGTATACTTCTGAAGCCTTGACCTGGACCATGGGTGTAATGTTGAACAGAACAGTCTGGCCTGATCTGAATCGAACTCTCATCGCCCCAGGAGCTGCTTGGCTACGAAATCCTAACTCAAATTCATACTTGTGGCTGATTTCTCTCCATGCTTTTATTATAGTCGTCCTGAACCATCTCACTACTTGTTTTTTTGAAAGATATGGTGTATTTTCTTGGCATAATGGACCTCCAATAGCGTTCATCATAACTTTGCTCTTCTCATTATGGGTATGAAGAAGACATAACACGTCCTCGTCGTCAGGATTCCCATCCATGCACGGGCAGCCATTTGATGTATTTTCAGCCTTCACCATTTTGATTTTACCGAAGCCCAACAATGATGCATCTTTCTCCTTCCAGAGTTCAAGGTCAAAATCATGTGACCTTGGTGCACTTATCGGTACGTACAGGTCACACACCGTTGTCTTGCCTGTAGCCCAATTCTCATATAAGCTCCCTACTCCAATGAAGTCTCCAATCTGCATATCAGTTTCTTCATTGCTGGTTTCTCTTGCAGTTTCTAAGAGTTCATCCACAAAACCTTCCACAAACTCACATACTCTGTTACACGAGCTAGGAGAGGCTCGTACACACTGCTCATAAAAGCAGGTCAATACTTTGTGATCAGGAATAGATATTTTTGACACGATACCAGCAGAAGTAGATATAGTATTGTCTTTTTGATTGGGAATGATTGTGCCTGAAATTTGGGAACGTTTGCTAATGAGTTTCCTAAGAAGACGTATCAGTGATATCAGAGAAATTAATTTTAATAAATAAGTGCTGTACGTGTTCTCTGTTGATTGTTGGCTCGGGGCACTGAGTTTTTCCTTAACCGGAATTTGTGGCTCCTTTTCAGATGCCATTTGGTTCAACATTCCTCCTGCTTGATCGCTATCATTTCCTCCATTTGAAACTAACTTTCCTTGATCGTCTTTTACTCGCTCTTCATTCAGCATCTTCACTTTCTGATCGTTATGTTGAACTTCCTTCTCCTGTCCTGACACGTCATCATCTGGAACGTTCTTAATTTCATTCGAGGGGGCTCTCTGAGTAAGAGGAACTCCTTCATCGTGGCTGTCCTTTATCAACAGAACCTCTGAAGCGCCCTCCCCTTCCTCATCTGTCGATCTGCGATGACTTTGTGACACTTCCTGATTTGAATGCGGCAGCCCTGTGGTCACCTGGTCTGCTTCCTGCTGTAGCTTTAGCGCCTCGTTCTGCAACAGATATTCTCGCTGTTGCATGTCCATGATGATGGTTTCCTCCTGCTCTTGAAAGACTGTGCGGTCCTTTATATACAGCATGCTGGCCACTACTATGCACACTCGCAGCAGCATTTCTTCCATCCTGTAACCAAACAAGGAGATTATTCGGGTTATGTCTATTCTGTCTTTACATAAAAGGAAATAAAATATATATAACTTGTAATTAAACAGGGTGGGCCATAAGTTTTCTTTATTCTTATAATATGCTATATTAGTACACACACACACCTATGTATGGAGCATATTATAAGAATAAAGAAAACTTCTGCATGTGTGTGTGTATATGTATGTAATATAATATGTAATGTATAAAATATCAAATATATAATTTTCACCTCCTATATATATACATAGGAGGTGAAAATTATATATTTTATATTATATACACACACACATACATGTATGGAGCATATTATAATAATAAAGAAAACGTGTGTGTGTATATGTGTATGTGTATATGTGTATATATATATATATATATATATATATATATATATATATATACATACACACACATATACAGTATATATATAATAGGTGTATAAAATATATAATTTTCCTCTCCTTTATATTATATTATATTATATTATATATGTTTTTTTGTGTATGGAAACATAGATGTTTTGGAGCATATAGTATGGAGCATATGAATAAACAAAACTTATGGCCCACCCTATATACTTTTTCTATACACAGTACATAGATATTTATTTATAATTTATATATCTCAAGATGTAAAAGACATCCAACATCTAAGTATGTTCAGTGGGTGAAACATATTACAATGTGATTTTCAAAACAATATTAACCATGTAGAGTTTATTATATGAATATGAATTGTTTCTTATAAAAAATATTTCTTTCTCCTAAGCATGAAAACTTTTGGTCCACCCTGTATATTGAAACTCTATGTAAATAAGTTCAAAATCATGAATTATCATGAATTACAGTACAATTTTTTGCAGTAAGTGACATAGCCTCATTATATCATTAAAATCCAAATATTCGTGAAGTATACTGTTCTATATTTCCTAATGGATTACCATTTGAAAACCTTTACAATCTCGTCTAACTAATAAGATCTTATGCACCATCTTTTAGCTCTGTTCAACTTCCGGCTTTGAATGAAATAGGTAGCTTCTTTTTTTTTCCTACGATGCATTTTCCTTCCTCAATTCAGTGAAACGAATGAAAACATTACAAATAGAAGTACTGTATTCATTTTAATCCGCCTACCTGTACAATGTTTGAGGGTTTGGTCGAGTCAGTAATGGAACCTTTGAGCATCAATGTTTGAAGGTCGATTACGGTTTACTGCAGGTCTCTAATCCACTGTGTCTTTCTGTAGAGGATGTTGCCTGTCAGATTGAGACAGACTTTTTACAGCATGCTTCCGCTCTACCCATGTGCGACTCTTTCCTGTTGCACTAATACGAGAAAGAGAGAGACGGAGAGAGAATATGCTCAAGGTCACAATGTTGTGCTGCGAAGGAAGCAAAAGGTCAAAATCGGCAACTATACTTGAGATGCTAAATATATTGTTGCAACTGAAGTGAAGTGCTCGTGATTGCGCAATTCATCCACCATCATTACAATCACAATTATTTAAACGGAAATGTGAAAAAACAAAAGGTGGCTTAAATAATTCACCGGTTTTATAAAGAGATTCGTGTAGCATTCTGTCTTTCCTTATTTTGGTCTTCCAAAGATCACAGCTTCTTACAGAATGGCATGGCACTTTAAAATTTGAATAGGGTGAGGCAGAGACTAGGGTGAGGCTGGAACCACAGTCTGCCTTGTCTGGTTGTCAAGCTACAGTATGTAAATGAGAAAATCCCAAAAAAACACATAACATTTATATTTGTATTATGATTGCAACTTCGATTGGTCCTTAGGTTTTTCATTACTACTGAGACGTGGTTTAATAAGCTGTTGTTTTTTTTTTTTTTGATGAACTGAGTTTGCGAGAGGTGTGAGCGATTACATCAGAAGCCAACAGGTGTGGACAGAGAGCGAGAGACAAAGAGAGAGAGAGAGAGAGAGAGAGAGAGAGACGGTGTGTGGAGAGCAGAAGTGAAGTACATATTGTCCATTTTCCGGTCCTGAAAGCTGCGTCAACACATCAGGGATTCGACAGACTCTGCGTTTCTCAAAGGCTAACATTATTGTAAGTACATCACACTCTGTTTGTTTGTGTTAATATAGTAGAAATATCTGTCATTTAAGTCTGGTTGGAACATGAATGATCACACTGACTAAGTTGAAGTCTTTTTGTTTCCTGGACAGATCTGTTTCTCAAGCTAATCCGCATAAGACGCCAAGATGGATAAGTTCCGTATGATGTTCCAGTTCCTCCAGTCCAACCAAGAGTCGTTTATGCACGGTGTCTGTGGCCTGATGGCCCTGGCCAGCGCTCAGCTCTACTCCGCTTTCGAGTTCAACTGCCCCTGCATGCCCGAATACAACTACTCCTATGGAATCGGTGTAATGATCATTCCGGCCATTTGGTTCCTTTTGCTCGGGTTTGTCCTGAACAATAACGTGTCTATACTTTCCGAAGAGTGGAAACGCCCGGTCGGTCACAGAGCCAAGGATCCTACGATTTTGCGCTACATGTTCATTTCCGTGTCGCAGCGCTCGTTGATCGCCCCTGTAGTTTGGATCGCGGTCACGTTAATGGACGGGAAGAGCTTCCTTTGCGCGTTCAGTTTGGACTTGGATATTTCCGAGTTTGTTGTGGGGAATTACACACACCATGGCCTGTCGGAAGAGGAGATGATAACGTTGCTTGCCAAAGTCCCTTGCAAGAACATATTTGACGGAGACCATATTTTCTCCAGAGAAGGAGCCACCAGATATATACGATGTGTGTCACAGGTATGACAGTACGACCTACTGCATGTCATGGCCATAAATTCTAGATTTGTACATTCAATTCTGGCTTCTTGTCTTTTAGATTGTTTTAACTCTCTCTCTCTCTCTGCTTTTGTTGTCTCCACATCTCTCCGCGTCCGCAGGCATTTGGTTGGCTCTTCCTGCTGATCCTTACATTAATCGCATTCACCGTCCGCGCCATGCGTCCCTGCTTCAGCCAAGCCGTGTTCCTCAAAACGAAATACTGGTCACATTACGCCGACATCGAGCGCAAGGTGTTCGACGAGATGTGTGCGGAACACGCCAAGAGTTTCGCCAAAGTCTGCATCCGGCAGTACTTCCAGGGCGTCGGCGACGAGCTGCACGGCCCACGCGCGCATGACGGGAAAGAGGACGATGACAAACAGCCGAAAGAGGAAGATGGCCTGCTAGGCGTCCAAGGCCAGGATGACATGAATAAGGTTTTGCACGACTGGCATATATGTAAGCCTCCGTTAAGTCTGAGGAAGAACGCAGCCAGCGATGATGGTAACAAGAAAGCAAATGGAAGCCAATATGGCGAGAAAACTGGCTATGACAATGCTACATTCACCGCCGATCAAAAAGGGGGAGAGAACGGATACGTCACCTGCCGGAATGGGAACAGTTATATAAACGGGAACACTCATATGGACCAGCACACCTGGACCGCATACGATCGGTCATCCAGCATTAAAAAGAAAGAGTGGGCGGTATATTACAGTAAGGTCTGAAGATCTGCTTAATGACGCCAACGCTGATGGACTGATGGCGATCAGCTGCACTAGGAGTAAAGGTTTTTTTTTTTAGAAGAAGAACAAAAACACCCCTCTGAATGTTTCAGACCAAGCTGAGGAGACATTCCAATAAAACATTCTCACTTTCCTTGCTCAGAGAGAGAACTGAGTAAAGACCTAGCATTTTGGTTTGGCTCCTAATTATTTACTGTTTAACCGGAGAGCTGAATGTCTATTGTAAGGGGAATGTGTATAGTATGGGGTGTTGTCCAGTAAATGCTTTTTAGAGCACTTTCATCTCAAACATTGTAAAGAGCAGCTAGCGATTCCTGAACCAGCGCCAACAAAGCATCACAATATCTTGGACACGGATGAAAGGAAGTCTTGTTTGTACTGTATCGTGCAGACTGTGTGTCTGAATGCGCCGCGCTCACGCCCGTCTCTCTCGCTGACCCTCACCACCTCTTGCAAATCAGGACCCAGAGGCAATCATGCAGCTTTGCATACTGCTGAAGAAACAAAATCGCCTTTTGCTATGTCTGCACCTGTTCCCCTTTCGGTAGATGTTAGATTTTAGGTGAATTGGTTCTTACTGTTCGTAATGGACAGGAAGTATATCATTATATTGCACAAACACTGATTACGTGAATATATATGTATGTATATGTTTAACTTGTTTGTCAGTAGATAACCTGAACTGACCTAAGAAAAGGTGTGTTATTCCCTGTGGTTCCACCAGAGGGCGCAGCTGATTATAGTCTATCCACCCTCATAGTACAGACAATATGAATTAAATACAGTACTAATTGTTAGTGGATACATATAGAATTTAATCATGTGCTGACAGGAAGTGATGTGATTTATTTGTATGACTGTAACTGTTTATCCATGCAGCATAAATGATGAAATATGTAATATTTTATTTCTACACTGTGACTCAAAACAATATTAAAACAATTTTACCATATTTGGCAGACAGGTTAAATTTTTCCGTGGTTAAAGATCAGAAGGTTGTGAGTTCAAGCCCTTAACCCTCTCATGGCTGAGTTTGTGCTCTGAACCCCAACAGCCTAGGATTTGTAAATTAAAGAATCTTACCGTGTTGTTATCGTTATTAGACCTTCCTTGGTAACGGAATAATCCAGCATTTTTTCCCCACTTGATCTTGAACTACCTACAGTAGCTCATCATTAACTTTTGTGTAATTGTACCGAACAAGTACAAATTCCCTGGCAATTCTAAGTGCAATGTTCATACACAATACAACGCAAGGGCATCGGTGGCTCAGTGGTAGGTTTCTCACCTGCCATGCTGAAGGCCCAGGTTCAGTTCCCGCCCATTGAAATGGGAGGATTGTATGATCAGGTTAGGTTATGTTTATTGTTATTCAACATGTTAGACATAAAAGAACAAACAATAAAAGTTTTATTGAATCTCAATAATAATAATAATAATAATAATAATAATAACATTCTAAGGAAAGCAATACAGGCCAATAAAACCTAAGCAGTGATGGTCTGTGGTGGCGACCCCTCGATATGAGCAGCCAAAAGACTAACAACAACATACAGTACAAATACAAAACTATAATCCTTGTACTCTAATAAGAGCAAGAAAGACTTTCTAACTTAACTCTAACACTGTAACTATAAGAAACAAAGTTTTCTTGTTTTTAACTGCAGTCTGAGAGAAACCCATTACATCATCAAATGTAGAAATGTTCCACTATACTGTAATACTTCCCTTTTGCATGTATCTTACCCAGAAGTAAAGTTTAAATACTTTAAAACCTGATTAAAAATCCCAAAAGTCAAAAGGAAATAAAAAAACTGCATTCGAGGAACTTTATTCATCCCCGTTCCACAGAAAGACATCCTGTCTCTGACTCGAAATTTTTCAACCTAATCTACTTATATCAAAACAAACAACATTACTGCCCACTTTTAAATAATGATATGTTTGCATTGGGGAATGAGCTATTCATCTGATTATCGATATCATCCGCATCAGTCACTCATGTAAACACGGGCCTCATCCGCGATTCTTCAGTCAGCTGATCTCTATCTACTCCTACGCTGCTGAGGAAACAAGAACAGTAATTCACTCCGTTCTGGTGTGTTGGTTGATTCAGTTTGACTTTTTTTTCATTATATTATTATAATTTAGCATTCTTATTTTTTTTCCAGCTCATTTGAACATTTTAAACATATCTATTTTTTTGTAGATTTTAAGAACTGGTATCATATCACAAACTGAATGATACCTTATACATATACGTGTACATACAGTAGCATGGAACTATCCAATAACTTGTACTAAGTATGTATTAATATTTATATACTTGGTTAGCATTGATTAAAATATCTATTGCTGTGATTGTTAACCCATGTGATGATCTTCTAGGAAGAAAGCTAAGTAAAACATTTTGGAAAAATGTGCATTTGTTTTTTCCTGAAGTAGCGACACTTTGGAAAAAGACAAAATTCTTTCATTAATGCTAGATTTTTTTTTTTTCATTTTTGCTTCTTCTACAAAGTTAACAAAATGGATTTCCGTAGGTCATCACACATTTATGCTTACTCAAAGGTTCCATCACTCATCGTCTATACCATTTTATCCTGTATACAGGGTCGCGTGGAGCCTCAGGAGATTTAGGGCGCAAGGCGGGTACAGATGGGGTACCAATCCAGCGACTTGGGGAACAGCAATTACATTTACATTTGAGCATTCGGCAGACGCCCTTACCCAGAGCTACTTGCAGTTAATTTATTTTTTTTATTTTTTTACATCTGAGCAATTGATGGTTAAGGGCCTTGCTCAAGGTCCCAACAGTGGAACCTTGGACCTTCTGATCAGTACTCCAATGCCTTAACCACTGAGCACCCAGAGGAACCTTCATGAGGGAATTATATCGCCAAATATGTTTCACATAAATGGTTCCCGACTGCAAAAACTACTCTTAGACCTCTTAGAATTATAATCGTATCTGGGTTTGTGGTAATCATCTGTGGCACTGAGACATTTACTACAGACGACAGATAGAAAAACACTTCAGCATTCCTTGAAGTAGCAGTCGGACTTATGAGAAGTAGTAGCTCAGTGATTAAAGATCAGTGCTCTTTAGTTTCAAGCACTACCACAGTGCAACTGCTGTGGCTTTGAGCCCTAAGTGCTTAAACTGCTATGTGTCTTTATTTTACTTCTCTTTTAATCGCTTTGGATAAACACATCAGCATTTCTTTTCTTTTCTTTTTTTTTAACCATAAAAGGACATCGTCTTGACGTCACTGGAAAGACAAATTGTAGGGTTAAAATAAGAGTACACTGATTTCATTGTATACAGGGCGACCCAAAGGTCTGTATCCATAGTCGTTATTGCTTTGCAACTCCAGGGTCCGGGTTCGATTACAGCCTTGGGTCTGTGTACATGGAGTCCCCGTGCTGGGTGGGTTTCCTCCGGGTTTTCTCCCACAGTCCAAAGACATGCAGATTAGGCTAATTGGTGTTCCTAAATTGGTTGTAGTGTGTGAATGTTGACCGGAGGTCCTACCACAGTTGTAATATGGGAATAAATACAATAGTCACCATTGGCCTCCGCAGTCCCTAGTTGGACTATAGAGGTTCATCATGGATGGGTTGCTTTTAGTGAATTGTCAAAATAGTACATTTGAATCGTTTTTCAGATCTAAAATTTTATATAGTACATAATGTAGCGAAGCAGCACGGTGGTGTAGTGGTCAGCACCGTCACCTTGCACCTCCAGGGCTTGGGTTCGGTTCCCACTTCACGTCTATGTGCATGGTGTTTGTACTGTATGTTCTCCCTGTGCTTGGACGGTTTCCTTCCACAGTCCAAAGAAATGTAGATTAGGCTAATTGTTGTGCCCGTATTGTGTGTGTGAGAGTGTGTGCCCTGCGATGGATTGGCACCCCATCCAGGGTGTCTCCTGGGTCCCCGTGACACCTTATACAGGATAAAGTGGTATAGACGATGAGTGAGAGATAATGTAGCAGAACTCGTTCTCATGCAAGCAAGACACACGTAGAAAGTTGCTGCTGAATTTGACACCATCTGCTTGTTTGCCTGTGGATCCAGACTTTTGAACCACCATGTATACAGTATGTCTCTGCTGTCTGACGGAAAACGGCCATCATCCCGAGTGTTTCCGCTACCCTTATTTTGCTCTTTGTGTATTTCATCAGCCAATGTTTTTGTTGTTGTTCCTGATGCCATGTACATCCATTCTTATGTCTTTTGGCTGCTGCAAAGTGAGCAAGAGAGAGAGAGAGAGGTCATTATCTGACTGCAGTCACCCCTGAAAAAGACAAGGAGAAAGAGGAAGAGAGAGAGAGAGAGAGAGAGCTTGGAGGGGGAGATTAGCAGACAGGATGGAGGGAGGGAGGGCGAGGGGAGGGTGCGAGTGGATGAGTTGCGAGGCAAACCGAGGATCACATGAGCAGAGATCTGTTTACAAACTGAAGCTGGGAGGCTGAGCCAGCGAGAAACACAGCAGCTAACACTCTGAGAGGGATAGACAGCCATAGCCTCGCTTGACTCTCACACACACATTGATAATGCTCCACCCTACACCCATTCCAGAGAGAACAAGGAATTCTGGATGAACTCTTATCAGCTACTGTAGGTTGTGTGTGTGTGTGTGTGTGTGTGTGTGTGTGTGTGTGTTTTTTTTTCTTTCCTCTTCGTGGTTTGAAGGACCAGATGGTTTGAGGTGGCAAGAAAAACACTCCCCCATCCAGGCTGCATAGACAGTCATACATGCAACCACACACTCCGCTTCAGGGTTTCTAAGGGGACGTTTCGGCTTTCTTTTTCTTCTCGTCCTGGGATTTTTTTTTCTTTTTCTTTTGGGAAAGGCCCTGCGTAAGGAATACCTTTGACGGATCGGATTGGATCGGATCAGATCAGCCATTTTCAGACACAGACAAAGAGGAGGACTTTCCAAAGAAGCACAATGACACCAGATGGACAAAGATTCCAAAACAAGAATTTTTTGTTGTCGTTGCTGTTGTTGAGGGATACGTCTTCCTAGATCTTTTATCTGTGTTTTTTTTTTCTCCAGCACTTGGAATCATCTTGAAGGATCTGAAGAGTGTTGTTGTATGAGACTCATGGAGATAATCTTCAAGCTAATGTGACTCTGAACTTGTGTTTTGTATATGTGTGTGTGTGTGTGTGTGTGTGTGTGTGCGAGACGATGAAAGTGGTTTGATTTGACATTTCTTCAGGTCGGGTCACTTTAACACTCCGATCGGGTCGTTCTCCAAAAATACAGGAAACAAACAGCAAGGACACGACATGATCCCTTTGTCTTTGTGGTCGCGCGCACGCCAGGATCTTTTGTGTGGCGATTCTCGACGACAGCCGACGATGACAACAAAATAATTCGCGCAGGAAAAAGCGAGGTCTTCCTCAACGAGCTTCGTGAACTCGGAACCCGCGGACATTTAACCGACTTCGAACCGACACGGAGTTCGAAGTTTATTTTGAAAAATAGAACAAAAACAAACAAACATCAGAAGAATCTATCGCGGGTTCGGTGAGAGTATCGGCTCAGATGCGCGCTGAGTTCCGCGTGCGATTACATGCAGCCATTCCAATGGTGTAACGGTAAGCAGAGCCACTACAAAACCCTCCATTGTTTAGATCCTTGTTTGTCTTTGTAGTCGTTTCAGAACTCCTTTGTTTCAAAACATTGTTTAAAATTTCCTGTTTGAACATCAGATCAAAGTGACTACTTTTAGACGCAGCTCATTCTATAGACGATTGTTGTCTTGATCGTTGTCTTTATGATGTCACACATAGGTGGCGTAGTGGTTAGCACCGTGGCCTCTCGCCACCAGGGTTGAGGGTTCGAGTCCCCCTGGATACATGTGTTTCCCAGCTAACGTCCGTCCCCTGTCCAAAAACAGTCGCGGTAGGATGGTAAAAAAAAAAAAAGTGACACAGAACATTTCATAAAAAGGCGTAAATCCGGTACGTTTGCACGTGTCAGGGGTTTCATCTATAGCTGTTACTTTCACTTATAGCTAGGTGTTGTTCAATATATACCCTCCAAGTGGCGTTTGGACAGCTGTTGTGAATCCGATAACGTCCAAGACGTCCGTTCAACTTTCCTTTTGGAACTATTTCTCAAGTCATTAAACGTCCAAATGTTTGCTGATTAGGTTAATTGGTGTGTACAGATTGCTCATAGTCTGTTAGTGTGTGCTTGGTTGGGCCCTTGTGCCCCAAGTCCCCATGGAGATGCCCAGTGATGAATTGTTTAAGCAATGAATGATGTCACACTTTAGTTAAATAATAATAATAATAATAATAATAATAATAATAATAATAATAAAGCTAACAAATAGTTCGGTGTTAGAACCACAGGAATACCGTTTTGGTAATATTCATCCGTCAAGGTGCCGCCTAGGACAGGTACTCACCACGAGGATGATAGATTCGCCGTTTCTGTAGCAATTACTTAAAATAAGGAGTCGGGTTACACTATGTGCAATTTGACAGTTATGTCTTTTGAGTACCCGGAGGAAACCCACCAAGCACGAGGCAGGAATCAAACCCCGACCCTGGAGGTGCTCTTGACAGCGCTAACTATTAAGCCACCGTGCCACCACACAGGACTACCATCTAATCCATTTATGAACCATGGCAGGGTTCATAGCTGGAAGTAACCCATCATGAAATACTTGACATACATCAAATTTCAAAGTAGCTTGACTTTTATTTCTTATATATATATTTTATATATATATTCATAATGAATAAATGAATGTAACCCGCAAAATAGCCCCAACTCCTTTTTTTTTATTATATGAATGGGGATCTTTATCTGACTAACCCACACGTACACAGGCGCACACACCAGGTGCTCATCTCTGAAGGGCCAGATGGTGGTTTTGTTGGAGGCAGTCTCCACAGTCTTCCATGTTTGCTTTGTGCATTGCTAATTACCCAGAGTTCCCTTGGCACAGAGCGTGTAGACAGCGACCAAAAAGCCACTGGTCGTCCTGGCCAAATATTTGCCCCTGCTTTTATGAACAGACCCTTTTCCAGCCCCTACCGATCGACTGGGTATCTTCATATGAACGAGTGACTGGATGCTTTGTTTGTGTACATGTAGGCTGCCTTTGCGGAGGAGGACTGCAGCGCTCACACTGCGATATGTCGTCGGAAGATTTGTACCATTTGCCGCTCAACGTCTACGTTATCGTGCTGGGCATCGGCCTGTTCATCTTCATGCTCAGCGTCATCTTCTGTTGCTACTTGTTCAGGTGCGAGCACACATGCATATGCACCAAACTCATGTAATTTGGTGTCAACAGTCTAATTGCAGGCCTCTCTAACTATGTGGTCATTTCACCGTACACCACTTCCTGTGTTTTAAAGTTGCATTAGGCTCGGGGAATATTAGCCTTTATGGCTGACCATACAGTAGATATTGAGTAAACAATACATTTAATACTAAAACCAGTATATTGTTTCTGTATCTGAAGAGTTCAGTTGCAGACAAACTAGTGTGTCTTTTGCTGTTATAGGCCAGTACCTCTTTTTCTTACACATTTCATCACACTCTTACCACTTCCTCTATTTTAAGCATATAAACCAAATTGGCTTTTTTTTTTTTGGCTGAGCACTGCGTCACAAATAATTCATAAAACATACAAAAGTTAAAGTTATTTTCACAGCGTCATCACCACGAAGCAGCTTTACAGAAATCCAGATGTGAATGTGTATTATTGCTTTATAATGTACAAGACCATGGCAAGGAAAAGCCTCCTGAGATGACATGAAGAACCCTAGAGAGGAACCAGACTCAACATAAAGCCAGATGTACAGTATTTAAAGGATAAACGATGAGAAAGGATATAGCGAATGAGTCATCTTGCATCGTCTTTATGACTGTAGCAGCAGTGCTTGCGTGGAACTCGGAACAGCATGCAGAATGGTTTTGGGGAAGTGCAGTATTTGGTCTGTGTAGATACAGATAAACTGCATGCGCATACAGGAAGAACTGTATAGGTGGTCTTGATGTTTGTTTTCTTTGCCTCTGCAGGTTGAAGCAACAAGACACTAGACAACAATACAGCTACAATGAGGTACAGTAATAAGGCCGCCATTATGGTTCTTCTTGGTAGGTTAAATCTTGGGGAAACGCTTATAAAGTGCTCGTTAAGGTCACCACTGAAACTTTTGGTGATTCTGCAACAGCAGTCATTCAATCCTACTACCATGCAGGATGTGTGGGTTTAGGAATGGAGGATGTAAATATAGAATAAGCTCCGTAGCCGATTCGTCACCATGAAACCCAATCTCACGCCTCATAAATGACCTTCAGACGATGACCTCACAGTAGTGCGGGTTTGTGCATGTGGACTATACTTACTAGCCTGACACAAGAGATTTGGCACATGTACTGTATAAACCATGTCATCTGACACTTGGGTCTATGAGCCACACTTGAACTTAAATTGATTAAAAGCCATGCAACAACTAAATGTCATTCATGATATTAAATTGCCGTTACGGTTAAGGAGTAATACATGTGAATAAAAAGTAACGATGTAATATAGAAAATATAGAAGTGTTGCCCTGTTAGCTCATGTTGCGTTCATGTCTCCCTTAACAGGTGGTGCTGAAAGGGGCAGGGAAGAAGCTGAGCCTTCTCGGAGTACGTGTGCAAGCTCTCATGTGGTGAATTTGTGTGTTCGTGTGTAAACTATACGTCTTGGCTCGGAGACATGATGTGGGTGTGTGGGTGTAAAGTCGGTGCACTTTCTTTCTACCTTCCATCTGGCCTGGTTTTTACAGACCTCAAGGAGGAAAATCTCACTAGCGAATAGTTTTTCACACATTTTTTTAGAATGCAGGTGGTTTTCAAAATGCAAGTCTCATGAGAGTAATATTGTGAAGCTGAAAAGAGACAAGCTAGAGCCTGAGAATGGTTTAACTATTTAAAATTATATTGATCAAACCAGTACCTGGTAAGCATGATGGACTTTATTGTTAATTCAATTATTTAAAAAGTGATGAAAAGATTCAAATGTTTGATTTTTTTTTGTTTGTTTTGTTTATTTGTTTTTTTTAAACAGCAACCCTGTGCAGTGTGTCTGGAGGAATTTAAAACCCGGGACGAGCTGGGCGTGTGTCCATGCTCGCACACCTTCCATAAGAAGTAAGCACTTATTCTAGCTTATTTCTGAAAACAAAAAAGCAAGCAAGAAAGAAAGAAAGCAAAGTTTTTAAGATTGGCACATAGGCGAGTGTAAAACTTGTTTACCGTGCACTTGCCAAATGAAACAGACTTCAGGACATGACTGGAAAGCTTTGGCAGGGACCCAGTGGATGTTGAGCGTCACACCAACCGGGGCTAAAATATCAAAAACGTGTCTTATAACAATTTCCGCGCCAGCATCCATTAGCGCTTTTGATATACGCAACTCCCCGCTTGTGGCATCCACTTACACCTGACATCGAAAAATAACTCCCAGCATTAAAGCGCCAATGCTGCCTCTGGTGCGCTAGTGAGCGTCGTTAGCATTACGCAAAGGAGGTCCCGAGTACTAGTTTCTTTTCATTCATTAAAAAAAAAAATCCTTAATATTAAGTTCATTTAAGCCTGTATTTGTCACATATACTATACATTACTGCACAGTGAAATTCTTGCTTTGGATATCCCAGCGTAACTGGGGTCAGAGCACAGGATCAGCCATGATATCGCAGATAGCAGTCTTATGCAAAAAGTTTAGGCACCCCTTGATAAATAACACATTTTGCTGATTTTTTTATTTTTTATTGAAAAGATGTTAACACAGTCTCTCAATATTGCACAATATTTTCAGCAAACATTGATGCATAGTCAATTCTTATGCCATAAAGTGAACAAAAATAGAAAATAAAAACATTATTATGGCACAAAAGTTTGGGCACCCTAAGAGTTCCAGAGTCTCAGATTCTTTTTACGAGGTTTCCTACCTTAATCAGCTCGTTAGATCTGAAAATCATTTGCTGAAAATATTGTGCATTTTTTTCCATTTCCAAGAGAGACTGTGTTAACATCTTTTCAATAAAAAAATAAATAAAATAAATAAAATAATCACCTAAGTCTGTTATTTATCAAGGGGCGCCTAAACTTTTGCATAAGACTGTAGGGTTAAGGGCCTTGCTCAAGGGCTCAACAGTGGCAACTTGGCAGTCCTAGGGCTCGAACCCCAGAACTTCCGATCAGTAACTCACAGCCTTAACCACTTGCCCTGACTATTAATACAGTAGTCAGACTTAAAATCTTTTGGGAGGCAAATCTTTTGTTAATTTTTTTTTCAGAGCATCATGCAGGCATGAGTAAGTAGTCAGTTATAAAACTCTCAGGACAAAAAAACAAAAAAACGACTACATTGAATTGAATACCTGAATGAAAAGTTGCTGCTTGTTCATCCTTAGTAACTGTCCGGTCAGAGTCATGGTTGTTTTCAAAATATAAACAATCTAATGTAAACAAAAATTTAAATTCAACAGGTACAAAGAAAAATGTTACAAAATCAAAGGAATGAAACATCAAAGCACCCACCAGCTGAGCTTGAGGAATTGTTCTAGCCATAGATTAGATATTACATGCTTGTCTACATGTTGTTACAGTCTAGGTTTAAGTGTCATGGCGGTGTTTAACTAGCGGTTATGCCAGTGGGTGTTACACAATGCTTAGTTTTTGTCATGATTAAAAATAGTATTTGGTTGTGGTCCTTCATGAACGATCGATCATTCCAAGTTCAGGTGGGTGGTCGAACATGACTCTATACTGCTCAGCGCTGATATTTAAACGTCTCACGTTAAAGTGCATGTTGCTTGGCCACGAATTACAAAAACGAAAAGCGTCATGGAAACTACAAGTAGTTCTATAGAAATGCATTAGTCTCGCAGTAATCTTCTCATACTGTTCTTTTCAGGTGCCTGTTGAAATGGCTGGAGATTCGCAGTGTCTGCCCCATGTGCAACAAGCCCATCATGCGGCTGCACACCACACCGCGTGGAGCAGAGGGGCCACAAGATCCTGAGGAAGTGTGATCATATTTAAAAAAAAAAAAAAAAGTTAAAAAAAAAAAAAAGAATAAATAAAAAAATAATCTAAAACATGGCACAAAACCCAAACAACTTGGGCCACGCCCATGTTTATCGTCTCCAGAGCTGTCCTACTTGGAGCACACAAGATCTGACCACCACCAACACCGGAGGAGACGAAATACAGTACACCCTCCAACATGCACCAACTACTGGAGGCCTAGTGGACTTGATAAGAAGCACCAAAAAAAAAAAAGTTGGACTTTGTGACTAGATTAGCGCGAGAAGTTTAGCGCGCTGCAGGTGAGGACGAGAGGCACGAGGCGGGCGAACAGCTCGGTGGTTTTCGTCTCACGAGGCGCCTCTAAGCAACTAATGAGAAACAACACCGAAGTGTGTGACGAGCGCTGTTCACAAAAACAGCGTGTGACTAAGCAGACATGACAGAAATGCATGATAATCAGTCTGTTTCGGCCTGACTGTTTAAAGGCTCGAGTAGGTAGATAAATAAATTGTGTTGTGCTGTTCGAGAGCTTTATCGGGCGTTGTATAGTGAGAAGAAATATGACGATATGAACTAATAAATCAGCAGTTAAACTGTAATCCCTATTATCGAATATGTATCAGGGCCAACCCATTGCCAATTTCTTTTTTATTTTGTATAGTTTGATGATTTTTTTTTTTCTGAATAAAATGTTTTGTGGATAAAGCTGAATGATTTGGAACACTTTAATTACATCACCATCATGATACAAGTACAAATGTATTTATTTTCTATCTAATCCTCTTTTAATTTTCCTGTTCCTTCTATAAAAAATAAAAAAAATACAATTATCGATCAGCATCTTAATCATCCGCGTCGGTTTTCTTCTGGCCGTATGTTCATCAATCCCATTAAGTTCGTCAATTAGATTCCACGGAAGAATCCAGACTAGCGGGACTGATGCGGTTTTACCAGGAACCAGAGATAATGGCGTAATGAAGATGCATTCCGTCCTCCCGCACCCGAACGGACAGAATTACCGTCCGCACGTCTGCCGGCTCCTGTGATTTAACGGCTGCCTGTTCTAGTCAGCGGCGTCGGTTCCTTTAGACTCCACGTACTCCACGGCTTTCTGCTTGACTGCTTGGATGCTCTCTGGTGTGCCGTGTTTCTTCTCGTAGTCCAGGTAGCGCTTGAAGAAGAACTTGATCTTCTTCACCGAGACGCTCAGGTGGACCACGCGATCGAAGAGAGCCCTGGAGGGAAACGTTAGAATAGATTACAGTCTGGAGATGTTCACGCTTCATCTCGCTTAGACCATTTCAGATTGAGATCGGATGCTTAACGTTAATCCGAACGTTAATTCTGCTAAATCTGCCACACACACATTATGCTTTATGCATTATGGTTCATCCACTGTTTATGGACAATATTACTTCAATTCTGATTTTTTTAGCCTTTATTTTCATTTTTATTAGGATAAATCCCGCCTTCTGCATTATGATTGGTTACAAGAATTCAATCTCAACTATGATTGGCTACATGCACTACTATGTATAAAACAGTTGTTCTGATTGAGGATTTTACAGTAATGCATTTTTATTTTAAATGGACTATTATTCTTATAATTAGTAGAATATTAGGGGTTATTCTTTTTTTTTCATTTTGTTTTTACCCTGCTCAAGTGCTTAAGCTTAAATGAAGTGACGTATCCAGAGATCATGTCAAATAATCATTAGATCTCAATAATCCAGATATGATAAACATAGCTCAGGGCAGTAAAGTGTACATCTTTACACATTTATGTATATCTATAATTTTTTATTTTATTTCTGCAAACTAAGTTGTATAGAGTGTCTGGCATTAACGTCATCCTTTGGCCTTCATCCACTTTTCGCATAATCTTATTGCAAGCTTGGTTTCTATTAAACCGGAACAGCTGGAAAAGTGAGGGATAAAATATAAGAATTATTTATACAAAATCCCTGCTGGGTCGTGAATTATTACAGTATGTTCAATATATCTATGCTGAGATAATGCAGTTGATGGAAATACGTCTGACCTGTTCTTATATAGTAAAATAATCTTAGCATCTAGAAATTCTTCAATCGAGCCAAACTATCTAGAATTTCTTCAAATAATTTTACAACAAACCAAAAAACAAGATTATTAATCTTATAATTTCTAGTCAATTGTTACTAAAAGTGCAAGCGACAAATGTCTTGTTCTGTTGCCAGATCATTTAGCTTCTTTAGTAGAATTAATTTCTTAAAAGAAGAAAAAATATCACACATTTACATTTCAGCACCCGGCAGACGCCCTTATCCAGATCATAATCCTTGATTAATCCATGATTAATCAATATCGATATCAATAATCCATGATTATCCTTATCAGATGCATTTTCATTACATTATACATCAGAGCAGTTGAGAGTTAAGAGGGCATTGGGAACAACTTGGTAACGGTTTGAACCTGGGACTTTCCGAGCAGTAGTCTAACACCTTAACCACTGAGCTCATTCATTCACGTCCCTAAAAAAACTGAAAACAACCCCTGCTTTCTCATACAACGTTTAAAAATAAAAACTTAGAATGGAGCTATATACAGTATACTAGCTAGTGGTGATGGGGTTTGAACCTGGGACTTTCCGTACCATAGTCCAGTGCCTTAACCACTGAGCTAAACCTGACACTATGTTCTTTTTTTTTATTTGAAATTTTTATTGGAACACGAGTGCGAGGGAAAAATGACTTATTTGAATGAACTTTTAGAAAAGACAAATGCACCATTTTCTCGACTTAATCTTCTTGCTTTTCAATACTCTTTGTCCATTTTCCCCCCATGAGGGAGTTTTTATATAAATGTTTTAGACTGAGCTGAAAGCCACGAATGCACTGCTGTCTTCACTTCTTCATCAGAAGTGAGTCTTCAACCTCGTAGGACTGCTTTCAAAGGACCAAATACAAGTTTTAATATAACCGAAGTGCGGATAAATTTTGACTCACCCTCATGTTTGACTAGAATTTAGGTTATTAAAATTATTTAAGTTAAAAAAAAAAAGTATACTTTTATTTATATATATATATATATAATTTGATAGGTTTGGCTAGAGCCAAGAATATTTTACTCGCCAAGATGTCATTTTTCGCAGTGCCGAAGGCTGGGATTGTAAACTCATCACACTCTCTCTACTTTATTTGAAGTTAATTTAGCTACTAATACAAATATTTATTTTCTTTATTTAGATTTTATATAAATGTTAAAATTACATCACGGCTCAGGATCATAACTTCAACGCTGCCTAAAGGCGCCAGAACGGCGGCATCTGATCACATGACTGTAAACACTATAAAACTTTAGAACAACTTTTTCAGGGGTTAATCCTTATGAATCAACCGGCAACCCACCTGACGTCTTTTTGCGAGCCGTGCTTCATCATCAGGTCAATAAAGACAGACCACAGGTCAGTGCGCTTGGGGTAGCTGCTCAGGACTTTTTCGAACATGGCCTTGGCTCGCTCTTCGTTCCCGTACTGGAACTCCATCCGAGCGAATCTGACTATCAAGTCCACGTCTGGAAGAGCAAAAGGCGCAGAGGTCAATCTTTAAATGCAACTGCACTTGAAAAAAAAAAAGGAATAATGGAATAATTTTTTTTTTTTTTTAATTGCTCACGCTCTTTGTTGGACAGACTCTGGAGCGCCCTCTGGAGGAGAGCGTTGGCAGCGTCGCTCTGTCCCTGACGCAGCAAGAAGGACCCGTAACTTTGCCACACGGCCTTCTCCTGCCTGAAGCGCTTTACCATGTTCTTATACAAGCTCTCTGCTTCCTACATGTAACCACACACACACACACACACACACACACACACACACACACACACACACACACACACACACACGTATCAGTAACTATATTTGTTGTCGCAATGCTTTCAAATTCCAAAAAATTGCCAAATGAATAAAAAAAAAAAAAATAGATTTTAAGTGTCTTTAAAATGCCAGTCGATACTCGGGTTGATCCCGGTGACTCGATGTTTATCCAAAAGAGCCGAATCTCACCTTGATCTTGTCTGACTTGGCGTAGATATCCGCCAGCTGCTGGTACACAGGCATGGGCTCGCAGTACTGAACGGCTCGCTCGAACACTTTCTGAAGGCTCTCTTCGGTTCCGTACATGTTCTCCAGGTTGAGCAGGGCCACCCAGACGTTCAGCTTCTCCTGCTCCTCCCTATAAAAAGATTAATCGATAAAAGAGCTTCAAAACTTAGTTTCCTAAAATGTTCAGAATATGAATTATAATGTGCATCAATTTCCAGCTGTTGGAGACAAAATAGACAGAGACATCATTTTTTTTAACCCGAGAGTGCCAATAATTTTGGAGCCGACTACATTCCCAGGCACGCACCTGAAGGAGATGGTTTTGAGCGCTCTCTCGGCTACGGTGCGAGCCTGCTCGATCTGTGTGGCCTGCAGCTGGAAGGCCATGTACTGCAGCCAGAGCAGAGACGAGTCCGGGGATGAGAGCAACAGACGCTCGAACGCCTCGGCGCTCTCCGGTCGGGACGACGGCTCCATGAGCTCCGCCTCCAGCTTGCTGAGCTTGAGCTCCGCCTCCTTACGTTTTAGCTCCGCCTCCCGCCGGGACTTCTTTGCCGCCTTTGAGGGAGGAAACGGACAGGTTGAGGAGAGGCGCGTTTCTCTGGGATTAGTAGTGTGAAAAAGTATTTGCTCCCTCTTCCCTTTTTTTTTCTCTCGCAAATTTGTCACACTTGAATGATTCAGATAATTTGGAGGAAGAAAGTGAGGGAGGAAAGGGAGTATCATTTTTCCACAAGTCCCTTTCCTACCAAAGTGAACCAGGTGCCAGTTCATGTCTGATGCTAGTGCCGGTTTAATACTGAACTTTCTAGGAACTGTATTTATTTTTGCATTAAGTAGAGATCCACGTCATTAGGTCACTGTATATGTCTCTATTTTCCCAGCAATGTTACCGCCAGTACTAGCGACATTGCTAGCAGTAGCATCAATGCTAGTGGCAAAAAAATAAAAAATTTAAAAATGCTAGCAGAAAGCTCAACAACAACATTGGAGAACTAGCATTCTTTACTAGAAAGCATTTTATCATTACTAGAAAGCATTTGAGCTGCCCACTGCATAGTGAGTATTTTTTATTATCATCATTTTATATTAATGATAATTTTTTAGTTAAGTGAGCTAAGTGTTGGTACCGTTTGTTCTGTCTGAAGACCAGCTGTGTTTTTTGGAAACAAAGAACTGGTTAGAAATTTGGCACTGAACTAGTTCTAGAACTGCCTTATTGGAAAAGGAGTAACATTGGGCCAGGTAGGTTTGGATGCCTTTTTTACATTAATAAACAAAACTATAATTTTAGAAACAGATTTTTTTATTATTATTATTTACTCTGGTTATCTTCGCGTAATATTAAAACTTATTCTTATGTTTGATGATCTCAATCATGTAAGTCTGACAAAAGACTATTTCTAAAAATCAATACACTTTTTCACAGCACTGTATACATGGTTATGGAACCATATAAAGTGACTGTCACTGATCCACATGCCATATTATGACTTTTGACGCGCGTCACCTTGCTGAGATCGTCCTGCTCGTCATCGCTGGACTCGTATGCAGTTTGGGCAGATGATGCAGGTTTGAGTGAGCTCAGCGCTACGTCCCAGGAGAAATCGGATGCTACCTGTAGCCTGCCGGGCTCGGATGAGGATGCAGTCCCACTTTTACCCTAAAGACAGAGAGACAGAGATTGAGACAGACAGAGAGAGAGAGAGAGAGAGACCACTGTGTGTAATCTAGCTATCTATAATCATCCTATAAATACAGCACATTTACTAGTGCTCACCTTTTTCTTCGCCTTGTCCTTCTCTCGAAAATACACCTCGACTCCGCTGTCCTGATCTTCAGCTTGCGAGCTCTTCGCCTCCTTCTCCACTTTCTTCTTTTTCTTCTTCATCTCTGCATCCTTTTCATCTTTCTTGAGTTTCTTCTGCTGCCCGGCTTCATTCTGTTCGAGAGTCAAATCGAACACAAAAAGCGAATAGGATACACTCATTGGCCATTTTATTAGGATCGTTGTATGTTCATGCCTTTATCGGCCGATCATGCGGCAGCGGCACGATGCGGAATCACTACTGTTACGGCTCATTAATGTTCTTATCAGACATCGGGATGAGGAGGACAGAAAAAACAAAAAAAAAGAAGCTGACGAAAAGCATTTGACGAAAGAAAAAAAGTCAAACCTATAATAGGAAAAGGAACCACGATGATTTAGGGCGTTTCATATAGAACCGGAGACTAGCGAGTGTACTGTATATCGCTCCATTCTTTTTAACATTGTCTGAGGAACCTGGTTTTGTTTTCAGTTTTTTTAGAGATGTGAAGGAATGAGCTCGGTGGTTACGGCGTTCGACTACTCATCGGAAAGTCCCAGGTTTAAACCCCTTAACCCTCAATTGGTCAGTGGTATAATGAGATAAAAGCCGTCTGCCAAATGCTGTAAATGTAAATGAATCAAGGAGGCCGGAAAGAGAAGTGATTGCGAAAGCAGAACAATGGAGAAGTAACTACAAGGGGTGTTCGAGTCGAACCGGGACTTGTGATGAAATTTCCTGTGAATGAAGGTGTGAAACCGATCGTTATTGACAGGCACAAGTACGGTGATGAGACTTGACTTTGCTGCGCTAAAACATTCAAATGGTGCAAATATTTTAAAGGTTTCCGTACATCCTTGAATGAGAGGTCACTGCGGTGAACGGAACGCTTGATCCAAACAGATTTTTAATAGTACATACAATCACCACTTGCACATTACATGTACTTGGATCCCTCACCCAAGCTATTTCCACATGTTTGGAGTTCCTGGGAGGCCGGCATTTCCGATCTTGACTCTGGAAACTGAGAAATGCTGAGAAATCTTTCGACCTTGATGGTCTCCTAGCAGGACTTGCATTAGTGTAGCAGGAATTATGTAGGGAAATAACGGGAGTTTTTAAAAAAATTTTTTTTAACACAGCTCAGGCATATCGTACATACACGGAGTGAAATGCAGTAATTTCTGTGCATACGTGCCTCTGCTGAGTAAATACATCATGCACCGCAGTTTCTCTCAACAAAGAGAGGAAATGTCAGAGAGATGAACCGAAAGATACTGAGAGAGCTGAATGAAGTGTGAGGTAAGAGTCAAACTCAAGCCGAGCGGGGGAGGGGAATGATGATACATAACACATGATACATAACACAGTCATAGTCTTCCTTAATCATAATCGCTCAAAATAGTACTCGATGGTATCGTGATAGAGTATAGAAGGAAACCGGATAACCCAGAAGAAACACATGGGGAGAGCTCATGCCAAGCTCCACACGGACACTGATCCATTAGAGCTCAGGTTCGAGCTAGGGTTGGACGATTTTTTTTTATTATTTTTTTTTTTTTTATATGCACACGTACAGACACACACACGTACACGCACACGTACACGCACGCGTACACGTACACACACGTACACGCACGTACGCACACGTACACGCACGTACGCACACGTACACACACACACACACACACGTACACACACACACACACACACGTACACACACACACACACACACACACACACACACACACACACACACACACACACACCTGTTTGCTCTCGGACATCTTGCGCTTCCTCGTCGCGTTCTTCTTGTCGTACTTCTCCTTTTCCTTCCCCCTGAGGCGCAGCGGGAGCCCGAGGGATTCTGGGAGAATGTCTGCTCCTCCGGTGTCCTCCGGGAGCAAGGAGAGGTCCACGTGGCCCGTCTCTGCGTCAATGCTGAACACAAACACACGGACAAATCCCACAGTGGGAAATCTCTAAAGCGCAGAGTCTATGCAGGAGTATAGGTTTGTTTATGTTGCGTTATGAATAAGAGACAGGAAATGCATGGTTTGGGTGTACGTACTGTAAAATGTCTCTAAACGAAACGAGACGGATTGATTCAAAAAACAAAAAAATAAAATCAATAAAATACGGGCGAACTTTATAGTTATGCACATTTAACGTGCGTTATATCCAGTGGTTCACCTTATGAGGTTCAGCTCATACACTTATATATATATATATATATATATATATATATGTGTGTGTGTGTATATATATATATATATATATATATATATATATATATTAGTGTATGAGCTGAACCTCATAAGGTGAACCACTGGATATAACGCACGTTAAATGTGCATAACTATAACGCACGTTATATATATGTGTGTATATACACACACACACACGTACATATATATACACACATACATACACACACTATATATAAACTGTATATATACATACACTGTGTGTATACAGTATATATATATATCATAATATATGATTAATTGTCCTGATCGTCAGACACCACGCGAGCGAAAACCTTGCAGTGAACCTCCCTGTGGCACCGGTGAGAAGAAGAGACGTGTCATTACAGGTTAGACAGACTGTACGCTTACAGGAAACGTGTGAGATGAAAGGAAGGTATGAGAGTGTTGGCAGGAGATGAGAAGATAAGACAAATAGAAAATGAGAAAGGCTGTCATCTCATCGCTGCAACGTTTGTAGGTGATGGGGGGGGGGGAGAAGAGATGCCTTTACAGGAAGCCAGCGTGAAAAACGCGAAGAGAACGAGCCGGAGACGTCACGCGCTGCCAAGGCTGAGTATCAGAGCGAAGACGGCCCGCTGAGTCCCGATCGATCCCGAGCAAATGGAGGCAGTTTGAGCTGACGCCAGCGTGGAGGAAGCTGCAGTCATGACTGGAAAAATGGCTGAATACCAAAATAAATAAATAACGTCTAAGACAATAACTACAGTATAAGATTGGAGAATCCTTAAGATCCTGAAAAAAAGAATGATGTAAGCAGACTCCCGAGCAAGCCTCTCGCGCCACATCGTTCTACCTTATTGCCTTCCACAAGCCTGGCTTTTCCTGAGAAAGCATTTACCATTAACATGCACCGATAACAGATTCCAAGATTTCCAGAGACGGTATCTGTTTAATCTTACTGGAGGACTTTGGCTGTCAGCAGTGCATTCTGGGTGACGTGTTGGCTGAACAAGTCGGAGTCGCCTGCGAAGTAGTTTGTGGCGTGTTGGAACAGGACCCGTCCCGTGACTGATCTGGATAACCTTCCGCAAAAATAAACAGAGACGTTCCCAGTTACTGATTGGAAACACATAACGGCTATGGGCCGCTTGAGAAACAGATGGAGGAACAAAGGATGAAGGATAAACAGCTTCCAGATGAAATGTGTAATACCTCACGAATATGCCCTTCTCGCCGACGTTCTTCACGTAACCTCGGATGATCTGACCCTCCTGGAGGTCCGACACGGAGCCGACGTCCACGTCTTTGACCTTGGACGGCTTTCCAGACTGCATCCTACGTCACACGAACATGAGAAAACAGCATGCACTAATGTTTATATATTTTTTAAATAAAAAAGAAAATCATAACCTTTTTTTGTCTTGTTTATGCCGTGATAATTTCCCAGAGCCACATTTCATGCAATCGCCTTTAGCTTTGATCACAGAATACGTTTGGTGGCCAGTTCATATGTGAAAATTATTTCCTCATGCTCCCAGAACCACTCTTTCACAATCTGAGTCCAGGAATACAACCATGCCATCAGGGAGGAAAAAAAAAAAACCTCCATAGATTCTCCATTCAGTACATTCAGGTCGACAGCTGACTTCATTTTTTGCCTAGACCTGAGCAACTGATTGTCTTTTACCCCAGGTCATAACACTGCCTCCAGAGTACAGTGGACACCATGCATGATGAGTGCATCACTTCCTGCTCTTCCCTTCTTCATACCCTGACACGCCCATCATCCTGGAATAGGTCACATGACCTTTTTACACACTGCTTTAAAATCTGATCATTTTGGTCCCTGGCAAATTCAAGTCTTTTTTTCTGATCAGTCTCAGTAATAAGTGGTTTTATTATGCTCCCAATCCTGTCGGTTCTTGTTGCACTTTGCACTTTTGTACTTTTGTAATGCCCTTATTTTCAAAATGAAAGAAAAATTCAGATTTCTACTGGTGATTTTTTTATTTTTTTTTTTGGTAACAATGCAAATTCATTAAGGGAATCTCCTTAGTTGTTTTCTTTGCTTGATGCAGCCCAATAATTTGACAGCAACCTTTAAAAAATATATATATATTTTAAATGAACCCCAAGTACTGAGCCCCTAAAGAACATGAGTGTAAAAAATAAACGTTGGAGGGAAAAAAAAAGCAAATAAATAAATAAATAAATAGGCTAACAGGATATGGGTGAAAAAAAATTTATGCTAGGAAAAAAAAAAAAGAATTTTTGTTCGCGAGATCTCGCAAAAGTTCGCAGACAAAAAGATCTCATGAACAAAAAAAATGTTTTTTTTCTAGCTAAAATTTTTTTTTCAAAAAAGTTCGCGAGATCTCGCAAAAGTTCGCGAGATCTCGCAAAAGTTTTTGAAAAAAAATTTATGCTAGAGAAAATGTTTTTTTCCTCCAAAAAAGTTTCGCAAAAGTTTTGCAAACAAAAAACATTTTTTTTCCCCTTAGCTTAAATTATTATTTTTTTCAAAAAAGTTGGCGAGAACTCGCAAAAAAGGGGAAGATAATACGCGGATTAGATTTACACGTGCGTTGTTAAACAGGCATGGAGAGAATTACTGAGTGTAATTCTGAGTAGCTGAGTTATACTTTCAGCTTGGCTTAAAATATAAAGACATTCAGTTTGTACTCGGAGCTTGCCCTTTCCGTATTTTGGCGCTGGAAGTATGAGTCACGTGGTCTCGATTTCTTTCCCTCCTATGTCCCGTTTTTTTTTTTTCTTCTCCAGTTTTTTTTCCATCGTGTCTCATGTCTGTTTTTTTTTCTCTTCACCAGACCCCCGTTTGAGACGCAGTGCTGAAATGTACCTGGAGGGACGCAGAGATACTTGGAACTTTCCGTCTTCTTCACCAATAACACAGCATCTGGAACACAATTGCAAATATTTTTTGCTTATAAACATACACGTAAATGGTACACCCGCATTTTTGTCTTACTTTCCATACATCTTATTGTTTTTCCCCTTTTTCATTATAGTCTATTGTCTTTTTCTTAATTTTTTTTAAACAAAGTTATGTAACTTCATGTTACTCATACCCGACCGCTTGGTCTTCTTTGTACTGGTCGAAGGGCGCGTCCACGTAGGCGTCCATTAAATCGGTTACGCACGCCATGCCGGAATTCCCGAACGGCAAGTTCAGAATCAAGCCCACCTCAGGGATGATTTTCTTCACCATGGCCATGGTAACGACCCCCTTCTCGAGAGCGTGCGTCCCTATGGAAACACAGGAAACCATGAGCTCACCTGAGGGAGCCGCGCAGTGTGCGTCATGATCGCAGCGGGATGCGCGAGTGTGCGCGCGTATATTCAGCGCATGACTCAGCAAAGTAAAAGAGCACTGGGAACGCTGGAATACTCCAAGTCCAAAATCAATTAAAATTTTTCCTTTTTTTGGGTGCATCTCCATTACCGCTGCCTCAGCCGTATCTGATACCTGAACTGCATTCTGCATTCATTACGGCATGAGAGCGCACGATAATGGTTTATCTTTTTAAAAGCACTTCATGATTTATTAACACAGCTACTTTTCTTTAAGGGGATCTGATTTCAAAAAGTTACCTGTAAGGGAAAGTTTCAGCTGGTAATGCTTCTCGGGGGCGACCCGGACGACCTTCGCAGAGACACACTGGCCGTGTTGGAAGAGCTTCTGAGGATTCTTTGCCTCCTGGGATAGAAAGCAGAAATGCACTAGGGGTCATTCTGATGTTTTTATTTAAAAAATTTTTTTAAACCTAGACACAGAATTCCAAACTTAAGTGCAGATCTTTAAATACAGAACACCATTTCAGTTTAAAGGTCAGCTATTATACAAAAAGCTATGATGCTTTTTAGTAATTTGCAGACAATCAGACGGCTCTCCCGTCTTCACTCTAGGAAATCGTTTCCTGCGCCTTGTCCTTATTCCATACATTTGGACCAGATTCCTTCCCTATTATGACCTCACATAAGTCAAGTCATGGTCATTATTCATTACATATAAATTACCGCAGAGTGGAATTCTTTATTCTTCACACATCCCAGCTTTTTGTTGGAAGGCAGGGGTCCGAGCGCCATGTTTACACACCCCTGGAGTGGACAAAGTTAAGGGCCTTACTCAAGGGCCCTTGTGGTTCTGGGGCTTGGAACCTCCGACCTTCCGAACAGTAACTCAGAGGAGCTTTAACACACTGAGCCACCACTCACCTATTTTTTGTTATACAAACACGGCTAGGCTAAAAGCAACAGCACACAGCTAACCTTTTTTAGCGGTTAAAAGGGCTAGGTTTGTAGTTAGCATTTGGCGGCTAACCGTTAAAGCTAACCTAGCAACCTTTAGCTCGATTAGTCTTTTTCGGGTCTCAGATGCATTTTAACTTTTACCTAACTGAATACTGAAGTAGAATATTGGAGGTTGCACCTTGCGCCTCCGTGGTCGAGGGTTCGAGTCTACTCACTCTAGGTTTAGTGATCATAGCCAGCAGCTCCACAGATCCAAAGAGGTTTGGAGACACCGCAACCTCCAGACACTTCGTCGATGGAATGTACTGTACAAACATCAAAGGAACAATGTCAACAAAAAGAAAAATAGGTGCGATGATGACGCTTCAATATGGAAGGCTTCAACATGGAAGGCTTCAACATGAACAAGCGTCTTACTCGCGACACATAGCACATGATCTCCTGTCCTGGGGTATAGCACTCCAGTGTAGGTTTGCTCTCCAGTAAGGTGACGGTCACGTCTTCACTCAGTTTGCTGAAAGAAAGGAATATTAAATGTAGTCAGATTGCTGTATATGAATATAATAATGTTTTTTTTTCCGAGCTCGCCGTGTTCGACCTACCTGGGGAGAAGCGTGATCTCCGGCCGAGAGAAGATGAAGTTAGGATGCGAGATGGGGAGAAACCTGTGCAGGGATTAAAGGGACCACGGTTATTAAATCTAATCTTCTCTGAGTTTTTATTTATTTATGTATTTTTTTTTTTTAACACATCTTACTTGTGGCTGTGGATTTCCTGAGCGCCGATGAGTCGCCCCCTAACCTCAGCGCCGACCTTCAGGGATGCCGTGGGGAATCCTCCGACTTTGGGCGAATCGTCCACCTGAGAGACGTGCACGCTTCCCATGACGCCATCCGGCAACGTCAGGTGTACGCACAGAGGTTTGACCTTTTTAACCGTGGCTGTTACAAAATCCCCAATCTTATATTTGTGCTCTTCACCTCTGATCTGAGACTTGCCGTGTGTGTATTTTTTCGATGCGCGCTGATAATCCACGAGAGCTCGTCCCCCCAGGTGTTCGCTGCTCGGCTCGGTCACCGTCACGGTCAGATCGCGACCCACCGACAGCTTCTCCGATTCGAAACGGAGGGTTTCGTTCGGGTGGGCGGTCGTGGAAATCTGGGTCAGGTGACCGGTGTCGCCCAATGAGATGACGGCAAAGTCTTTGTCCATGTACTGGACTGTTGCCGTGTGCTGGGTGTCTTTCTTTAACTGCAGAAATGGGGAAACAATATGATTTTTAAATAGTATGTGGTGTATGTGTGCTTTAATAAAAAAAAAAAGAAAACCAGAGTGAAACAGAAACCTTCCTGTGATCTACCTGGAATTAAATTATGTCTAGTCTATTACCCCATGACATGACGAGCGCCTCATATTTTCATGCCTGAGCCTGTCTACGCTCATATACCTAACCTAATACCCCAGGGTACACATCTCATCAAGAAAATCTACTAGGTCAAAGGCTCCGCCCTCACCATTACACTCACAGGCAAAGCTTCATTAAAATCACCGAGAATATTACATTACATTCACATTCGATTCAATTAGACCAACATTCATAAATCCTGAAATCTCCAAGCGACGTTCAAGTCAATCCGGGACATTTTTATGATTGAGAGCATAAAACCAACAATGGCGCGTCCCTAGTTGGATGGATGGAATAATAATAATAATACTCTTTTTATTAATTTTTTTTTTACTTCAAGCATATATATATTTTTAAATCCTTTTCAGCTGCTCACTTAATCTTAACTGCCCCACGGAAGGCCCAGGTTCAATCACAACCCTGTTCCCAAACCCCAGGCAGTGGATGCAGTGCCGGTCCTAAGCCCAGATAAAATAGGAGGGTGGCGCCAGGAAAGGTATATGGTGTAAAAAGCTATTCTAAAAGTTGTATGTGGATCAGATGGTCTGCTGTGGCGACGCCTCGGCGGGAACAGCAGAAAGACTGAAAACAACTTAATCTGAACATCCATGGTTCAAGACATATGTAGTTCAAACAGAGTAGATGGGAAGAAAGTAAAAGCTGTTCATCAATGCAGCAGAAGTGATGAAAACGACACACTGCTGCTTTAAAAAAAAAAAAAAAAAAAAAAAAAAAAAGCTAGCCCTCACCTTTTTCTTCTTCGTCGTGAGACTTGGCAGGAGGGACACGTGCACCTCAGAGGTCAAAACGTCAACGTGAAGCACCACAGCAGTGACCTGATTGCCTGGAGTTGTGTTCACGTCTAAAAACAAAGCAGTCCAACATCCGGACCAGAACCGTCAGTGAAATAACAAGGAATGCATGAAGTATGAAGGGTGAAGTATCTTGGTGGACTGACCCGTTACGTGGTGCTTGGAGGCCAGCACCGTGGCGTCGCTGAGCCGATCTGAGGTCAGTGTGACCGAGCCGTCCTCTCTGGTTACGTCAACGGTCATCTTCAGTTTATCCCCAAGTGACACGGAGGAGAGCTGCTCCAGCACGCCCGAGTCACCTGGAGAGAGGGTACATACTTTAGGCGCGTACTACCTAAACATTACTAATGGTTGTATCGTTTATTCCTTTTACCTCTCGAGGCGATGGTGTTGTAGACGGCTAGTCTTTCACGCTGACCCTGGATCAGTCTGGCCTGGGCGTCACTCTCTGCCCAGCTCACCTCCGATACCTTTAGGCTGATCAAGAATCTGCGCTTCTCCTGATCCAGGTTGGTCACCTTGGCCAGAACCGTCTGTCCGATCTCAAAAACTCCTGCGGTGTCGGTGATGAACTTATCGCTCATCGCCTGGAAGCCAGATTTATCATCATCATCATCATAATCATCATTACTATTATTATAGGTATAGATGCATTTTCATTGCATGGGTTTATCTGTTGCGGCAACTCACAGCTTTGGGTGCGAGGCCGAACAGGCCGTGAGGGAAGTCGACGAAGACGCCGTACGGCATGATGCTCTTCACCCAGCCCACCATCACCATCCCGACCTGCAGCTCGGAGAAAGACAAAACCAAGCTTCCCGTCTCCAAAGCCGCGATCAGCGAGGGCTTCCTACTGAGAATCTGTGCGGTTTTGGTTAAGAAGCAAAAGGGATTATGGGAACTTTCTCTTCTGCTGGAAATCAATACCTCAAACCACCACTGTATTTACAGAGTACGCCACTAATCCGCTGTGCCAGCTAAGCACCGCTAATTGGTGGTCATGTGACACGAGCCGTGCCAGGCAACGGGTAACAGAAGGGCAAAAGTGTGTGTGTGTTTCAGGGCACACCTTGTCAAAGGGTATAATTCTATCAAGCACTACTTTTAATCCTCACTCATGCAGTGTTTAGGAAAAGGGGGGGGGGAAGATTAGATGAATGGATAGATCGATAAATAAATGAACATTCAGCAGGATGAAGGCAGATTCATGTTCAGTGAAAATGAAACACCTTAAACACCAGGAAGCAGCAAAAAGGATCTCAAACTGAAACTGAAGAAATCAAATGATACCGAATCATCAGAAAATGAGAAGTAGGGCGGATTTAGAGTGTAAATCTATTGAGCGGATTTGGTGCCTGAAATTCGATCCCACTTAGTTTACGCGCTGATACGGATTCATTTTTATGAATCACAGAGAAAGTCTAGGTCCTAGTTCGGATGTTGGACGAATTTTACGAGAAACATCCAAATACTAAAAAGAATCTTCCTAATTAACAGGGATTGGAACCACGACAGGCCACCTGATACGATATCATCACGATGCCCAGCTGCGATTTTATAAGTATCGTGATATTATAAATATTCCGATTTGATATGGAAATTTCTCAGCTTTAAATTAAAACTAATACAGCTGAACCTCGGCATAGTCAAGTCTGGAGGCGAGGTCTTAGGCGAAAGTTTGTATTGCAAAGCGCATTTTCCCATAGTAGATAATGTGAATGTCGATAATCCGCTCCAGCCAGACAAAAATATTACCAATTTCCAATACTATAATCATGTTTTTGCATATAAAACTAATCAAAACATTTAGAAAATACATGCACTGGGTGCTTTAAAAAAAACTAACTTAAAAGTGGCTCCGTTTTCTTCTTGCTACCGTTCATTCGTATGCTGATGCGGATTTTTTGCAAAATTTCACTTCTCAAGGCAGAAATTCTTAAGGAAGGACATTCATATGCCGTGGGTTCGCTGCAATCCGCTCCTGTCACACAGGCTGCAGTGCCGATCGTCAAGGTTTGACTAGTTTACAGAGCACCACCTGTAGGATTATAGAGGAATGGCATCATTTTACATAATTAATTTAATTATTAAAATTTTTTATTTTGGGTTCATACATGAGTACTGTACGTGAAGTCACGATACATCACTGAATCGATTTTTCCCAAATCTCTACTAATGTGTTAATTAAGTAATCCCCATCACTAAGCTGTGGCTTCTGATAAATATGAATTTATCCACCCTAATGTCTCTCAACTTCAGTATAAAAACCTTTTTCGGCCTTTTGAAAATGTGCTTAAGCTTAGAAGAAGTCCCATTCAAGTCAAAACGTCAGGTGAACACGTTGGGTGAGTCTCAAATAGTAAGCCTTGAAGAAGTCACTTGTCTCATACAGCTGGGCAATAAATAAATAAAAAAACAAATAAATATAAATTTTTCCTAACAGTACTTACTACCTTCAAAAGATCTATTAAAAGGTCCTGTATTTTGCAATTTCTTTAACAAGTTAACACAATGCAACAAGCTGGTGGAGGAGGGCTCTTCTTACATGATGTCACATTAGGAGAGAAAAAAAAGTGCTTGTTTAAGCCCCGGGCCAATACAAAAATGAAAAAAAAAAAAAAAGGACTAAAAATAATGCTGGAGATGTTTTTTTTTTCCCCCTCTCCTCATATTTTCACACTTTTTTTTAAAACAACTATTTAAAAAAACATTTTGGTTGGGGTTTGGGCACTGAATGGGAATTGAACCCGGTCCTTCCACATGGCAGGGGAGAAACCCAACACTGAGCCACCAATGCCCGCTACAACAACTAAAAAGTGAGTTTGGTATAATACATGCACTTTAAATGAAATGAGCCATCATTGGGGAAATGACACACAAACCGCTGCTTAGTGTCTTCTACCATTATTCACCGACTGACTGACGCAAGGGATCATGGGATAGGCTTGATAAGAAATTACCCTCAAATGCTACGTTCAAAAAATTATTCAGACAAACCTACGATTCATCAGGTAAGACCGCGAGAAAACATCATAATTATTAACATCTCTACTGCAATAAAAGCAAAATCAGCCCAAGAGGATACGATGCTTTGCTTGTTCCTGCTTAGACACACAGCATCGGAGATGGTGTCTCCTTCCTGGAGTCCCGTCCACAGCAGGGGGCAGTTGGTCACGTGGTCAGAGAGGTGCACTGTGGGAAGTAGAGCAGGCATTTCTTCTGGGAGAATAGACACTTCGAGGCCAGTCTGGTGTTTCTTGCGTACAATCGCTTCCACTTTCTGAAGATGAAAAACAATTTTGTGAGACCTGAGCAAAATTACCCCGAGTGCTGCCATCTATAGGCAGTTAACGGTATTGGATTAAACCTTGACCAGGATTAACTGGGTTAACAGAAAAACAGAAACAAACAAAAAAAAAATTATGATATTTGACCTTTCCAACTTCAAAGTCGAACTTGACCCTTGGGACCTTCTCGATGTCACTCTGAGTCACTTTTTTAAAGGACAGGAGCAGTTTGTCATTTTCAGCATCGCACATCAGCACTTTGGCTTTGACCACCTGATCAACAACACAGATAAACCAAACAGCTGTAGGTCAGAGAGAAATGAACACCATTCATATGAAAATGGCCAAAATGCCAGAAAGTAAACATGAACATGTGCTTTTAATCAAATATGCAGCCATTAACGTCATGCTGAAATGGCTGGATCAGATAAATATCATTCCTCAGCTTTGTTTTTTTGGGAGTTGCTGGGACATAAAAGCACACACGAGCTTCAAATCATGACATTTTAGTTCACTTTCAGGATTCTCAGAATACCAGGGTTTTGAGATTGATAGAAAGAGTACTGCACAGATGAGGATTTTGGCTTTTGATTTGTAAAATAGAACTAAATAAAGTAGGTCACTGTGTTCTGTGCGGGGTCTGTCCGGGTTCTGAGTGTTCTGTGCGGGGTCTGTCCGGGTTCTGAGTGTTCTGTGCGGGGTCTGTCCGGGTTCTGAGTGTTCTGTGCGGGGTCTGTCCGGGTTCTGAGTGTTCTGTGCGGGGTCTGTCCGGGTTCTGAGTGTTCTGTGCGGGGTCTGTCCGGGTTCTGAGCGGGGTCTGTGTGGGGTCTGTGTGGGTTCTGAGCGGGGTCTCATGACATGGGTGACAGGGTCCCAACGTTAGTACCTGGAGATCACTAACATTGTAACGTTGTAAAACAACTCCTGTAACTTGCTTCAAACTGTAATGTCTGCTCGGACACTGAAACACTGACTTACTTGAACCCTCAGCTCACCCAATCTAATCAAACAAAACACCGGTGTTCAAATCACTCTGTGGGATGTCCAGATTCTTGTATCAGCCCCAGGTTGTCTGGCACATATTGAGCAGTAAAACACAGCTGACTAAAAGCCATTTTCCTAACCTGTCCAATGTAAAAAAGTCCCTTCAGGTTGTTTGTGGGCTCGGAGGTCAGCTCGGACGTCGGAACCAGGCCTTTAACGTCACCGTAGAATCTCACGATGCAGCCGAAATCCCTGATGCAGACGATGAAGCCATGGGAGACGAGACCCACACGGGCATCCTTGTATGACAGGAACGTGGGAAGTGTTGAGTCCATCATCGCCTTTTTCCTGGTCAGAATAATCTTCTTGTTTTGGTAGTCCACTGATAAAACCTGGTCAGACCAGACACACACGGTTTAATTTCCAAGAAATCAGCAAGGCAAAAGTCCAATTAAAACATGTTAATTACAGTCACGGATAAACTTCATTGTAAACATTTACAAGTAGACACTTTTTTTTTTTTTTTACCCCATTTATGATTCATTTCAGATTCTGTGGCGCATTTACCGCACAAGTCTCCGTAAACAAGTTGTTACTTCAGAAACGCCACCGTTTCTCGTGTTAGAACGAGAGCACGAGAGTCACTCACTTTACATTTGACCTTCATGCCTTCCTTGTACTTTTTTTCAGGGTTGGTGAGGAGGATGTCTGCCAGGTGAATTCTGGGAACGAGGCCTTTGATGTGCTCTGAGATTTTGACGTGCATGCCGTAGCGCTCCAGGCTCAGCACCGTGCCCTGGTAACACACAACACACATGTAAGGACCTGCAGTTCTTCCATTTACAAAGGAGGGAAAGTGATGATGTGCAGCAGGTTTCGGTTTCCTCACCTCGACAGTCTGCCCTGGTTTAATGTCTCGATAGCTGAAGAAGGGCGCATCGATTATCGTCCTTAAAGACAAGGAGAGTGTTAAAAGGACAGGGAGACAAACAGATGGAGAGATGGACAGACAGGCACACAGACGGACACAAGGACAGGCACACTGTCAGATTGACACACTCACTTGCGCAGCGTTGCCATGTGGATCTGCTCCACTGGGCTGTAGTCCGTTATTCTCAGTGTGTGTTCAGGCTGAGCGAGGAGTCGGTTTGGGTTAAACTCCGCCTTGGGTTCATCCAAATGGCTTTTCTGAGATAGGAAAAATATAAACGTTTTTATAACCTGAAAATATTAACACGTCACTAAAACGAGACAAGAACCTAAAGCAGACTGGCATTCTGTAACATTTATTAACACATGACCCAGTTCCAAAATTGTGCGTCAACCCCAAAACAAACATGAATGTTGTCCAAGATCTAAACTCACACTTTATGCAATTCATTTACGCCTCCATGTGGGCGGCGCTTAGTGTTACTCACGTGCACGAAGGCCGACTCCCCGTCCGGAAGCTCCATCACGGCCCCGGAGTGGTGGTGTACGGAAGCCATCTTGCAGCCCTTCACCACCTCTCCCATTCGCTCACTCATCACGTTGTCCAACATGACGCCCCCTGGTGGCAGGAGGTGGCTGCGGAGAGACAGACCCACCAGACGAGAGGACGGGTCCACGTACAGGATACGAGCTCTCACCTGGGCAAGGTGTAGAGGAATACTTCATCAAAAATATATGCAAAATAATCAAATGCCACCAGAACAGAACAGTGATGCACTGCGTGTTCGGACACCAGCATGAATTCTTTCATCAATTTGATCTACACTATTGGATCAGGGAGCCTTGGCCCCCCAACTGGACAGACAACTGGGTCAGAACACTGCAGCTCTTCTGCAGGACAGGGTCATGAGTTGACCAAGACTCATGGAGAGCCAAAGCTGGTCCGATCTATGTGTCTGATCTAGTCGTTTGTGGACTCTTACCTCGTCCCCTACACTGTAAGTGGACAGTTTGTCTGGGTCGATGTGCATGAAGTCCACCAGGCCGGTATAAGATGAGAGGAACGATACCATCAGGCCGTGAGCCGTCACCTTCGTAAAGAAAAGGGAGATCAGTTTTGTTACGCAAACACTATCCCAGAAGACTTAGGACACGAGACGACGTACATCATGCACAGGATTAGACTAATCTGCATGTCTTTGGACTGTGGGAGGAAACCGGAGAACCCGGAGGAAACCCACCAAGCACGGGGAGAACATGCAAACACAGACCCAATTTGGGCATCGAACCCAGACCATGGAGGTGTAAGGTGACAGTGCTAACCACGAAACCACCAACACATGCTAGGAACATATATTCATTACATTTCGAGATTGAGATTAAGAATCTACCTTCTTGACGCTGGCTTGGACCAACAGCCCGGGTAAGAGGTTACTGAGCGTCCAGCCATGATGCGTCTCTGCGCAGGTCTGATTAACAGCCGCAGGGTTCACAGAAAGACGCGTTACCCGTCCCTCGTTCTTCACCTCCTCCAGCATCGCCGTCACGTACTGACCCACCTTCAGATCTGTGAAAAGAAAAACAAAATTAATTCAGTCTTCAAGGTTCTACCTTTATACGAGAATCCTTCATTGTTGAGCCGTTATCCCCCTGAAAGGTTTTTACCTTTTCTCAATGTCTCGGTTTCGTCCTTCGATTTCTCTTTGGGCAGAAAGGCTTTCGTTCCGCTCACCCCGATGTCTATGAGGTATCCGTGATCCTCAACGCTCTCCACGCAGCCACTGAGCGTCTGGAACCACACAGGAGAACACATCCATCATTCTGTCCCTCAACCCATCCCCATGTGTGAAAGTATTCACCCCCCTGGACTTATTAGACTGGTCCATTTATTCTTCCTCGTATTCCATTAAAGAGAATGAACGGATCAAGGGGCATTCGAGTCAATCCGGGACTTTTGACTGTTCAGAATATCAGCACACACTTACAAGAGTTAAAAAAAAAAAAAAAAACCCTGCTACACTGTTGCTACACAGTTGCTCTCTCTCAACCCTGGCCTCCCAGGAACGCCTTTAATGACCCAAACCAGGACTGTATACTGGGAGACGCGACAATTTCCTGTAATGTGCAAGTGGCGTTTGTGATTGTTTTTTGTGTTTTTTTTTAAGGATCAGCTGTTTTATCTGTATGCAGTGAGCTCCGAGCCACCTCAGCCGGGAACATCACTCACTCATAGACTGACTGCCTTCTGTAAAATATTTGCATCGTTCAAAAGTTTGACTGCGGCTCAGAGTCTCATCACTGTACTGTGCTTGAAGAGTGAATCAATGTCAATCAGTTTTACAGCTCAATTCACAAGAAATCGCTCACAAGTACCAGTTTGACTCGAACGCAAAAAAAAAGCAATGCATGACCGAGGCGGTACCCGAAGGCGGTTCTAACCAGAGCATACTGGTTTCAGGAAAAATACTGATTGGAATAGTCTTTGACTCATTTGGAGTCTGATAACTATAAAAAAAATTAAATAAAAACTTATGCAGGAACATTGACGTCCCTGGATCCAATTCATCCATCACAATCTCTCAAACCATTCATACACCTTTAGTTCAACAATAATCAAATACACTACATACGTCCATATTTTTTCTATATTTGTATACTGTAGATAAGTGTTTATATTTGCGATTACTATAATTATTTATTATTTTATTCCATAATTTATTTCTTGTTGTAAATTGTTCTCTCTTTTTCACTTTTAAGGTCACAGGCGGTTGTATAAGCATTTCACTGCATATCATACTGTGTATGACTGTATGATGTGACAAAATTTGAATTTGATTTGATTGCATCCACAAGATGTGGACAAATTAAAATCTCCTGTCGCTACTCCAGAATTCAGGTTGAATTTTTTTGTTGTTGTTGTTGTTAAAGTGGTATTGATGAGCTCATAAACCACAGGAAAACCACTTGTCTGAATGGCTCACCATGCCTGCTTTTAGAGAGCCGGAGTTGAGCTCCTTGTTCACGTCTTTGGGGTTGATGGACAGTTTGAGACTGACGTGGCCCCCTTTGGACAAATCCAGAGACGTCACCACGCACCTGACCAGCTGGCCCGGGACGAGGATGTTGGAGGGAGACACAAAGTCCTGGAACAAAATAAACAAATAGAAATCCAATGAAAAATAAAGAAACCAATGAAATAAGGACCTAGAGTGTGAAACGAAGGCTGTTCAAGTCAAACCGGGACTTTTGTTTGCGCAGAATAACAGAACACAATTATGAGAGTAAAAACTGCCTTTATTTCTCTCGATATGATCCCCTGCTCCACTAATGCACCTATCTCAGTGTTTCACTAGTGCTTGGATACCATCAAAAGTTCTCTCATTATGCTGCTTTACGTTTGAAACACTGGCCTCCCAGGAACTCCTTTAAATGTGGAAATGGTTTGGAGCGAGGTCAGCTCTATACGGAGGGAATAACTCTAAGCTGAGTTCCTAGAACGTGCAAACGATGTTGGTGAAGAAATTTCATCACAAATCCCGGTTTGACTCGAACACCCCCTCGTAGAATATGTACATCTTAGAGATCGCACAATCCTCAACCATTTACCTCAAGCTCCGCCCCAGTGTCCAGCGCGCTGCTCAGGATCTTCGTGTAAGCATCACATAAGTTAGAGATGGGCACGTAGCCTCTGAGTCCACATGGGAGACCAAGTACGACCTCGAAGATGGAGAGCTCCCGCACGCAGCCGAGCATCACCGTGCCGACCTTCAGATCCTAAAACAGCAAGAATAGCCGTGATGAGACACAGATTTGAGAGACACAAATTTATTCAAATAAAAATCCAATAAGGTTTACGATCCCTGTTTTGGGAACATTTGTTGCAGTGTGAACAATTTCTCAACCGCCTAAAACAAACCAGGTTGTTTCAGTGATTAAAGGGCAGCGTTGAGAAAAGAAAAAGAAATACAAAAAAAGCTCTTACCTTCATGTGGAGGATATTGATGCTGGTTGTCGTGTTAAGTTTCAGACCACCTTCGGTTTTCGGCCTTTTGGTCAGCTTTTCGTCTTCATGCTTACCCGGAGCTTTCTTCTTCTTCTTCACTTCGGGCTCTCGAGTCTGTAAGGAGTTCATAAAAATTCTGTTTACGTCTGATCAATTTCATACTTCCTTAGGGTTAATATGGATGGTACGATGATCCATGGAAAAAAGGTGAAATATAATTTTGCTTTCCATTTATTAAATGTAGAACTTGATCACTTAAATCATGGAACTGATCCTGATTCTGAAACTCGAACTGATACTGACGGTTTCTCTTCAAACATTAGTAATAATAATAATAGATAGAAAGTGCATAACAGCAATATTTCACTCTCCAATTATTAGCTACAGCCAGATCACAACTATGCAGGTTATTTTTCCAGTATTAACAGATCCTTTATTTGGTCAATGTATTTGTCTTAATTCTAATAGAATTTTGGATTTTTCAGTAGTTTGTTCACACTGATCAGTCATAACATTCTGACCACCCATCTATCTAATATTGAGTACCCCCCACCCACCCCCTTCTACAACCAAAACAGTAGCTGCAGTCTTGGTGTTGCTCTGATCCAGTTGTCTAGCCATCACAATTTGGCCCTTATCAAAGTCGATCAAATTTTTACGCTTGCCCATTTAAAACATAAAATTCAGGATCAAAATATTTGCCTGTTGACTAATGTATCCCACCCACTCCCTAATACTTTATATATACTTATATTGTAATAAGATATTGTATCTGTAGCTACTGTGACAAGAGCCAAATAGTGATGACTAGACAACTGGATCAGAGCAAAATCTGAAGAAAAAAAATGAGAAAAAGAAAAAAAAAAATAATTTTGGATTTAGATATTTAGAAAAACGTGATATTAAAAGAATCACAAAACAGATCGAATCGACACATAGGGAAAGTATCGTGATAATATTGTATCGCTGATCCCTGGTGATCTTCATCCTTAATTAATGTTATTATTTTATAAAGAAGACTATAAAATAAACAGTAACTGAACATCAGATCAATACCGTACTCAAACAACCATTTGAAAGTTTCATCATCCGAAATCTGTTACCTCAAAAAGATTGTCGACTTCCACATGAGGCTTTGTAGTTTTAGAGGATTTTGGCTCAGAGGGTTTCTTGGCTGGGCCACCACGAGGGAAATCCTCTTCAGCAGACGCCATGGTGCTTCAATACAAATATCTCTATAGCTGGGGAGAAGAAAAAAAGACATCCACTGAGATCTTCACTGGAATGCACTTTAGTTCGGATCTGCATTCCTCAAATCAGATCACTTTACTTTATTCCAAACGAATGTTCTCCAACATCATTGATCAACATCAGCATTCTGTAATCAAACCAACACCATGGCAACACTGAAGCTACACAAACAGCTACACTAAAAGCATCGTTTTAGATCAGCATTAAAACCCAAATTAAATAATCTCGTATAATCACTTACAATCTAAAATCCGATCGCTTTCTATAACTACAGATTCCACAGACTCACATGTTCTTCTCAAAAGCGTGCCATGTTTGTGACCCGGAAACAAACAACGCCAACCGAGCTCATAAAAAAGTGACCAATAGGAGAAAATAATGGCTGTGATTGACGTTAAGACGAGCCAGGAAGCGGTTACATGATAGACCAATCACGATCTCTTATTTCAGGAGGTCACAGAGGGGGCGGGTCTTCCTGTTTAGCGCTCGGTTGTTGCTCGGCTTCTTGGATTGAAGGGCACGAGCTCTCTGCAAACAGTTAAGGTGAGGAGCGTTACGTTTCGGATGATTATTTTAAAAATGTATATTTTAATTGTTTCTAGATTGGTAAACTATATTTGAAAAGGTTTAATAAGGATAATAATGGTGTGTGTTGCGTGTCTAATGGACCGCTAATGCGGTTAGCGTAGTGTTAGCTTAGTCATAACCGCTGGTGTGATATCTGGCGTTAGAAAGCTGAAGAGTAGAGCTCTGCGCGTGCCCTTCCTGAAATCTTCAGGTCACAGTATTAATCTGCACTTTAATGTGTTTTTAACCACAGCACCATGGCAGGACACGACTCCGGAACACATCACCAGTTCACCGGCATCGCCAAGTACTTCAACTCCTACACCATCACAGGAAGGAGGAATGTAAGTCATGACCTTCTCATGTATTAATTTATTTTTTTTATTAAATCACATCAGCGAGGATGAGGAGGTGTGATGACAAAAAATTGTCATTTTATTATATATATATATATTTTTTACAGTAACAGCTTTTCCTGAAGTGTTTTTTTCATTGCCACAGCAGTTGAACATTTTTAATGGATGACCTGCAAGTATAAAAGTTGCCAATATATTTTGCAAAACACCCGGAATACTCACAAACCAATGATTTTTACTTTCACACGAATGGGAGGGTTTTTTAATTTTTTTTATTTTTTATATATACCTTTTTTTATGTAGCCTATATTTACTCTGACCCCCATTGAATTTTTACTGATTTTACACCCATGGGAGTGTAAGGGGCCATTATTTTTTTACACTCGTGCAAGTTCAAGTGTCTTTTTTTTTTTTTTTACTCTTGTGTCAAGTTCAAATGGTCATTTCTTCATTTACTCTCATGCGAGTGTAAGTGGCTGTTTTTTATTTAATAATTTTTTTCTGGTCGAAACTCTTTCTGCGGTGTAAGTGGCCGGCTTTCACTCTTGCTCCAGAGTATGTGGAGGGTTTTTACTCACACCAATGGAAGCAGCCATCTTTTACTCTTGCACGACTGAGGGGTGTTTTGTTGTTTGGCAACTAAATAAGTAAATGGCTTGCAGGACCAATGGCACATTTAATTAACATAAGAACCGTTGGGTCAAGTGTGTTGTGGTTTATTTATTTCTTTATTTCTATATATATTCATGTAGTCGTATTTGTGAAAGTTGAATAAAAAAAAGTTACATACACTTGTCTGTCCTCTACCCAAATACAGTTAAACCTTAAGTTGCGAGCCTAATTGGTTCCGGAGGTGTTCTTGTATGTCAAAACATTTCCCCATAAGAAATTATGGAAACTCGGATGGTTCTTTCATCAATCAAAAAATAATCATATATACATGATTAATACAAAATGTAAAGTAAAAATAAAACAAATTAACCTGCACTTTACCTTTGAAAAGAACTGGTGTTCGAAGAGAGAAGGAGCAGCAGGGCTACTGTGTAGGATGACTTTCACAACCTGCTCTAAACAGATAAAAAAAAAATTCTTTACGGAGGCGGTTGTTGCAGTACAGTTACTAAAGATAAGTCACTACATTTGGACACAAAAATGCTTTACGTGTGCGTACAAACTTGGTCACAATGTTATAATAAATAGTACACATGCGCATGGAGGTTGACTACACGAGTGACGTGCACTGAGACTGGGCATGGGAGACGATTACCCATAATCCCACAGCGTGAGAGAAAGAACCATTGGCTCTGTTGTGATCACGTGACGCTCGACAGACATGCAAACTACAGTACTCGTATATCAAGACTTGGCACGTTAAACAAGGTAAATTAAATTTTTTCGTCGTGCAAAACATTCGCAGACCAATTTACTTGCAATCCAAGGTTTCACTGTACACAAATATGGTGTAGTATTTGCTGTAAAGCCAAACCCCCTGACTACATGATTCCAGCATTAACAGTAATTAGGTTAAACCGTCATGTTGGTCAGTGTTTTCATTGATTTAATTATTTTTTGCACCTATCTCTCCTTCACAGTGTGTCTTGGCCACATATGCCAGCATCGCCGCCATTATCCTGTTCTTCAAACTAAAGCCCAAGAAGGAGAAAGCTATAACAGCAAGCTAATGTATTATAAGGTATGACCACTCCTGGCTCTCGTTTGGAAATCTGGGCCCGTGTTCACAAAGGTTCTTAGCATTCTCTCAGAGAGCTGCTAAGTTAGCCAAAAAAGTCCTAGCTGGGAGTCCTAGACTAAAAGTGATTTAGAAAAATTCTTAGAGCAACTCTGAGCTAGCAAAGTACAAAAACCTTTATCTTATTGAGGACATGTGGTTGACCCCATTGCTAGGATGATGCAGCAATTCAAGGACTGTGATTGCTTGATAAAAATAACCTCTGTAAAGGTCTTAAAATGTGCTCTTTGTGAAAATAGAATATATGATAATAGAACACAGTGAAATCATCAGTCATGAATGCAGGCTACTTTATGCAAAGGTTATAGGCTAAAATCTTAAAGATAATTAAAACAGCCAAATGTTGAAAATGTGTCTACTTTTGAAGGAACCAATTTCCACACAGTAGTTACTGTATTTAAGTTCTTGCATTTATTTACCATATTGATTTTATTACTTGTAATCCATTTTAGATTGATGGGAGCAAAATGGCTCAGCTTTCACGGATTGACATGATTGCAGGACAGTCTGTTTAAGTTGCACTTTTAGATGGTATGTAGCCAACAATCCAAGAGAGGTGGAAGGAAGTAAAACAAGAAAACCAAATTGGACAGAAGAGCAGTGTTTACTTTTAGCTTTACGTTCAGTGTTTGGAGAATATTTCTTCTTTCTGCCATTTTGTCCTCTTCTATAAAAACTCTTAAACCTCTTAAGTCCTCCTCTCTACTCTAACAATTTTTACCTTAGTAAAGATAAAAATTATTCATAAAACATCTTAGCTCTAAAAACAGCTCCTAAGGTTTAGTCCTACATTTAAGGGGAAATTCTGAGAAAATGTCAATTCTAAAAAAATTTCTTAGAATTTCGTCACTAGGAGCAACTTTTAGGCTTAAGAAGCTTTGTGAATACGGGCCCTGATCTTGTTTTAAACACTAAGCTTGATCTGTAATTTTTCTCTTTTTTTTTTTTTGTTGTTGCAGGTTTTTGATTATTGTTGTACAGGATGAAGATTCAGTAGCCTGGTGTCTTCAGTCACATGATGTTAAAAAATAAAATAAACCTTGTACCAAACTCCAATACATAGAAAAGATGTTTTATTTACACAATTATAAAAGACTGTACAGTTCAGGAAGCTGGAGTGATGAGCCAGTATGGCACCGATGTGTAGCAGATTTAAGTGTCGGTGTGTGCAGAACTGATTGAGACACACACATGGTTAAATCCTTAATGGTCAGTTCCTTCACTTTAATGCCCGGTTGAGCAACATGGGTCCTCTTGGGAGGCATCCTTTAGGCAGTGTTGCATGATTCGGTAATGGAAGTTGTGTTGATGGGATCACTGGGAGTTGTATGCGCCGGCGGCCAGTAGCAGGTTGCGTCTGGTGAAGTGGACGTGGATGACGGGGGTGGATTTGGTCAGATACGTCCCTAGTAATACCTCCTGAGAGTTGTCAGGTAAGTGGATGTGACCTGTTGTGGCTGTGAAATCGTCGGTTTCCACATCATCGAGTGCCTTGGTGACGTCCCACAGCCGGACAGTGTTGTCCATGGAGCCTGCAATGAGGAGAGAAGCTCGGTGACACGGATGTTATGCAGATATAGAAAACCACAACAGCCTCGATTATTAGTTTGTTTCGAGAAATGTCTCAGAACACACCTGAGGCGAGGATCTCTCCATCCCTGCTGAACTTCAGAGCGTAGACCGTGTCGCTGTGACCCTTCAACTCACCGATCATGAGTCCGTGGCCGATGTCCCACAGCAGAACACGGCCATCGGTCGAGCCAGACGCCAGGAACTTACCGCTGGGTGAGAACGCCAGGGAGTGGATCGGTCCCTACAAGTGGACAAAATGTTTCACAATTAATGGATTCAGGAAGTGAAGTGAAGACAAGCATATAAAAAAGTTACATATTGAAAAATAGTTTATAACTCTGGTTGAAGGAAGGAAGAAAAAAAGACTCCATAAACTCAAATCTGTTGGTTCGGAACATGTTTAGCTTTTATATAACAAGCAACTCCGTGACTGAATTTCTGCATGGGGCTGCTTACGGTAACTCGCACCACGTTGTATTGGATTAGTTTTCTTTAATAACACCATCAAGTGGGGTCTTCCTTACATTACAAATCTAGGATGGTGCAGTAGCCCAAGTTCCCTAATGCTTACCAATTTTATTTGTATAGCGCTTTTAACAATGTCTCAAAGCGGCTCCACCAAACCCAAGAAATTATGGAAATGTGTATAGATCATAATGCTCAGATTTCGTTCATTAAGGACAATCTATACATAAAGTAAAACTAAAGAGTGTGTATGTTGAAGACAGTGGTGAACAAAAATTATTTTGGGGGACGTAAGATGAGTAATGGAACACATCAAGATGGTTTTTGGAATTTTTGTCTACAGGCTTTCATCGCAATCGCAAGCTACTTCGAAGTTTAAATGGAAAACGCCCCTTTATACAGTATATCTTTTTAAAAAATCATTAGTTCATCTCAAAATTCAGCAGATGGCGCTGTTAATTTTTTTAACAGGCACTTATGAGTCAGCAGTTTAAATCTACATCGATGCTTGTGTTAAAGGGAGGAAATGGACTGTTTGCCGTGGTGCAAAATAGGACATGACATCTTGTAAAAGGAGAATAAACGTCATGGTGTAATAATATCCGGATAATCAGTGCTCCTGAGGTATTACTGTGAAAAGTCTACAAGCAATTCTTTCTTATTGGCTCCATAACTCGTATAGCTTTCCCCCCCCCCCCCTATTCTTCTTCTTCGTTGTGTCCTACCTTGTGTCCGGTAAAAATGCGGACGCAGTTGCCGTTCAGGACGTCCCACAGACGCACGGTGCGATCGGCTGAGCCTGTGGCCACGTAGTTGGAGTTTGGGTGAAAGCGTGTGCAGGTGATATCGGAGAGATGTCCGGCAAATATACGCAGAGGCTGGTGATGGTCCGTGGCCCACAACCTACAGAGAAAAACAAGCTTGTTTAAGATATCCCCAAGTAACGAACACATCCTCAAATGTACTACTATTTCACTAGAAATAAGGCGCTTACCGCGCGACCCTGTCATGTCCACCAGACACAAAATAGTACCCATGTGGGGAAAACTGAGTGTCCCACACCGGGTAATTGTGTCCCTTATACGCTACCAGGCACGTAAAGGTCTGCAAGCTCCACAACCTGATGGTGCCGTCTTCTGAACTCGACAACAGATAATTCCTGACAGACAAACAATGACAAAATCAGATGTGAAAAAAAATGCTGTGATGAAAGAAAAATAAAACAATTCAACTTGTTCTGGTGTAGGAAAATAAGAACTCGTTGATTGTTTTCTTATACATGTAGTCCCCCACTTACGAACAAGGTTAATTCCCGGAGCATGTTCGTAACTCAGATTTGTTCTGAAGTCTTATACACCTTTGACATGAATATCAAGCATACCAATCCACTTGACTAAATCTCTGTAATCATATTTTACTCCATAAATAATACACTTCAGCTATTCATGCGTCTGCTCGAACCTGTCCGGACTGAAGCTGACGGCGTACACCGGCCCGCTGTGGCCGTACAGGATCTTGGACTCGCTGGCCGTTTTCTCGTCCATGATCCTTTCTAGCACGTCATCCGACTCCTTATCTATGAGGCTGAGATCTGAAATAAAGAAAAGCTGCACTGTGAATAACAAAAATACTCTGTATATATCACAATCAAACTTATTTGCTCAACACAAAACGCTCGCTGAAAATGTGGCAGTGTGTTTAAACAGCTCGAGCTCACCTGCTGCGGATTTGACCTTGCGGAGTTTCTTGGGTGTGACGCTCCAGACTCGCACCGTAGAGTCAGCGAAGCCTCCTGCTATCAGACTGGAGTCGTCTGTAACGTCCACGGCTGTCAGACCCTAACATCAGACATCAAACATCGGTTTAGCTGCACATCATCTCCAAGCCAAAGATTTATACCTGGTGTCTTCATGAGAATAGCTAAGATTTAAACTGGATTTGAATTTAAATCATGATGGTAGAACTACTTAAAATTTATTGAGCATCTGAGACAACTGAGGAGCAACAACACTCATTTTTTTATGATTTCATTTTTATGTATCCATGGACACATTTTGTAGATATAAATAAAACAATGAGGTTATATTTATATATTAATATTTTGGCGTATATACTTTTTGACTATTTTACAAATGAACAACAAGCTATTCCATCAATTTACTAGAAAGCAAATAATATAGAGAAAAACTAATGAAAAGAAGGTAAAAAAAAAAACACCTTTCTAAGTTAATGTTTGTAGCTCGACATTTTACAGCATAAATGGTTCTTACTAGATATTTTTTTGCTACAGAAACTGCTTTTTTTTTTTGGCTTGGCTACAGTATTTTATTTAAATGTTTTTATGTACTTTTTCAGTCCAATGAAATGCTTTTCAAAAATTATGAAATACCACCAGATGACTACCTGGTAAGCGTTGAGGAACGTGTAGAAGCAGATGGACGGCAGACTTTCCAGGCCTAGGCGAAGTTTCTTCGTGGCCTCTTTCATGTACATGATCTTGTCCAGTTTATCAGAGTCCTTTAGTTCTGGTAAAGGAATCCTGCACATCACAAAAAATTTTTAAAAACTTATAAGATGCACCATACAGTCTGTCTTAGAGTAGAAATCTGGTTGATCTTTATGAACTAAAATGTCATCACATGATACTAATGAAGCTAACGCAGCTGTGGTCACACCTGTTTTGCTGGGGTGCGTTAGGGTCCTGCTTCTTGCTCTTTGAACCCATGCTGTCCTTCTTAGGTTTCTTCTTCTTGGGTTTCCCCTCTTCGTTCTCGGCCTCCTCGTCTTCATCGTCGAGAGGGACCTCGATCTCGGGCTCCTTCAGCAGTCCGTAAAACACCTGCAAAAAAAAAAAAAAAAAAAAAAAAACATGCCTGGCTTGTCACCAAAGAGAAAACATCTACCACTATAACACAACTAACTGCAGGAATGGCTTTTTAAAAATGTATCTATATTAAATAACAACAAAAAAAGTTCACCTTGGCTTTGTTGGCCTCTCGGCGTGCCTCTCCGGCCAGACTTCCGGACGTGCTGTCGATCTGACTCTTGCTACGTGGCATGCCATCGAAGATGTCGATGTAGAGGTGCTCCTGGATGATGTTCCAGATCTGGTTGTTCTGCCGCTCCTGCAGGTGGCGCTTCAGCAGCTGGTAGGAGTCACGTGAAATGCGCAGCACGAAGCGGCTGGTGCGGAAATCCAGCAGCGTCTCGTTGCCCTTCATGTGCTCCTTCTTGGTGAGGCCCGAAAGCACGCGCAGATCGTCCAGGTAGTAGCATTCCTGGTCACCGCTGAACCTGGAATGGACAAGAAGGATGAGACGGAGGAACTTCTGCGGGTGAGGTCATAATATTAGTGGAGACGCTTCTTTTACTAACTTTGAAACAAATTTCAGGGGTGCCAACAATTTTGGCCATGACTGTATGTGAGCTATTTCCGTAATAGAACCGTAAGTAGAACCGCGGTCCGTTCTGCAGAAATTCATAACTCAGATGTTCATAAGTCGGGACTATCTGTAGTCTTTTTTTAATTACTATATGTAGTAGCCAGGCAGATAAGCACTTTAAACCATTAAAACTTTGTAGATTGTTTGACACATGAATATACGTGAGGTGCTACATTAGAAACAATATTTGTTGTTTTCCCCTAGTCAGTATTCACGAACTGAACTACCAAATGAGCTCATTATACTTTACTATGTGACAGTTAGTTCAGATAGAACAAGCAGATTGGACGAGACGGCATTCCAGGAGTGGTGATAATGGACTGTAATGCCAATGAAACATTTAACTATATGCATCACTTCGCATCTCAGGTGGTCTAAAGTGATTAATTACATTAACTGTCGGTCGCAGCATGGGTGAAAGCAGGTTGGTATAGAATGTAATACTGTAGCATCTAACACAAGGCTGAATACCTACTGCTTGAGTGATTGCACACCCTAGTGCACTAGCATTCTATTTAATGCTATTTGGGATTCAACCTCAAAACCCAGAAGTTAACGGAGCTGATATTCTAAAGCGTGATATGTTGGAAAAATATAGAGTATATCTCCATGTTTTATTTTCCTCACCTTTTTGATACATTTTGGTACCAATAAAAATTGAAAACAGTTAGTTAGTTCCGCCCAGATGTGAAAGGATGTGTGTTGGAGGAGCAAATAACTGGTTAAATAACTGGTTAAATAAACAAACAAACAAATAAATAAACAAACAATAAACAAACAAATAAATCATAATCTGTTGATAATAAACAGTGTTTGTGGCTCTTCACAGCCATGCTGATAACCAGCACAACAGCACTCCCTTTTGTGTAAAAGTGCTTAATTATACAGTGATTTTAAACCCAATTTCTGGCCAGCACATTACTTTCTACTTGCTTAGTGGTCAAGATTACAGATTTCTAATTTGTCCACTCCTCTAGAAATATACATGGTCAGTTTTCTCAGCCCTAACCTCGGACTCTACATTTCTCATCATCCTTTCTAATAGAGGTCCATGTTTAAATCCCCGCCCAGATCAAGAAAGACATGTCACATATCTATGCAACGGTGTATTTCGAAAATTTCATGGAAAGGTAAGGGTGCATGACTCACTTGTCGAAAAAAGCCTTCGCTTCGCTTTCATGGTTGTTGTAGACCAGCTCCAGGTACATATGCACGAAGAGAGGGTAGAAGAGCTGCGAGAGCTCAGCCCTGTGGCAGTCCAGCACCGACTCGATAAACTTCTTCAGCCCGCTGTAGTACACCTGATACAACGAAGGATCTCCCTGCTGGCTGTAGGCCGACAGGACAACGCTGACATCCGGCTGGTCCTCTCCCCCCGTAGCTGAAACACCAGTGAAGAGAAAAGAAAAGAGATCGGATGAGTACAACAGATATTGGGATATAGTACGGTGTCGTACATAGTCATTTGGAGAAAAAGGTTCAACAATCAACAGTGCTCGCTACAACGAGATGCTTATTGAAGAGCTTAAGACTAAACTTCGAATTAAACACAAAAGCTGTCATGATCTCGCATGCCGATGCTCGTTCGCACACTTCTCCCCACGCTGTCGACATTCTGTAGAAACTTGGTTTTGAGGTGTTACAGCATCCTCCCTAAAGTCCTGATTTTGTTCCATCTGACTTTCACCCGTTCGGTCCCCTAAAAGCAGCCCTACAAGAACGACAATTCACTTCTGGTGAAGAATTGCACTCGTAAACATTTTTTTAATGAGGGAACACAAAAGCTTGTTGAAGTGTATTGAAAAAGCAAGGAGAAAATTTTAATCAATGTTAATTAAAATAAATTCTACAGCCGGTGTGTGGATTATTTTTCAGTCTAGACTCTCGACACAGAGCTTCACACAGTTTGTTTAATGTATTAAGTAAATACCTATTATACACCAACACACAGACCTTAATAATTAAGTGTGTTTCCAGGATGCCTAATAAAACAGAATGTTATTTAGACAGAATTATCTAAAATATTTACAAATGATGATCACAGCCTCTTGTGACTGTTTGCATGTATATTGGTTCATGCTTTTTTCTAAGCTGCATGTCCTCCAGCATCACAGGAAAGCTTTCATCTCATTCTCTGACTACAACCCTATACAGGTGAACTACAATATAATATTAACAGCGCAGGTTCTGTTCACTATGAAGTGCACTACACGCTCCAATGTGATCCGTCTGGGATCCAGTCATGTGTCTGAAGCGCACCTTTAGCCGGAGCGGCGGTTTGGTGGGAGGTCACCCGGCTGAGCAGTGAGCTGGTGTCCCCGGTGCCGGCGTTCAGCCCCGGTGCTGTAGCCTCCGTCCCGCGCGCCTCCTCGAGCTCCTCCTGCAGCCCTGCCTCGCGCCGCAGGATCTCCACCGACTCCGTTAGGTTGTTCCGTTTCAAGAACTGCAGCACGGCGAGTAAGGTCTGCTGCTGCTCCTCTGCCTTCGGCGCCGCGGCAGCGGCAGGCGGTGCGAGCGGCGACGACGACGGGAGCGCTCCGCTCATCATCCCGGGCAGGCTCGCCGCCGACTCGTCGCTCAGAATGTCGGGTTTGGTTTCTTTCTCGTTCTCCATGTCGCTCGGTCCGTCATGCACGGCCGCCATTTTGCCCCGACAGGCAACACAACATCGACGTGATGACGCAGGCGAACGAAAGGAGGCTGGGGCCACGTCGAGTACGTGCGATCTGATTGGCTGCGCTCTGCCGTCGTCATGGGGAGAGATTTTATTTCCGGTTTTCATTTCCCTCCAACTAGATTTGAAAATGTCATCACACTGAATTTTAGGATTCTGAACATTTGCTTTATGATATTTACTATATAAACACATTTCTTACAAATATTTAGATATTGATTAAATTTCTGTAAGCAAAGTAAAAAATATATTTAGTAAAAAAAAAAAAAGATTTTGCGTTTATAGTTGCCATACACTATTTTTTTGGCCAAGCAGTATACATTTCACTCTAAAGTAATTATTCATTACTTGATAATTAAATCTTATTACTAATAATTACTCAAGTAAATTGTCTTGTAAATCTTGTCGTCTATTATAAAATAACAATATTTGTTTCTATTTATTTATGTTGAATGTTTAATGTCACATCTAAGCTGATTTACAAAATAAATTACATTATTATCAAATTTAAAGAATAGTAAAAAGCAACTTAATATTAAATTGATAGAAAAGATGACAGTGTGGTAAAAAAAAGGTCTCCATTTCAGAAGGGTCAAATTATTATTGGCCTGCATCAAGCAAAGAAAACAACTAATTAGTAGATCTGAAATTACTGGAACTGGGTTAAGAACTCTTTATTACATTATGATGGCGGCACGGTGGCTTAGTGTGTGAATCTGCGTGTGAATGTTGACCGGATGTCCTACCACTGTTGTAAAATGGGAATAAATACAATGGTAATCGTCACTGGTCGCCACTAGTTGGACTACAGAGGGTCCTAGATGGATGAATGGAACACATTATGAAAATTTGTGAGGATAATACTGAAATCGTCAACGTTGTAGAAGAAATGTACGGGAAAATAAAAATAATAAATGCAGATCACTTGAACACTTACTCAAAGAAAAAAAAACAGTAAAAACCAAAGCTATGTTCAATAGTGAAAGTTTCACACAGTGTGATATCATTACTTGATAATTACTTGTTAATTAATAATTAATTTTTTTTAAATGTTGTTTTCTATTACAAAATAATGAGATTTTTTAAAAATTATTATTATTCTTTAAATTATTATTATTATATATTATTTGAAATGTTTTCGTATGAAGGAATTTGTTTTAATGTTGCCTCTAAGCTAAATCATATCACCACTCCACTAATCAATCACTTCACCTAAGAAAAAAAGCAACTTAGTATTAAATGGATAGAAAAGATCACAGTGTCCATTGATTTTTAAACATGACTGATGTGTAATAAGTGACTTATCTCTCTCTTGTGTAGATTAATGTTTATCTATTTGATTGTAGATTGCTATAGCTTGTTCATAAATCTACTCTTATTTGTTTATGTACAGTATTCCTGTGAACATATCATCATAACTTTTTCAATAAAAAATTTAAAGGCTGTTACAACTTATGGAGTTCTGTACATACAAGCGCTAGATATTTAAAATTTCTATATTATTTTCTATAATATGCTGTTAACTATCATGAAAGAGTAAAATTATTAAAACATTATGTTATGTATTATATTTTATTAATAAATGTATATGTTCTTACAGTTTCATGTATTTATTTATTTGCAAATCATTGTAGTAAGTCGTTACTTAGTAAGTCGTTGTCACAACATAGTATCTTATTTCCATGCCTTAGTAAGTTGCGACCATAAAATATTTTCCCCCCAATGTTACCAGAGGGGCTCTGTACAAAATTAATTACACTAGCATACTTTGGTCTCTGGCATTTAGCCACTGGCACACAGGATATCCCACCAGAGCTCCTTGCCTTGTTAAGTTGTGGCCACAACATACTACAATGTGGCCATGAATTATACCACATCTTATTCAGTTGTGGCCAAGCCTTAATAAGTCGTGGCCATGGAATATTTTACTTTTCACCAGAGGGGCTCCGTAGGGGGCCAGAGTAACATACATTTCTATGGTTCCTGTGCTAGATTTTTTTTTTCCAGGATGAACAGAGACGCCAGACATCAGCTTTGCCGCATCGTCGCCTCTTTCTCTCCACTTCAAACACTAGAGGTCGCTCGCTGCCCCTTTTGTTGGCCCCGCCCATTTCCTCGCACACTCCGCTTTTGATTGGTCGGCGCAACCTGGCGTGCGCGTGCACATCGCCCCGATTCCCGAAACCAGATTTTTGTGCGTAACGCGCGTGCTGGTTAATACATTGAGCGGCGCACTTACGCAGACGGCGTTGGGGGTCTACGGGGGGCCAGACCGGGCGGAGGAGGAAAAGGGCAGGAGGGGAGGGGAGGGGAGGAGAGAGAGGAGAGGAGAGAACAGAACAGAACAGAGGAAAGGCAGGATTCAGCGCAGAGCGTTTATAATCCGAAGATTCCCCACAGGGCTCTCAGGCATCCGACTTCGATTGGAATTCATCACCGGAGAGCGTTTGCGAGTTTATGGATGGTGGAAATCCGGATCCGTCTATGAACAGTTTTAAATCCGTGACTGGTATTTTTCCATGTTTTATTCTCAGCGGTGTGAGTGCTGGGCGAAGCTGAATCAGGCAGCCGCCATGGCCAGCGGATCATGGAGCATGGAGCTTGTCCGGTTTTACCACAGCTAGCTAGCTTCATTTGGAGAAAATACCTCAGATAATTTAACGTCACAATATAGTTCAGGACAAACTTGGTGTTTCTTTGTTATTTTTCTTATTTTATGTAATTTTTTTTGCTTAATTTCTTTATTTTAGCTCACAATCCTATGGTGTGTGTGTGCTCGTACAGCTTGCTGCTACTAAGCTAGCTAACTCGCTAATACGGACAGGACGGTTTTTTCCGTTATTTCTTTTGAATGTCCTTATATTTTCCTGCTTGTTAAGTGACACGTTATTCCTGACAGATAATAACTGTAAACAAGGTAAAAAAAAACAGAAAAGAGGGGAAAAAAGCTCCGAGCAGTAAAGCCTCTCCACAGTCAGGAGGAATTTAGCTGAGCTGCACAGAAGCGTGAGAGAGAGAGAGGACAAGGCGCAGTCATTGCGCTGATACTGAGCTCTTTTGTGCTTAAAGATTTCAACCATCACCAGGAAAGAAGATCAAGGAACGACATCGGCTAAACAATAAAAAATAAAAATAAAAAAGATGTCTGGTCGGCCCAGAACCACGTCGTTTGCAGAAAGCTGCAAACCCGCCGTGCCGCAGCCTTCAGCTTTCGGCAACATGAAAGTCAGCAGTGAGTATCAGCTTCCCAAATCTCAGCTATTCTTCTTCATCTTCTACTGTCGAGACTTTTGACCAGCAAGTGTTATCTAAATTGCCTAATTGTTGAGAGGGAAAAACACACACACACACACCAGACTGCGTCTCTGGGTGTGTTACAAAGGTGTAGGAGCAAAAAAAAAAAAGTGTCTACACTGTCCTCCTTAGGAATCCTGTATCCTAGGCGACTCAAATCTGAGACAGCGATCATTTAGATGAAGAAAAAAAATACTCTGATCAGGTAGATGAGTCAAGTCCCTTATCATGGGAATGACTTGACTAGGCGTTCATTGATCCTGGTAGAGATTTGGGTGCCAGGACACGTCCACACCCGGGGTTAGTATCTATATCTGTGTTCATACAGGTGTGAACACAGTGACACACGTTTCTTAGAAAGCCTTTACACTAGAAACTCTGGCACGGATTCGAACACGCCCGGGGCTTTTTCATATTAGGGATCGTTTTCGAGAATGCTTGACCCCAAAAGTCTGGTTTGTTTCAATTAGCAAGAACATACCGCACAAGTCCGATTTAGAATTGGTTTTGAATACAGTACAGCGCAGCATACTCAAATTGGATACAGAAGCGATTTTACCGGAGAATGGAAGTAGATTGCTGTTTAGACGTGTTGTCACCAGCACCGTCGGCTCTGCCGGGATCTTTTCTCAGAATACTTGATCGATCGAAACGATCCAGACTTTGAGAGTCGGTGAGAACACAATTTGGATTCGCTAGAAGATGTGATCTCTAGAAGACTAAAACAAAACAATACAATTATATATGGAAGCAATTGTACTGGAGAACAGAAGCAGATCGCTGTTCAGACGCGACGTCACCAGTGCCATCAGTCTTTCCTGGGATCATTTCCGAGAACGCTTGACCCCCTAAAGTCTGGTTTATTTCGAACAGTACTTGTTGTAAAGTACAGTTTACTCAAAGTATTCGTTCCTAAACATGGTAAAAAGCAATCGTGACTAATGTGAAAACACCCTTGTTGTCAAAGCCTATGGAAGTTTAAGTAGTGAGCGCTCAAATGAGGTGGCGTACCAGGGCATGGTTCGAAGAAAAAGCCGAAAGTTGCTCGCTGTTTAGACTGCCTTGACATCATCAGCATCATCCGTGTCTTTCGATATCCACGTGCGTGCAGATCTCCTTATCCGAACTTCACGGCCATAACTGATGCAGTAGGAAGCAGACCAGAGGGTGTAATTTTTTTTGCAGATCGTAAACCAACTGTCTGCATACTGCCATCTACAGTAGCGGAGTGTGTAGTCTGTGCGGTACAACATGCCTTGTGTGAAAACGGCTTCAAACCTGTTTCAGTCACGGATGGCAGGTGTAGCCGGTGATTTGTCTCAGCTGACCTCTTTTCACATTCTTAAAATTCATCACAGTATTCAACACACCCAGTGTAGTTAGTTTCACTAGTTACACTGTAGAACACTTTCACGTCATGTTTTGCCAGATCTGATATCGATTAATGAGATTTTTTTTCAATCCATTAGTATTGTTCCTGTGTGTGCGCGCGCACACAATGTATATATCTAGAACCTGTGAGAATGCTAAGGAATTTCTCAGCCATCTCAACTGCATCTTGCTTGCTCCTATATCAGTATTACAGTGGCTAAAACAACATCGATACTAACAAGCGATTATAATGCACACACACACACCAGTGATGCGTATTCACAGATCAGAGCAGTGCAGGATAACAGCCCGAGCTCCTCAGGGACCTCTGACTGGTGTCCGGTTGCTTGGAGCGAGTGTGGATTGGCTGTGTACTGATGTACTCTGCTGCACTAAAGCATGGCTGCAGCCATCATGTGGATTAGGAGATGTAGAAATAATTGATTTTACATTTTAAATGCTGTGTGTGTGGGAGAAGAAGAGTGGGGTGGGGAAAGTGCCACTGTGTCTTCGCCCCCTCCCACCCCCCCAACCTACAGTAACATTAAATGTGTACCAGTTTGTGTCCTAATCCTACCATTGTGTGTCATGCATTTTAGGAAGAACAGGTCACTGAATTGAGTCGTTGGCTTTGTCCCAGTTGACCTTTATATCCCTGTTAGCGCCCTATTGGTAACATTTCCTTTCGCATGAAGCTTTCTGGTCTCCGGATTTCTCAGGGAACAGGGTTTAGGTTTGGGGTAAAACAGGTTTTACAGAATGGGTAGTAGATTTGGAAATAGTTATACAGAAAACAAAACATTTCAGGAAAATTAAAAACTTTTATAGTAAATTTTTTTTTTTTTTTAGATGAATACAATTTATCTTTGGTCTCTACAATTAGAAAAAAATTCATATTTATCAAATGTCATGTTTATATGTCATAAAGCTTTTTCCCTTGTTTTTTGCTTTTTAATTCAGCTGTGTGTTTGTAAGTACACAGTGAGAGACATTAGCGTTAGGGTTCTCAAAGCAGAGGGTTCTCAAAGACTTTATGGATTAAAAAAATCCTCTGGTCTGATCAGCAATCTGATGACATGACAAAAAACGGTCAGGCAATAAAATATACATTTCTGTTCCCCGAGCAAAGTTTCACTTTTTCAGTTTAGTCTCACTTGTTTGCATGCGTGTAGTCAAAATTGGTCACTTTTCGAATCTCAGCTACACAAACAAAACACTAATCACTCTAGAATCTTCTCACAATGTTGATAATTGCATGATGTGCTCACTGCTGTTATTTGCTTCTCTGTGGTCTTGTAAGGAATTTAACCTAACTGGTGAATTATAACAGTAGTGCAGTATAGTGTCATACACATCTGTGCAAAGATCTTGAGCCCCCCTCACTTCTTCCTATTAAATGAAAGAAATGGGAACAAATGTTTTACTGTGACAGGCTATAAAATGTCAAAAGATAAAATTAAAGAAATTATTTATAAAACAAGCTCAGCAGCAACCTCCTTTCCCCTCTCGTCTGTTCCAACCACCCAGTATACTAATCCACCCAGGATCACCAGTATACTAATCACCAGTCTAATCATCTGTCATCATCTGCACCTGTTCCTCACTGGTTCATATCTTAGATGTTTCTTTATGCTTTTGGTCACATTCCTCTGAAGGTGGTCAGGTATGTGGAATGGTCTGAAAATAAGAGCCAGAAAGAGCTTTCAGGAATCCTGGAGAATGATTCCTCAAGACAACCTTAATACGAGAAAGTCTGGCTCTTTGAAAGAAATTATGAAGCAACAAGGGGCAGCTCAAGACTTTTGTACAGTACCGTACATTAGCTGTGTCATCATTTTTTTTTCCTGAGTGATTCTTATACTCACATTACAAGCTCTCGGGCTCATAGGTCGAAATGCTTGATTATAATTTGCAGTTGCAGTAGAGTAGATGTGCTGCCTCGCTCTGCTTCGCACTCCTGACAGAGATGTAGTGCAGGCAGGCTCTGCACGTGGTTGGGAACGATGCAGAAATCCCACTGATCTTTATTACGTCTCAATCAGCCTCCTCTGATGGAGCACGCGTTGCCGGCTGGCGCGGGTCATCAGCAGATCAGCGAGCTCTTTCAGCTCTAATGTGCGCAGAAAGGAAAAAGCACTGCCAAAGTGGCTCTAAACATGTCATGTTTCCACTGGAAAAGCATTTTCTTATAAATCTTGTAAGGGGAACATGCCGTAACGGGCATGGGCAGGATGTGCAAATTGTCAACATAAGGTTCTACCTTGTTTTCATATCTCGGTGCTTTAAACTAGATCTCAGAAGTGTAGATCCGTTTTGGATTTTCAAATGCAAAAATCAGCATCAAACTGATAAATACATGCAATTTATGGTGTTAACCAAACAAGGTTATTTAAGGCATGAACCTTTGGACTCTTCAGTTGTCCAGTTTTGATGAGCCTCAGATTCCTGTTCTTGGTTCAGAAGAGTAAAACTTGTTCTCTTGTTGCTCATCCACCCCATACTTAAGCAACATCATACAAGAGGGCGTGCTGCTGTGCTGAATATCAGCACACGGGCTGTGGCTTGTGCCTGCAGCCTGCGGTCACATCACAGCCTTGGTGATATTCAGTATAGCAGTGCAACCTCGAGCATGATGTTTCTTTGATACAACTGTTCTACAATCGTTGTTTATTATCAGTAGATTTTGTTTGTTTATTCAATAAGTTATTTTGCGCCGCCAACACACATTCTACTGCAGATGGTGGGCCTAGAAACTGGTGACCAACAGTTAGTGTAAACAGGAGACTTGTACTATGTAGTTAAAAGGTGAGGAGAATGAATCATGGAGATGGTGGACAGTCCAGAGAATCATGGGAGATATAACTTTATATTTTTCACTTTAGAATATCAGCCAACTTCCGGGGTTGAATCCCAAATAGTGTTCAAATGGAAAGCTACAGCACTATGTATCTTGTCCCCCACACTAAGTAGTAGAAAAAGGCAATTCAGTTATGCATGTTGTTTTTTTCTTTTTTTTTTTTTTCTTTTGTCGCAATTCGTGTATTGCCACTCTGACTCCAAAATCATGGTGAAATGTTGCAGTTCCTACATAACCTTACAGACAGCGCACTCTAAGCTATGCCCCATTATGTAATGTTTAACTATATTGAATTCAAATCTTTCAATGAAAGATGAAACTTGGGCAGTTTAGTTTTCACATGAAAAGCCACAAACCTGAAAAAGTATAATGTATTATTTTAAAATCCAAAATTAAGATATTTCAACATGAATTCAATATGGTTACGGACACTACAACCAACTTAAGCAAAGATTTTTACAGGTCACTAGAAAAAATGCCATCATCTCTTCAAAACGGCTGAAGGTAGCAACTTAATTTTTTGAGAAGCAAGATTGTTTACTTTTATGTTACATAAACTTCAGAAGCTTCTTTGGCCACATCTTCTGTATTATATGTGACTGGTTTTGAATGTGGATTTTGGTAGGGAGCTGCTCTCACCTCACTATTTCGGACCGTATAGTCCAGGGGTGTCCAAATCCAGTCCTGGAGGGCCAGTGTCCAACACAGTTTGGTGCTTCTACTTCTCAAACACAGCTGATTTAACTAATCTGTTCATTACTAGGTTCAGTGGGTGTGTTTAGGTGTTGGTGAATTACAAACTGTGCTGGTCACTGGCCCTCCAGGACTGGATTTGGACACCCCTGGTATAGACCTACTTTCATCCATTGTGCAATCAGCAGTTAGTGTAATTAAGCATTATTAAAACACCTGTGATGTAGTGATGTGTGTGTACACATATTGTTAAACATCCCAGTGTTGTTATCGGCTATTATCACCATTGGTGGAATGGTAATCTCTTGTCCGATCAGGTTACTCTGTCCGAACTAACTGTGGTATAATGTCAGTTCTGAGATGTTTTTTATTTCTTTTCCTCACCACGGTTATAAATTATAGAAGTTTGATTTATTGTAGCCTTCCTGTCAATTTGATCCAGTCAGCCTACTGACCTCACTCAATGCGTCTTCAGGTTTGTCAGCGGATCTAGATTTTTTTTGTATAACAAATTGAACAACCTGCAAGCAAACATATCTTAATAACAGAAGGCAGGCCAGACACACAAATCACAGTGACATCCTTTATGTGAAATTGTTCTTCAAAAATGTTATGAAGCTCCTCATGTGTTTTATTAGGTAAGCAAAATGATGTGTGTGTGTGTGTGTGTGTGTCTGAAAATGTCACTCGAACAGCTGATAATGAGATGGTGAAAGAGAAACATATTGAGCTCACATATGCGAGTAGGTAGTGTGTTGCACCACCTGAACTCCTCTTTAGTGTGTTAGAGAATGAGTGTGAGAGCTCTCCCATTACCAGACCTTAAGAGTCTTCAGCTGTCTTAAATCACACACTTGTACACATTCAGACTATTTTTACAGTGGATGTAACTGTCTAGTAAAATCCACCCTGAGGATGAAGTGTATTTACTGGGAAAATAGACAGAGGATGCTTTTAGCATCAACCAGTATCCCACGGTGCTCAGCGAAGAAGCAGGAGTGTAGCTTTAATTGAATTTACTGAAATAAAAAATGCTAACAATCTAGGGATATATGATTGTTTAATACACGCAAAAAAAACTACAACAGGAAGATGTACCTGAAGACGATCCTGCAGTCCATGATGGGTATACACTTTAATAGAAATACATAAACATTTGTGCAATCATTAAGATAGAATCATGATGCATAAAATCATATTGTTAACGTTAACATCAAGGGAACATCCAGGGCAGTGGTGGCTCAAATGGTTAAGGCTCTTGGTTATTGATTAGAAGGTCGTATGTTCCAGCCCCATCACCCCAGCCTCTTAACCCTTTCTGCTCCAGTGGTGCTGTATACTGGCTCTCCCCGAACTTTGACCCCAGCTTCCTAACGGGAATATACGCTAACATTTTTTCACTGTGCTGTGGGCTGCATGTGACAAATAATTGAATGTTTAATCTTAAAACGAAATGAGGAAGACAGCTTTGTGTCAGACAAGTTTGTTTCTGCTGATCTGAGCCCTTTTGAGCTGTGCTGTGGTATCACCAAGACCCTAGCAATAGAGTCCTGTAAACTACAACGGGGTCCTCCATGGAGCAGACTTCCTTGTTCAACCCATAGATACTTGATTGCATTGAGATCATATATCTACTGTACGTGCTTGAGGTGGTGGACACATGGGCATACAGAGCAAGCTGCGATGCCACATGTTCCATGACACCTTTCTATTAGGGCTGGAACGATTCCTGGAGTAAATCGAGTAATTGGATCACAAAAAATGATCGAGGCAAAATCTTCTGCCTCGAAGCTTCGTTTAATTAATGTTAAAAGCTTGCGTTTTGTTTTTGCGCAATTATTTGTTGACCGTACGCTTTTGACACAGCGCGCTTCCGGGTGCAAGCCGCCAGTAAACACCAACGAAGAAAAATCGCTTACGTCACTCTCAAAGTGGAAGGGGACGCAAACAGTTAGCTGTGTATTGATTTGAGGCAGCGTTCTGTTGCGGGCTGCAAAATGGAAGGGAGCGATTAAAAATATCAGCGAGGCCAAGAGAAGAAGAAAGCAGAAATTGTCAGTAAAGGCTTATGTTATGCCTGAGATGTAGACTTTTAAACTTTTAGTTGCACAACTTGGTGTTTTTGTGTAATTATTTATTTTAATGTGTCTTATTTTATTTTTTTTTTTTATCCTTAAAGTTGTTTGAAAAACTTTTTTTTTTTTGCATCCGAGAAAAGGCTTTAAAATTAGAATGTATGGTGCTGTAATGCACTTAATTAATCTCAGTCAACTTTAATACCCTTATCTCACCTACGCGGTATCGCGCGGTGGCCGGAAGTACGGTTCTTCATGATTCACAGCGAGTTTTGGCGCTGCGATTTATGTTTCCATCTTTCTGCACGAAAAATTTAATATGTTTAAGCCGCCTTAAAAACGTTTAAACATGTTAAATTTTTTTGGCGGACCTTACAGAAGTTTGCGGAACGTCGGCGGGCAGTCGCGGTGGCTCACGGTGAATAACATCGCATCTCACTGCAAGTCAAACCGCATAGGGGGGATAGGGTATAAGGTATTACTTGTGTTGTGAATAATGACAATGTTTATTTTTTATAAAATGCTGTATACATTTAAAAAATAAAAGGAGATTTTTCTAAAAAGAACACCAATTAATCTTTGTTTCTCTTATATATTTTACATTGCTGTTTAATTAAGCAAAAATGTATTTTATCCGATTACTCGATTACTCTTCAGCGGTTTGTGTTACAGACCAGACCAGACAGGAGAACCTTTTCTTCTCACACGTCTTTGGTGTCCATGACCCTGTCTTTGGTTGACTGAGTGTTTTTTTGTTTTGTTTTGTTTTTTTGGGACAACTTTTGTTATGTTCCTGCATACAAGGAACACATCATAATACCTGCGGGTTTGGAGAAGTTCCGACCCAGTCGTCTAGCTGTTGCGATTTTTAAAGTTGTGGCCGATCAATATATATAGACTATCAGAAGGGTCAGTGGGATACACACACATTCTAGCTCTGTAAATTTCTTTTTTTTTATTTTTATTTTTTAACCCTTGTCTCTTTAAGCAGGCACTCATAAACTAGGTGTGGTTTAGCCGGAGGTGTGTGTGTGTGTGTGTGTGTGTGTGTGTGTGTGTGTGTGTGTGTGTGTGTGTGTGTGTGTGTGTGAACTCCTGCTGTTCCATTTCAAACCCAACACGTGTTCAGACATGCTTCTTCAGATCTCGCGTGTGTCAGGGGACTGATTTTTCAACATGCATCTCATTTTGGATCATATCAATAGTCCTTAATGCAGACATTCAGTCACTGTAAATCCATCCGATTTGTATGGTATGCTCGTTTTGAGGAATCTGGAGGATTGTGTTGTGGCAGAACCCAAGTGCTTGTGTGTGTTTGTGACAGTTTGTTAATTTATTAATTTTTTCTGTTGCAAATGTCACAAATGAAATAAAGACCCACAGTAACTCTAGACTTATAAATCCAATGGCCTGGATGCAGAAATGCTGACTGTGTGTGTGCGCGTGCGTGTGAGGAGGTTAGTATGCGTGGGTGTGTACTTTGATCCCTCACGTGATACAGCTTAGCCGATGCTCTGCAGTCTTTGTCCCCTGCATTACCTGTACTGAACGTGTGCAACAGGAAGTAAAGAAAGTCACTTGGAGGAAGAAGAAGGAAATGAAGAGTGCAGTGTCTCGTTTTAGAAAGTTGAGTTAGACTTGAATTCTAGCACATTGTTTATTAAAAGCTTCCTCGAGCTCTTTTAAGTAGCGTGAATGAGCCTTGCTAGGTTTCATTCTCTCAGCCTTATAGCCGATCTTTACATTCTTATGCTGGTCTGACCAGTTTAAAATTTTTATACGAGGTGAGGTAGTGCTACCGAAACAGTACTGTCTCTTTCTCTCTCTCTCTTTGTGTCGCAGTCAGATTGTCCTCATTAGTGAGACAATAACGTTAAGGTATTTAAGTTTATTTATTTATTTATTTATTTATTTTTTTAATGACCGATGGATCATGCATGATGATGTACATGTTAGCAGGAAGTCAGCGTCACAGGCCATCCGGCTACATGTCACTGAACTCCTCGACTAATTTAAGGAATCCTATTTAAACAGCGAAGAGATATGGGAAATGAAGAGTGTAAATATAAAGAGAAAGGTGAGTTGTGTGCTAATGATCTTATTGTTAATATTATTATATTAAAAATCCAACGTTCTATATAAGATGTAAAAGCTGAAGTATTCCTGGTTATGACGATGTGTGTGCAGGATGCTGGTCATGGCAGCTCAGAGGGCCATGTTAGAATGTTGTGCATCCTGATTGTGCAGTACCAATGTACGAAGGGAAACCGGGTCTTGTGGAGTTTCCTTCTGTAATTTGTCTATATAATCATCTGCTACACTAATGCACTTTCCCCAGCGTTTCACTAGTACTTGGGATACCATCAAGGTAGAAAGTTTCCTCAGTACACCAGAGCCATGATCAGACTTCCTGCTTCACGTTTGAAACGCTGTCCTCCCAGAAACTAGTTTAACAGCCCAAACATGTGGAAATGGTTTTGTGCGAGGTCAGGATGTGGCCTCTAATATGCAAGTTGTGTGGGTGAATGATCAGGTGTACAGTCCCCACATACAGACGCATTTTGTCTGGAAATTGTTATTCATTGTTGTTAAAAGATCAGGCGTTCCACTTGTTCACAGGAACAACTGTTCAGTCAGGAACGCCCTTCACAGATTAGTAGTCTTCTTTAAAGCATCCACACCGTTGAAAAGTTTTACCGCAGATAAATGTCTCATTACTGAATCGTGCTTGAAAGCTTGGATCGGTTTTCCACCTTCATTCATGAGAAACTTCATCAGTCCAGGTTTGACTTAAACGAACCAAGGAGATGGGTCAGTAAAGAACCATGACGTCATTGCGTCAATCAAATTGACTCATTAAATATTAAAATTTTTATCAACGTACTAAATGCTCTGTTTTGTGCAATGTTGTTTTCGGCTAAGCTCAGTTCATGAGACCATTTTAAAGAGAAACCGAGATCATCAGTCTGTTTAACATCGCTTTCAATTAGATTTGGAAACCAGATGGACAAGAATGTTTTGGCTCTGATGTACCAACTAGTGGATGTTCTAATATTATTTCTTCAGATTTTCATTTTCAAGTATGTGAACATTAGCGATCTCATTCCTCCTGCTTCTACATGTGGGTAAAAAAAAAAAAAAAACACGGCCAGGCTGAGCATGAAATATAAGCAGTTTCATGAAACCAGGTCTGTATACTCTGCTTCTTTCACTACGACACTTCACAGCTTGAGGTATCAGTGCTCATGATGATGATGCTCTTAAAAAGAGCAACGTTAACTCTCTTATCCAGGGGTGGTACTGCACAGATTAGGTGACATTACAGATTCATTCATCTTCATTAAAGTGCTCGCGCTTGATCAGGGTCGTAGCAAATGGCTCACACAGCTGCTTCCTCATCCATCAGTCTTATTTTTAAGGACGGGTCAGAAGGCATGCCGGACATTCCGTTTATTGAGTTGGACATTTCCTTTACGGACGCAGAGATGTGTCTGGGGGCGGGGGGCGGGGGTCGGGGGAGAGCAAGAGACGAGGCTACGGGAGTCTCTGCACTACTCTGCATTAGTGATGAAAGTTTTTCTTCATGGTGCACAGTGACATTTCTTCTTGATATGTTTGTTTCACTGAACATTCGTGTCTTGCGTCAGAGCTTCCATAACTGCGTGACTTAGTGGTTTAAATTGAAAACTAGTACTCAAGACTGACCTTTTATAGATTTGAATGGTTGTAGAATTTCCACAATGACGCTAGTTTATTCAGTTGGAGACAATGTGACCGGGTTATGTATGGTGTGTGTGTGTGTGTGTGTGGGGTATGTTGTGTGGGCGCGTTAATTTTAGAGTATGTGCAAAAGTAATCTGCCAAGTATAAATCAGCCTTAAGAGCAGCAAAGACGGTCCTCTTTAACCATGCGCTGGTCGATCGGGATCAGTTGGTTTTCAGCTTCGTCGATCTTGCACGGGGATCCAGTGATCAGCTGCAGGTGAAAACCCATTCTTTGTTGATCGCACATGTGCTCCTCTATCACCCAGAGAGCTCGATCATGAATTCCCTTTGGATGAGGGCCGCATCAGTCTCACATCAGTCATCGTCAGTCACTGCAATTTGCTCTTTATTCCCGACCCCTTACAGTGCAGGTCAAGAAGCTCGTGTTTTGGAGGAATAACTTCTCCCCCTCCCTGTTTAATTTTTATTTTTAAGTTTATTTGGACAAAAACACAAAGTCACCAGGAGAAACTTCTTCAACCTTGTGCAGATTTGGAGAAAACACAAAAGTTACGTGGATGGCTGTGTTTTATTGTTAATATATAATCCAATTTTTTATTTCCTTTTGCTGTTAGTGAAAGTTCAAATAAATAAGAAGGAAAATGGTGTTGGCCAAAAGCTGTATCAGCAAGTCAGACATCTCCAGATATCTTATACACAAACTAGATTGAGCAATTAATCAAAAATTTATTAAAACCGACATTCAGAACTTCAATTATTTCTTTGTTCGTACTTATTTTTTGTAATAATCATGATTGTTTATTGTTTTTATCATCACCGTAAAAACAAACTGCCGAGTATGTAGTCTACAACATTTATTAGAGAAAAAAACCTAGTCAGTGAGCTATGAGCGCAAACAGAACAAAAAGTTTTTTTTTTATTATTAATCAAAATCAAGGTAAAATATTTAGTTTATAGTGTTATTGATTTGAGGTCATATCACCTAGCACTAACTAGCAGATGTGAAGGCTAGAGCCATTGTTCATCGATAACAGCGAATTGAAGGACGAGCCAAGAAGGGGAATGATCCGGCAGGGCGAGTGTTTCAGAGGGTTCAAAGGATTTACATCACTGGGCTTGTTCCAGGATAAAGAGATGCGATAAGATGGAAAGCAAGATGTACGAGTTATTAGATAACATTTTATACCATAGACAGAAGTGAAACATTTGAGAACTTTTAACAAGTGTTTTGATCAAAAATGGTGAAAGCACACGTCTTGTCGTTGATAAAATCTCCTTGTCCTTTTTATTCAGCCCTGAGGGTTTGCAACTTGGATGTTCGTCACCATTAATTACAGCGGTTACTCTTCGATTTGTTCAGGGGAAAAAATTAGTAATGTATTTTTTTTGGATACTGTTCAACTACGATCGTGGCTTCACAAGCAGCAACGTGCGCTGTAACGTTTCCGGACTTTTCCTGTCCTCATAAGGAGACTCAGGTAGTGATGACATGCTTATTCATAGCACCGGAGTAATCAGAGGATCAGAGCATACGTGTGTGTGTCAGTCTTTAGGAATGTGAAAGTGGAAGGATTGTCCTCGTATGACTCATTCAAAATCATTTCAGTAGCGCTGACCAGCAACGTCATTCGTGCCATGATGAGGTATCCGGGTTCTGATGTTTCACACACACGCACTCTCACACCCATTTCCTGTTCTCTGGGACAACAGGAGTTTTATTTTTTATTTTTTTCCCCTGCCGTAATTATTGTTTACTTTTAGTGTGTGTGTGTGTGTGTGTGTGTGTGTGTGTGTGTAGTGTGTGTGTGTGTGTGTGTGTGTGTGTGTGTGTGTATATACAGGGAAAAAATAAGAGACCACTGCAGTTTACAATTTCCAGAAGAAAACTTATGGAATGTCAGCAAGAGGAAGTTGGATGGTTACAAGCAAAAAGAGTGATATAAAGTTACCCAACAGCAATGTGAAAAACTGGTGGAGAGCATGCCAAAAACACATGAAATCTGTAATTGCAAATCGGGGTTATTCCACCAAATACTGATTTCTTAATGTTAGTTAGCCAAAACATTAACTAACACAATTTGTTTGCAATTTGAGTAATTAAAGCTCTGCACCTGTAGGATTGCAGAGGATCTGCAACATTTTATCACCTCAAATGCAAACATTGATGAATGAAAAATATTTTTAAAAAATATTTTTTTGTGGCGAAAAAATCGTATCACGTAACTATATCTATTTACTCCACCCCCATCTCTGTTCCTCTCTCTTACTGTAACTTTCACCTGTATCAAATCAGCTTATTACAGAGGATGCATGCAGAGGATTTTAATAATCAAAATGGACAGTTTTCTTTCTAACAGCTAATTAAGTAAAATAAAATTAAATAGTTCAAACTATTTTTCATCGTATGCATTGGATATGCGAGTATGACGATGGGATAATCTGGATCTTTTGGATGGATGTTTTCTATTCTGATGGACAAAAGCATCTTGGAGCATCTTCAAGTCAAGGTTTTCTTGCGCCATGCTGCCGAACCCTAAATCATGAGATCTGATCATCTCAAACTCATCTTGAAAAGGTTGTAAAACTTTTTAGCTCTGGAATTAAGAAAAAACCGTGTTCACACCGTTTTGGAGAAATAACTGTAGAGTTGTATAAATTGTGGAGCAGAGCGCAGTGTTGGTGTCTCGCACAGAAACGCTAACAGAACCTGACAGGTTTATATCTTTATAGCAGTCACTGTCTTCCTTTTACGTACATCCGAGCTCAGTTGTAACTTTTGTTTATTTAGTCATTTATATTTAAATGTATGCATTGTGTCTTGCAAGCCGTGTCTGATCTCAGCATCTGAACATACTTCTGCAATTTACTTGTATTTTCTCCGCCTGAATAGCAAGAGAAGCGTTCAAGTTAAACCGGGACTTGTGATGAAATTTCTCAAATGGAGGCATAAAACTGATTGACAGTTTAAAGGAGATTTCGAGTACAGTATGGTGATGAGACTATTAGCACCAGTTAAACATTTGGATGGGCCAAACGCTTTAAAGGATTCCGTACGTTTGTGAATGGTGGCTCAGAGCCGAGTCGTTCCCGACCAACATTCAGCGAGTGGAACACTTGATTCTTGACACTTCCGTTTGTGCGAACTGTACACACAATCGTTCACCAACACCACTTCCACATTACAGGAACTCGGCTGGGAGTCATTGCCTCGTCCCCTGTACAGTCCTGACCTCGCTCCAATCCATTTCCACATGATTGGGCCATTAAAGGAGTTCCTGGGAGGCCAGCGTTTCAGATGTGAAGCAGGCAGCTCGATCGTGACTTCGGCATACTTGGAAATTTTTTTACTTTGACGGTATTCAAGCACTGGGATTACTTTAGTGTAGCAGGGGATTCTATAGAGAAATAAAGGTTTTTTTTTGTATTCTGTTATTCTGCACAGTCAAAAATCCTGGTTCGTACTTCACATACTGTATTTTTGGGGTTTCTCCTATTGCTTCCATTTACGGAATCATAAATGTGCTCTTGCTCACGGCGCTGAAACAAACAGGCTGTGCTATAGTTTGTTTTGCCTATAGGCAAAATAAAATGTTCCTGCTCACCTGACTCAGAAGGACAAGGTCCAGCGACAATCGTACGGATGAAGAAAACGTGTTTCAGAGTTGAATCTCATATATAGGAAATAAAAAAACTGAAATTACAAAAGCGGAAACTAATTGTTTAATAAATCTCTCCAGATTCCGGGGGGGAAACTAGTGTATTAAAAACATAAAAAATAAAAAAAAAACAATTCATCAGATTACACCGTTAAAGGTTTTACCGTTACACTCATTCATGCTTATGGTGAACTGCTATTTGTCATAGTGACGAATATTACACCTTCAGGGGTATTTAGAGTAGTGTACAAGTGCAGGTCTTGACTCGTAGAATCTGTGCCATGGAACTTTGCTGCTGTTTTGGCAGCTCGAGGTGCCTCAACACCTTATGAACAACCTCTATTCCAACCTGCGACCCATGTGCAAGAACGAGTGAAAAAAAGACCGGCTCGCCAAACCGCCTGCTTGATTTTCACCTCATGCGGTCATATTCCAGCTGCTGTTCTCTCCAGCTCTATAGCTCTGGTGTGAAGATGAAGTTGTGTGCGAGTGTCTGTCGAGTTACAGCTGCTGATGAGCAAGTAGTTATCACACTGCTATACAAGTAGTTCAGTCTAGTGTGTATTTCTTGTTGTGTTTAATTTTATGTCAGTTACAGTTCCACAGCTAGTGTATGCAGTCAGTTGCACTGTGAGGTGAAGTATGGAGGTTATGGTTATGATCTGGAAAGGCTCTTGCAGCCTGTGGCCTGTGGACGTTAATTTTTCGATTTCCATGTCGATGCTAATGTTTGTTTTTTTGCGTGATACTTGGTGATATAATCTTAGTGTGCGTCGGCACACTAATTAACAGACGATAGGATGACCGCCATCTGAATGCATTTTACTGTTAATGACGGCAGGCAAAACAGATGGCAAACTGCGTTCTGTGAAAAGATCCAAAGAAGGAAGTAAAACTTACTACAGTATGAGCTGTACAGTACAAAATGATTAAACATCAGTTGCTCTTAGAAGCTAGACCGGCATGGTGTATCCGGAGTGCACAGCTCCTGGTGCTCGATGTAGTTTGCCTGGAGTGCCTCGCATTGAGTGTGAGTGCGACCAAAAATATTTCTTCAGTCATCCTGGGAGAGAAAAAAAAAAGCTTCTGTTTATTTTTTTTTGGCATAATGGGCATGAAAATATATAGCCGGAGACAAGCCGAGGCTGTTTTCTAATTTGTGCTTGCTCAGTTGAGCTCCTTTATGTTTTTGTAACAGAGCATCTACGAGAAAGAAGTACTTATAGTGCAGTGAAATATTCCTCCTGCCACAGGGCAAGAATTATGCATTTAATTTTGAACCATCCTATACATTTTGGGAAGGCATTTATACGCAGCTATTATATCCATTTATTTATTTATTTTTTAAGCCTGGTGCAAGGTCTGAGAATTTTTCATTGTGCTTGCCATTATTTAGCCTCCAGGAAGCCTTTAACCAGCAGCTGCCGTGCATCCTGAATTGAATTTCCCGTTTCCCAGAATGCTGATCCAGGCTCAACTCCCATCAACACGTGCGTCTCGAATCATTAGTATGTAAAATGCAAAACCCATTCCTGGATTAGCACGCTGTCTGTGAAGGACATGCATGCACACCGCACGTGACCAGAGATTCACTTCATTGATGTCTGGTATGTCGAGGAGAGGGAGGACATGCTGTCACGGCTGCGAGCGCAGGTGGTGTGAACGTCTCCCTCCACTTCTCTCTCTCCCGATTTCCTCGGCGTTGCAATTTTCACCTTGTCAAACACACACTAGCGTGCTTAAAAACTTGCTCAAGGGGGTCAGCCTGAATTAAAACAACTATATATATATATATATATATATATATATAATTTTTTTTTTTTTTTTTTTTTCCCCTTGTTCCTGTTTCCCAGAAAAACTCAAGTATGTAGTTGCACATCACCTGATTAGCTGAGTGGTGTCGTATAATAAATGGACTAATGGCTGTGTATGAGCTGTTTGTTAAAATTGATGAAGCATGTGCAGGCTCAGTAATAATGTACTTCCTAATACATGACACATCCATTCAATATTTACATTTTTTTTGTGTGTGTTTGTGTCTTTTTAGGAGATAAGGATGGCAGTAAGGTGACGACTGTCGGCGCGACCCCTGGCCAAGGTCCTGATCGGCCTCAGGAGGTCAGCTACACGGACACGAAGGTCATTGGCAACGGCTCGTTCGGTGTGGTTTACCAGGCCAAGCTGTGCGACACTGGAGAGCTGGTGGCCATCAAGAAAGTCCTGCAAGACAAGAGGTTCAAAGTAAGGATGGAGTTATGACTGTTATTGGTGCTGATGTTGATCAGGAGACACATCAAAATCAGTTTCCTTTTCTCACTTCAGAAAGTATAAATGCCTCCGTCCTTAAAACTTGCCTGATTTAGGATACTTTAATTTCTCATCTGAGACTCCTTTGATAAATCCTGAGTGAATGTATTCTAGCAAAAATGTCACACAATGATTTATATTTTAGTTTGTTAAATAGAACCATAACAAAAATTTGACAGTACAAATCAGAGCCATGTTTACTAGTGAAAGTAAGAGTGTGTGATTGAGATTAAACAGCTGTGTGCCCATAAGAAAACCACTTGTTAGTGATCAGATTGGGGGGGGGGGCTCCTAGGGAGCATAAAGATTCGTCTTTGGAGACATGGGAAAAGCTCATATGGTTCGATGAGTCCAGCTTGACCTTATTCCAGAGCGATGTGTGCGTCAGGGTAAGAAGGGAAGTATACTGTACTGTACTGTACGAGCGAAATGACCAGGGTGTCACATCTATGGAGTTTTACTTCCCTGCTGGGGATATTCTAGGATTGGAGTCATTTTCACACATTAACTCGTGCCACCACAAAGTGCGGTGTGATCAAAAAAATCTTAGTGCACTACTTGGGCAGTGTGTGAAAATAATGCACACTTTCTGAACAATCAGATTTAAGAATTCAACAATGCTGCATTAAACATACAGTATCTTATTTGCCCTGAAAATAGCGACATTGTGATCACTAATAATTAGGTCATTATGATTTGAATTGTATATATTGGAATACACACGAGCCACTTGAACACTCGCTCAAAGTAGATGACATACTCGCACACTCAGGTTGTTTTTGTTATTAGTGTAATAGTGTGTGTATATTTAGTCTGTGCTTTTGTGCGCTGCAGAGACTGGTCAAGAACTAATCTAGAATTTTTCCTGTCAATCTCCACCAATGCAGAATCGTGAGCTGCAGATCATGAGAAAGCTGGACCACTGCAACATCGTACGTCTCCGCTATTTCTTCTATTCCAGCGGAGATAAGGTGGGTCCCTTTTCTTTTTTTCTTTCTAACATTTTGTTTGGTTTGAGTGATTAAGTGACACTCTGACAGTGGGGGTGGGGGGGGGCATTTAGGCAATAGTTTTCTGTGTAGGAGAATGTGTTACTGTTGTCCTAAGAGGAGCCATGTAGTTCTACGGTTTCATGTTGAAAATGAGAGGACTTCTTTCACACACCTTCTAATTCCATGGTCATTCCTGATTTTTATTTCTTTCTACATCGTAAAACAATACTCGAGGTGTCCAAAATATAAAATAATCTCCTTTAATCAGTTGATATTGAGATGTCTGCTACTCACGATCTGTAAAGCCTTCATAACGGCTCTAATCTGAGGTGCTGTTTGTAAATTGGTGATTTCTGAGGCTGGTAACTCTAAATGAACTTCTTCTCTGCAACAGAGGTAAGTTCTGGTCTCACTTTCCTGGAATGATCTTCACCTGAGTTAGTTTCATCATGGTGCCTGATGGGTTTTGCAAATGCACTCGACAATACTGCTGTTGCAAGAACTGCTCCAGAACAGCTGACCTTCATGTCTTAAAATAACAACTGACTTGTTATTTTTGTTGTTGTTACTTAATGACCTAATTCCATATGTTATTTGATAGTTTTTAAAAATCCCAATATTGTTCTAGAATGTAGAAAATAAATCCAAGCATGTGTTCAAACTTTTGACCGGTACTGTAGGCTCCTGGGATTTGCATGAAAATAAAGTAAATTTAACAAAGTTACCAGAAGAGCACATACTCGACAGCACACTCAGTTTTATCTGCAGTACTGTGCAAAAGTCTTCGGCGCATGAAAACAAACAAACAAAAAAGACAACGTTTTGGAAAACATTTCTACATAAAAGAAACTTCTATAAAGAGCACTAAGAAGTAATAAAATAAGCAGAGTGAATAGTGCGTGTGAAAAGTCTTTTGAAATACTTTTCTGTTTGAAATAATCAGCAGTGTTGGATACAGATTTGTCCAGGTTTATAAGTAAATCAATTTAAGCAGATTCAAATCCCGCAACCGCCTTAAAAAAAGGGTATTATTATTATCTTATTGCATAGATTATTAAGGTGATGACCCATCTTGTTCACTCAAATGGAAATCTTTCATATTGGCTTCATTTAGTTTCATTAATCCGTTTGTATTTATGATGATTAACAGGTGATTAAGGCTAAAGTTGTTGAAACTCAGCAGGGTAGTACATAGTGTACCGGTATAATCATTATAAGCACTTGGATACACAAGCTGGTACTTGTTACAGAGATCAGCGGCCTGCCTTTTGGATCCGATTCCCCTCACAAAATGCTCCCGAAAAACACGAGTGGCCAAGAATAGCACGAAAACCAGTCATCATGGTGTCATTTTCGTGGCTCGTCGATGTGTTCTCTAGGCTTCGAGGGATGAAAGGGGGGGACGCGTTGCCGTGTCTTTTCTATAGCCGCGTCTGTCAGCAGGGGCTCTTCAGGGAAATCCCATCATAGCGTTCAGCCAACCGGAGCTAAAGGCATCTGATTGGCACGTGGTCTGTATGGGAACAGCCCTATTTTTAATATGGGAACATCAGTTGACGTCAAATAACCACCACCATGGCTTCCATTTGGCAAACACCTAGAAGAACATGAATGTGAGGGGGATTTTCAGGCTTAGTTGATGATATGTGCTTGTGTTTGATGATCGTGGAATTATGTGCACTACTACTACATGCTACTTAGAAATCGAACATGCGATTCTAAGTGAGTTCATGTATCAGTTGCAAAATTGTGTATTGCAAAATGGTAGTGAATGCTTATTTTTTTATTATCGATTTATTTTTTTATTAAACACAACACTACATGGTCAAACATTGGTGGATATCTGACCATCACTGCTAACGTATAGGCATTCTCCAAGCTGTTGCCTTAATGCAAACCTGCATGCTTCAAGCATCTTTTAGTTCCAGTGTAAGGAAACCTGTACTTCTACAGCACACAAATTATGGTTCATGAAGCCTTAGTTTGCCAAGTTTGGAGTGGAAGAACTTGTGACCTGCACAAAACCCTGACCTCAACCCCACTGGACCTGTTACTGACCTCAGTAATAATAATGCATGACCACACATGTGCACAGCCACACTCCAAAACCTAGGGGAAAAGCCTTCCTAGAAGTGTGGCATTTTGAAGCACAGCACTTTTTAAATGCATAGCTAAGAGCAAGGAGCCATAAAGTGTTCCCGTTCTATAAAAGTCTGGTTTTAGACATCAATAAGGCATTTCACCTCCTCCTCCTTTGACCAATAACCCTTTCGATGCCACCACTGAACCTGAAACCTGAAAAGGTAGTAATGTTTCAGGAAGTTGAAGAAATCCTGTGGCAGCACAGATCCCCAGGCCACCATGTGCTTGTGCCTGATCATGGAACTACTTGTAATCGCAGGTTTGCCTTCTGTGTAGGAGTTATTTCTGAACCATGGATCAGTTGCAAAGCCCTAGGCACTAGATTTATCCGCCTGTTTATTTAATCATACGTAACGGCCAAAGGTTTGTGGTCATCTGCCCATCATACCCATATGTTCGTATTCTCTAAGCTGTTACCATGATGATGGAAGTGCACAAATATATAGGATGTACTGTAGGTCTTCGCGCAGCGTGATTCTGGAACAGGTTTGAGGCTTTTAGCTGTTTTTGGCGTTTCACCAGTTCAGTTCTCTGGACTGCTCCCAGGCTTAACAACTGCCTTCACACTTCACCAAAATGTACCCGGGCAAACGGCCCAGCGCTTGGAAATTAACATTAATCACTCTGCCAAGACTCTAGAGACGGGAATTACCAGGGCTTGTCCGATACCAAGTTCTCACGATACCTAGACGCCAATTTGATTTGTATTGCGATTCTACTTCTTTTATATTACCATTTTATGAATATTCCGATTCGAATATTATACATTTTTTGTCAGATTTTTACAGTTTTTAATAATTTTCATAAATTAGCATGCAGGTAGGAGCAAATAATGTGTGAATAGTTTAGAGCACACCACCTGGAGGATTATAGAGGAAATGCAGCATTTTACCAACACACATGCAAATATGTTCAAATTTACTTTAAATCAAAAATATTTTGGATACACACATCTGGATGTCAGAGAATCATGATGTGTAACTGAACCGAGTCCCCCTCCCTCTCCACCCATCATCCCCAATCTCTACAAGACGCTCTACATTGAATGAACATGAATGAGTTGCACCGTTGAGGTCCGTGGACTCTATCCTCCAGCAAGTGGAAACTAGAACACGTACCCAAAAATAGATCGATATTTCTTTAGCATTTTTGCTTTCAGGTTGTGAAAAGATGCAAGATGGAGATCAAACTGGTGCACCTTTGGTATCTCTCTCTCTCTCTACAGATAAGGAGTTTGTTGCACCAAAATTCTAAGTTGTGGGAGACCGATGCAAGAATTTGAGAATTTTGCATGCAAAGCACTGAACAAGAATTATGTCGGAGATGTAAAATATCCCTAACGGCGCAGTATAAGTGACGGGACTCGTGAAAAAGTTCTTGTCTGAATGACTTGACGGAGTGCTCTGAACCCGGTGACTTTCCCACAGCCCGTACGATCAGTCAGTGCTGTTGCTTTTCCTGGAAAACTAGAAGCCTTAGCTCACAAACCATGATTAGAATGGGATTTATGACACACACTCTCTCACACACTCACCGTTATGCAAAATGGGCACCAACATGGCACAGGGCCAAAGTAAGTGACCTCAAAAGATATTACTAAGTACACACTGCGTATGTGAGAAGGGAGAGAAGTTTTACCCGCTTGCCGTACACATGGAGCTGGAATTGTCGAGATTGGCACAATGACACGAGTATGACCTGGCACGCGCTCAGAAACGCAGGATCCTGCTTCGTTCTCGTCCAGGAAGAGCATCAGATACGAGAGAGGTATGGGAAAGGAAGAGGTCTGCAGTGGCTTGCATAAGTATGTGACCCCTTGAACTTTTCCACGGTTCGTCATATCATCTAAACGGATCTTAATTGAGACAGTAGTCAGGAAAATTGACTACAATCTAAAACGTACTAATGAACCTTAACACGCACTGATCTGAAACATGCAGCTTCTCCTTTCGTATGCACATTTAAGTTGTTTTTTAAATTTTTTATTTGTCAATAATTTTGTCATCATTCTGTGAATTCTACTGCGCAAGATAGGTGTGATGGAGAGATCCGAGTGACTCACGAAATACATGAGTGGTCTGGGAAAGACGAGGCAAGCGAGAGACAGAGGTGCGAGACTCATTAGATGTAGAAAAGTGGAAAAGAGAGAGAAAAGAGAACAGTTTTTTTTTTGTCTCTTTTTTTAGTATATGCTCAGCTAGAGATTAAATAATGTATTATATTCTAGCATATAAGATTCAAAGGATACGTCCGCCCATATGCTTTCTTTGTTCAAAATTGAATCGGTTCATTTGGCCTGTCTGCCCTTTGTCCTAAATAGGTCTAATTCTTCCTCTCTCTGACACGCACGCAGACACAAATCTAATCTCGCATCTGCGGATGGCACGCCGCTGCTCGTTCGTCCCCGTCGCAATCACACAAGCATCTGTGCCTTGGCGGGCCAATCGCACGGCCCCATTCAGCGCCACACCATTAAGGCGAACCAATCACGCCGCTCTGCACAAACCGTCCAGCCAGTCGGAGAGTAATTGCGGAGCTGCTGTTGTGAGGCAGAAAGTGACTCATCATCTTCAGCGGGTTTTTTTCCCCCCAGCCACGCAGCAACAGGAGGGCGTTTAAAAAGAAGAAGAAAAGGAAAGCGGTAAAACTATAGCAGGCAAGACTTGCGATTTCTAAATGAGGAGTCAGTGACTGTAAACCATCAACACATTTTCACATACATGCAGTTGGCCCCCACAATTACCGTGTCACGCACAAGCCGCTTCACATTGTGATGAGTCATATGCCTGACGTCTGAAAATAGACACCATGGTTATGTCAGAGTTCCTCATATTGCAGGGCTGATTAGTGACACGGGCAGGAAAAACCTGGTTCAATAAGCTAATCAAGAGTGTGTGGAAGATGAAGGTGTGTCAGACAGAAGCTAAGGGCCACTTCTTAGTGTCTTTTAGATTATATCACTATAACTGTAGCACTGTTTTTTTTTTTCCCTTTCTTTTTTTTGTGCACTGTTTTTTTTTTTTCCCTTTCTTTTTTTCTTTTTTCCACCCCATGAATAACTTCTTAATGTATTGAGATGGAAACTTGTACAAGTATAAAATTATTGATCAACATAAATGGGTGTTAATAATAATAATAATAATAATAATATAGCTGAGCTATACAAATAATGCAGGCTGTGTTTCCACTCTGAGATCCTTGCCTTTTTTTTTTTATTATTATTATTTTTTAAGTAAAACGTATTTAGAAGTCGCCGTCTAGGTCTGTCTGAGTTCTGACTAATTAAAGTTAGACAGTAATCACAAAAATAGTTGTTAATAACTTATAAACAATAATAGTGGTGTTAAATATGATGTGTATCTGTTGTGTTACTGAGGCAGTAGTGACTCTAACAGTCAAGGTGCTGGGTTACTAATCAGAAGGTCATGGGTTCAAAGCTCCAGCATGCACAAGCAAGCAGTTTAACCGTATCTGCTTGATCAGGGACACTATCATGCCTGACCCTGCATTTTGACCACAGCTTCTTATCTTGTATCGGGGGAGAAGAATTTCATTGTGCTGTAATGTGCGTGTGATAATTTAGAGTATTCATTCATTTATTTATTCAGGAATCTGATTTTTCCTTCCAGCTTTTTTCTGATGTTTATCTGACTCATTGATTCTCTTTCTGGCTGTCTTACAGAAGGATGAGGTGTATCTGAACTTGGTTCTGGACTACGTCCCAGAGACGGTGTACCGAGTGTCCCGGCACTACAGCCGAGCCAAGCAGATCCTCCCCATGATCTACGTGAAGGTACTGTACTGAAGGGCACTTGTTAACCACCGTCAATTCTGTTACATGCAAACCTTTCATTCCGAGGCTGCGTTAAAGGATTTGCGTGTAATGATGTTTCACATTCATAATTACAAGCGACTTTTTTATCTAACCTAATGTGGACACGTCTGTCCTCTGAAACGGTAAAAGTGCACGTGTTCGCTCACGTCAATTGGGTTAAAACGCATCATGTCATATTTGTGCGACCTCTCGTTCATGTCAAACAACTGATGTGATTTAATGTGACAGATAGATGCTTTGCTTTAGCTGCTTTATCAGCTATTGCTAGCACTGCTATGAAATCATCATGGTGCGAGTGCTGACTGATGACATCAGCGAGGACCGCATGCATGCGTACAGGCAACAAAAAGTCTAATTTGGTCTGAACGTTCTCATTTAAGTTACACAACCACGTATCGGATATACCTGTATAGCCAATCATAAATCAGCTCATAAAAATTATTATGATTAGAGCTCACTGGTGTAAACTGAGATGTTTAAGGCACGCGTTTATGTTTCAGCTGTACATGTACCAGTTGTTCCGGAGCTTGGCGTACATTCACTCCTTCGGTATCTGCCATCGGGACATCAAGCCCCAGAACCTGCTGCTGGACCCAGAGACTGCCGTGCTCAAGCTCTGTGACTTTGGCAGGTGGGATGAAAAGGAAAAAAAATGTTCTCAAAGCTCTGAACCTTGCATCTAAACCAGTATGTACAGATTTTTTATATCTGGCTAAGTAATAGCTTTAAGAGTCAGGTTCGGATAACGGCAAGCCAAGTAACTGGATTTTAGTTCTTTATTATTATTAAGATTATTGTGATCAGTACTACATTTCTAGTCACCTTGATTTTATGCCAACAGACATTTCCGAGCTAGGTGACTGATAATGTTAATTCAGTAGTAAAATAAAAAAAGATGACCTTAAAGTTACAGTAATAAATATTAATGTCGGTTGTGATGGTGACGAAGGATATTTTGCCATAGTAACACTCCTTTTCTTTTCTTGTTTTTTTTTTTTGTTGTTGTTGTTCCGCCCCTCCCTCCCTCCTCTCTCCCTCTGTCTCTTCTACTTCCCTGCAGTGCTAAGCAGCTGGTTCGTGGTGAACCCAACGTCTCCTACATCTGTTCTCGTTACTATCGAGCCCCAGAGCTCATCTTCGGAGCTACAGATTACACCTCCAGCATAGGTAGCTCACTATTTATCGCTGATCCGACCCTCAGTACACGTGTACAACCTTTACGTCCAGCAGACCTCATTATCGAGCCGTATAGGAATGCCTTTCTTAATAAAGAATCTGCAAGAGAATTTACAAAAGATTATAAAGGCTCCTGAGCTTTTCTAACTTCACATTAATCAGCCCATGAGTTGATGAAAATGGGCATTACTGCTTTTAAACATGGCAGGGGTTTTCATGATCATGTTTTCTTTTACACAAGGAGGTACTAAAATGTGCTGCAGTGTGTGTGTGTGTGTATAAGCATACGTGTTTTCTCTGCCGTGTAGACGTGTGGTCGGCTGGATGCGTGTTAGCAGAGCTGCTGCTTGGACAGCCCATCTTCCCTGGCGACAGTGGAGTGGATCAACTAGTCGAAATTATCAAAGTAGGCTTTATTTATTTGTTTATTTTTGTGCAATTTATAAGTTAGTTGCTGTGCAGTTTTACAAAGTCTTTGCCACAGCTGGTCACATCCTTGAAGTCCTATTAATCTTATTATGGTTAGATGAATGAACACACTAAGCATTTTCTTCATATACACACACACACACGCACACTCACCGGCCACTTCATTAGGTACACCTGTTCAACTGCACCTTAACGCAAATGTCTAATCGGCGCAATCCCGTGCCAGCACGACGATAAGCTTAAATCATCAGAATGGGAAAGTAAGGTGATTTTTGTGACTTTGAATGCAGTGTAGTTGTTTGTAACAGACAAGCTGGTTTGTTTATTTACAAAACTGCTGATTTGCTGGGATTTTCACACACAACCAATTCCAGGGTTTACAGAGTTTGGTCTGAAAAAGAGAAAATATCCAGTGAGCAGCAGTACTCTGGGAGAAAATGCCTTGTTGATGTCAGAGGGCAGAGGAGGATTGCTGAAGAGCGTCTATGATACAGCAGCAGAAGACCACACCAGGAGTCGCTCCTGTCAGCTAAGAATGGAAAGCTGAGGCTATAATTCGTATAGCCTCACTAAGATTCGAAAAATTGGCCTGGTCTGTTGAGTCCTGGTTTCTGCGGCGATATTTGGAGGGTAGGATGAAGTATGGATTGATCCATCCTGACTTATATCAGTGGCCCAGGCTGGAGGTGTAATGGTATGTGGGATATTTTCTTGGCACACGTTGGGCTTCTTAGTACCAGTTGAGCATCATGATTATTGTAACCTACCATGTCCATCCTTTTATGACCACAAGATAACATGCCCAGTCACAAAGCTCAAATCATCTCAAACTGGTTTCTTGAACATGTCAATGAGGTCACTGTACTTGGTCTCCAGTGTCACCAGATCACAATCCAATGGAGCACCTTTGGGATGTGGTGGAACAGAAAAGTTGCATATGGATGTACAGGATGTACAAATCTGCAGCAACTGCATGATGCAATCATGTCAATATCTTTAAGGAATAACCCAAATCTTTAAGGAATTTTTCATTGTTGAATCTATATCATGAAGAATTTATGCAGTTCTGAATGTAAAAACAGGTCCAGCTGAGTATTAGCAAAGTTGTGCCTAATGAAATGGCCAGTGAAGTATTAAAGTGCTTGCTGAATTTTCATATGTTTTGGAGGGTTATTTGCTAAAGCTTTGTGTAAGGATCTGTTTAATTATTGTTACTGTAAGGAATCTTTAGTGCCAGTGCATTGTTCAATAGTCAGTATGTTGTTTTGGTTATTTATAAATATCTTTTAAAATTGTTTGCAAATTGATGACGTATGATTAAATAAAACAGATCTCGATGTGCTTACTTGTAGTCAGCTTTACATTAGAGCGAATGGTTTCTGAACACATGTCTATGTGAAGGTGCTGGGGACTCCCACGCGTGAGCAGATTCGAGAGATGAACCCCAACTACACCGAGTTTAAGTTCCCTCAAATTAAAGCCCACCCATGGACTAAGGTGAGTCAGCATTCACATTAAAATAGGGCTCTCCCATTTTCTTTCACCCTCTTTTTTTTTTTTTTTTACTTTTATATCCTGACTGTGATTTGATTTGATCATCTCACCCTGATCATTTCTATTTCATTTCATTTTGGACATTTTTTCACATTTATTGTCATTACATCTCACATTCATTCACATTCCATATTTGCACACTCCCTGGACATTTCTATTTAAATTCTACATCAATTTCCACACCAGTTTCCATATTTTCAATATTTGTACAGCTATATTGTGTATATTTCCTACAGATAAGTTTTTTTAAAATATATATTTAATATTTTGTTGTCTTATTTTTTTTCTACAGCTAAGTTTTTCTATATTTTATTCTTATTCTATTTTTTAGTTTATTTCTTATAGATAATCTTGATTTTAAGGTCACAAGGGGTCATATAAGCATTTCACTGCTTATCATAATGTGTATGACAAATATTCACATTTTTGACAAAAAAAATTGATTTGAATTTGATCGCTTATGAAACCTGTTGCAAATGTCAAAGCTCCCCCTTGTGGCTGTGCAGTCATAAGTCAGTTTGTGCTCAAAACGATTTACACTTAAAGCATTTGTGGACGCTCTTATCCAGAGCGAGATACAGAATCGGATTGGATTGTTCCAGTATAGATAGGCTATTGGCTAAGAACGCCATAAAGGTAAAAAACCTGTTACACAGAGCACAGATAATCATTGAGACATTTTCAAGTCAAAATTTGATGCAACACTGTAACTAGTGGGCATGTTATGCCCGTTTTAATTCACGGTTGGGTGTGATAATTTAATAATTGAGAATTCAACGAAACTACAGAGATCTGTTTCATGTTTAAATACCTAACATGACATTCATTTCCGTCTTTGATTCTCGGGTTGTCTGTACCATGACGGTGTCGGACCTGCAGTGTTGCTTTTTCTCAATTACAGTCGTCTAACGTGCGCGCGTGTGTGTATTAGGTATTTCGGCCGAAGACCCCACCTGAGGCAATCGCTCTGTGTTCCCGGTTGCTGGAGTACACGCCCACGGCACGTCTCACTCCCCTGGAGGCTTGCGCACACGCCTTCTTTGACGAGCTCCGCGCCCCTGCTCTCAAGCTCCCCAACGGCCGAGAGAGACCCCCACTCTTCAACTTCACCACACAGGGTATGAATACAATAAGCAGTCCCATTCAAAAGTATTGAAACAGAAAGGCCAGTTTTTTTTTTTTTTAGCTTTCATAAACTGGCGTGTGTATCTTACAGAAGAAAATTGCATTCACAAAAAAAAATTAAAAATCTCGTAATTCTGCCCTACCAACTCACTATTATGACTTATTATCTTACTGTCATTACTTAAGTCATAAATAATAAGTAATAATTATGACACAATAAGTTTTAATTATTGTGTAGGAAGTCGTAGTTTTGAGGTAGTAAGCCATAATTATGAGAAGTCCTCCAATGTATTATTATTTTTTTCTTTTTGTGAATGCCATGCACTTCCGTAACACCTAGGTGTGGCAGACCACTTAGAACGTTTAACCTATGATGTCAGTCTTAAATAAACCTTAAATTTTTTTTTCACTCTCTTGCTGCATGGTGGACAGAATATTTCTGTAGACTTGTGAATATATTCTGTTCCTACCATCATCAGGAGAGATTAGTAAGCCTGTTCCATGCACAGACATGCAGGCCCAGCCCATGACACTACCGCCACTGTGCTTGACCTCGTATAAGCTTGTATTTTTTTTTTTTTTTTTTAGTTTACCCTCACTTAGTAACAAATTATGTGGCTCATCTCTCCTTTCATCTCTTCAAATTTCACATTGCATTTTTGACTAATTATGTGGTGTGTATCTAGTGTTGTGGCCTCCGTATTTCTGCTGTTAAAGACCCCCTCAGATGGTGGATGCAGTCATGCACCTATGTAGTAATTATAGATGAAACCATCAGTCTAGAAGGACATACATGGACAAGAAGTAACACATTTCAGTTACGCATTCCATTCATTTCAAGAAGTGAGAACATGGCTTCGTTCAAGCGAAAGTTGCCATATTACAACCTTCTTGTATTTTTTAAATGTAGTCTTGAGAAATATCTCTCTGGGATTTCTAAAGAGCTTTTTTGGCTCTGGTTTTCAGTTCTGTATTTAAACAGTTACAGAGGAATGCTTGTTTGTTTATTTGTTTTTATTTAAGCCAAACAGTGACCTACTGTATCAAACATTCAAACATTAAAAAAAAAAAAAAACATCATCTTACGTAATACATGAACCTGTGAGAAACGGGTGACAGATGATCAGGCCGGTGATTAGTATACTGGTGATGCTGAATGCTGATTGGTTGAATCAGATGAGAGGGGAAATGAGGTTGTTACATAAGCAACTAATTTTTTTTAATTGTATCTTTAGGAACGTTCCAGCCTTTTGTTCTCATTTCTTTATTTAATATGAAGAAATGTAAAATGGCTCAAGACTTTTGCCCAGCACTATATACATCAGGAAATGAAAGCAAAAATTCTGATACATCATCTCATTTTCATAATTTCATCCCAAACAATTTGTTAAATATCAAAAGCTTTGATTTCTAATACTTCCAGATGTGACTGTGTGTTTAAATGTGATTAGCGATTATAGATTTTATTTTTTTTTATTTATTTTTTTGGTGAGTGTGTTTAACAATTTGTTTGGTTTGCCAGAGTTGTCCAGTAACCCCTCATTGGCGTCTATACTCATCCCCGCACACGTCCGCAACCAACCTGGAGCCTCCTCTCCTTCTAATGCCTCCTCTACTGCAGGTTAATCCTACTGTCTCTCTTTATACGCTGCTAGACATTTATTATTCACAGGTCACATCTCTATAGCATTTTCTAGTCTGGGATAGAATGGATTACATCACTTCCTGAATGCAGAGATATAGGGACCAGTGATGTAATGTTATATGGTTATGGGTTTAGAAATTCAGAGTAGTTATGTTATACTAATTAGATTTTTTTGATTACATTGTTCATATCATCTGTCCGTCTCTCATCTCTGCCCGCCCTCAGATGCCGGCAGTGGCGAACGTGGCCCAGGCCCCAACGCCGCCTCTGGATCCGCCCCGAACACATCAACCTGATCACCACCTGCTCCTCGACAGGCCAATCCCATGCTGCTGCTCATTAACCACGCCCACTCCCCCACGATGTCAGGGGCCGGGCTATGAAAAAGAAAGAAAGAAAATAACAACCACAAAAAAAAGCTCATGATGAGATATGGATGAACCAACTGAACTTTATAACCCTCTCTCTCTCTCTCTCTCTCTCTCTCTCTGCCCCACCCTCCCAACCACCCTTTGTCATTTTGATTATTTTTTATTGTTGTTTTATATTTATTTATACTAAAGGACAGGAAGGATGTCTTTAAAAGCCTCTCGTCAGTCTCGGCTCGGGAAGAAGAGCATCGGACTGTGGAGAATGGAGAATTTGAGATGATTAATATATATATATATATATAAATATATATATATATATATATATAAATATAAATATATATATATATATATATATGTGTGTGTATACATGTCTGCTTATAAAGAGATACAGATCTATAGACATACGAGTATGCTACGAATTCCGCGCGTCTCCTACGATGATTATTTTTTAAATGGGTTCACAGTAGCCTTGGTTGCCGCTTATACCGGTAGGAAATGCCGATTTGAGGGCCTCCTCACTGTGTGGCCCTTTGACCCCAGACCCGTGAGAACAAAGTACGAGTATCTGCGCTTCTCGAAAGAAAGCGTCGGTGGTCCTTGGAGTGAAGTTTTCTTTGCTTGTGGATGAACATGTTGGTTTAGCGCTGATCTGAGGCCAGTGTCTGTGTGCTGAAATAGGATCCTGTTTATTAAGAGAGCAGAACCGATCCTTGAACAGAAATGTTTTGCTGGAGGTTTGGTCACAGTAAAGGTCGGGTATAGAGTTGGATTAGATACCAGAATCCGGATCATCTTTTTTAAAGGGCTACTTCCTCCACCTGGAATGTGTCGGGCAAGAGCAGAATCCCTAGGCTTCGTATGTAGTGGCTTCTTGTGAACGATCTTGTGTATGATGTAGCTTTTTTTTATTTTATTTACCCATCATCCCCCCCACCTATATGTTGGGTTGATGCGCTGCTTTACTCATACATTATCCACATTTTGTTTTTTTCTCTTCGAAGGAGTAAAGCCGTGTTGTTTTCCTTCTCCTCCACATGCTAGTCTTCCCATCGTTTACTCTGTACAGTCCCCCTGAAATGCTTGTATGTTTTAATTGCATACAAAATCCAGGTTCATCACGTGTGTGTGGGTGTGTGTGTGTATGTGCGTGCATGAGCACGCATGCTGTATATCTACTGTATTTAAAAGATCAAGGGCAGATGTGAAATTGTTTTAATCGTGAACTATGGACGAGCTACTTCCCTAGCCGTAGAGTTCAAAATGGCTAAAAAGAGAACTGTAGAGGATGCAGCTGTTTAGTGTGTAATAGTTTTGGAGTGCCTTTGCTTTCATGGATTTTTCTTTTTGTGGGTTTTTTTTTTCCCCCTTCCTGTTTTGTGTCGAACCTGGCCATTCCTAATCCTGGACCGGGTTTTATACTTTATTTTATATTTAAAAAAAAAAAAAAAAGTACAATGACTGATTCAGGCAAAATAGCATCGAGTTCAATTTATTTTTGCATTAGTAGCCAGCGTTTGTTGTATAGAAACTTGTATGATGCCGATTCGACACGAATTGCAATGGCTGTAACCCTAGAGTGTGAAACGGACTGCAGCTGGTCCTTTGCTGCTGATCTGGGACCAGTTAGCTGGTCCTGAATCAGAGAGCGCATGGCTGAATTTTTACCCCTCCGCGTCGAGTAGACCTCCCTGGAGTGCTGCTGGAAAGTCCTCTAGTTCTTGCATTGTTGCCGCCTGGGCCAACGACGTAACAAGCATCATATGCTGACTCTAAATAACAATCATGATTTATAAGTTTATGTGCTAATCGGGTTATGAAGCATGACTTCAGTTTAGTTTGGCTATAACATAAAGGATCAGTTCCATAAAAAATAATAGAGCTTGGACATTCTTTAGTTTTATCCACTTAAATTTCAGTACAGTTCTTCGCTCAAGCTTGTAGCAGGAGATTCCTAAGGGGTCGAACGCTATCGTATATGATTCCAGTTGTTTAAAATGGCTGTCACTACAAAATACCTGGGTAAAAAGACTTATGTCCATCGTGTGACTTTACAAGCGGCCAGTTTGAGGCTGATACTTGCAGGATTTTTATTTGGTGACACAGGGTTCTGTATTACATTATCCGTGCAGCCTAAGCAAACATGAGACGCTGAATTTCTTGGCTTGTGATGCTGGAAAATTGTGCACAATTTGCTGTTGTACCAAACTATTTTTTTTTTTCAAGCCATGCTAAACTGGGTCTCTTTTCATAATCCATGCCTTTTGATATATTTAATTGTATTCATCAGGACGCAAAAGGATCAAATCTGAGCCTAGATCAGCACGTCGTTTTCATTACATGTAGTGTTTGCTGTTTAGTGCTGATCTGCGGTCAGATTCCGTTTCCTGTGACTCTCTGCACTGACGCCGAGGCTGCTTCCTAACCCAAGAGCTCGCTAAACGACGGGAAGAAAAGGAATTTTTTTATTATTATTATTAATATCTCCCTTTTCTAATGGTGCTCATATGTTACTTTCCCTTCTTCCTTCAGCGTGGTTTTATTAGAGACTTGATGGTGACAGAATGAGGCTTTAGCCGTAATAAGAACCGTTTTAATGATGTGCTCGAATAGAACGTTTTAGCCGTGTTTTGCAGTTGTTTTTTTTTCTAGTATCTTTTACCCACTAACCAGTAAGAAAGGGATGTGATATATGATGTAAAATGTCATGGTCTGCAGTATTACCTAATCAACTCAATGGCAATAAGTATTAAACAAGTGGATGTTGGGATTTTATTTTATTTTTTTATATTGTTATTATTATTATTATTTTTGTTTACAATGCTCTAACATGCGCTTTCAGCAGCACCCAATCAAAAGGGAGTGATGTCATGTAGCACTAAATACATAACTATAAAAAAAAAAAATTTAAAAAGAAGAAAAAGAAACCCATTTAAGAGTATGTAAATGCTTTCTTGCCTGTAAAATCTACAGCCATAAATGTTGCTTCCTTACTGACTATGGAACTGATAACGTTTCTAGTGACGTTTGTGTCTCAGAACATGTACAGGTTGGATGAAAAATGGTAAAATAAAAAAAAAATTAAAAGAATACAAGTTAAATAAAATAAAAATATCCACTGCATATTTGGACACACTTGTGTATAGCTGTTGGCGGTTGTAAGAGACTTTGTAACTACAGACAGACCCGATTAAGATGTTGCTATTACTTGAATGCCTGTTGACTAATTTTTATTTTATTTTTTTAAAAATGATTCACTCGAAACAGATTTGTTTTTCTCTCCTGTGATGGTTATGCTAAATGTGTCTCTCTGTAAATAGCGAACCCTTCCTCTGTGTACAATGGTTCAGAGACGTAGTTACCCGGTACTGTCATTTGCATTGAATAAAGTGTAGGTTAGCCTGATAAAAGTTGTTCCTTTCCTTGTCTCCATTTTTTTTTTTTTTTTTACTTAATATAAGGGAGAAACACTGTATGTGCACCTTTCGTACAGTGCTTATTGCTGTTGGGTTTGTACAACAAAATTATCATTGTGTTCTTTTGTTTCTGTTAAAACCAAAATACCCAGTTACGAATCACCTGGATAGCAGATACGTACAACAATATCACTCACAACCTCAATGACATGGTATTTTGCTGGATGACTGTCGCACTCACCCCATTTAGACTTGTATCCAGAATGATTTATGTAAATCTTTGACGTTTTTAATCATTAAGTATATCCTATAGTGTAATGGTTAGCACTGTGGCCTTGCACCTCCAGGGTCGAGGGGTAGATTACAAGAGTTTGTACGTTCTCTCTATGGTTGGCGAGTTTCCTCTGGGTACTCCTCCGATTTCCTCTCACAGTCCAAATACATGTAGGTTAATTGGTGTTCCCATATTGCTCTGTCCATAGTGTTACTCTGCCTCGAGCCCCAATCTCCTGGGATAGGATCCAGGCCCCCCCCAAGTATATACACGGGATAAGTGACATACAAGATGAATGAATGAATACCCTTACACTGGTTTACTTTGCTATGAACTAGGATGTACAGACATCTAAAGGAATTCATGCCACCACCTAGGAGCCAGGACAGAAAATGGTCTTTTTCGCATCGTGTAGGCGTCTACAGGAAGCCAGTTGAGAGTGGAAACAAGTGGGGCAGTGTGGGAGAATTTGGGAAGGATAAAAACAAGCCATGCAGCGTCTTTCTTAAGAGGACTGTTGATTGCTCAAAGTTGCCAGAAGGTTGTGGGCAGTGATTGAAGGAGATGAAGGTACATCATCCCCAGGTGGAAGAAAACTCCAGACTTCCTGGAGCAACACACCTCTAAGCAGTACCTTACACTCCTAAAGTGATATGTTGTAGAAGGGGCTTGTCACCCAATGCTCCAGTCTCTGTTAGGACCAGGGAGTCCCTTGAATATTTCTTCGTAACCGTATCTAGCTTGCACTGTATAACAGATAATTGTTTGGTGGACCGCATTCTTAAAATGCTGCAAAGCAACGTCACTACTTTGCAGAATTGTGCAATGAGTGGAATATATCCTGAGGCAAAAAAGCCCAGGCTTAACCACAAGGTCACACACGAGTCATCTGTCCAGTCCAAATTCCCCAGATCTCAATCTGGTCAAGCATCCATGGGATGTGCCGACAAACACGTCTGAAAATAGCAACCAAATGCACTTGGCGTTGTGTGAAAAAGTAATCGCCTTCCTTGCTATATCATGAATGAAATGTGATTAACCACATTTTTTGGCAAGCTGAGTTAAGTTTCACTTGCCACACCCAGGCTTGATTAATGCCAGACCTGTTGAATCAAGAAATCACTTGAATAGACGCTGCCTAACCAAATGAAGCACACTAAAAAGTCTCAATTATGCCAAGATCTAAAGAAGCTCTAGAACAGATGAGAAAGTAATTGACGTATCAGCCTGGAAAGGGTTACAGAGGATTTGACGCTCCAGCGAACCGCAGTATCCACAAATGGAGAAAACTTGAAACAGTGATGAACCTTGCCGGGAGTGGCCGGCCTACCGACTCATCAATGCCAGAACTACATCTAAAGAACTGCAGCCCTCACTTGCCTCAGTTAAGGTCAGTGTTCATGATTTAACATTTAAGAAAGAAGCAATCGATAGAACAAGATCCAGACTGGCAAGGATGCTTTAACAACTCGAAACAAAGTTTTTACAGAGTGTCGACAGGGTGAGCAGAAGTGTGCGGACGCGCGTCATCATGGATAGCAATCGACTGCGTTTAATCTGAACAAGTATCTCACTGTAACGAGCACTGTTCATTGTTGAACCTTGTCCAATACGAATTCTTAGGGATTCTTAAGTACCAGCATTAGAATAATGTTCCAACACTCTGGTGCTTAAGAATCCCTCAGGCTCAGAGTGATGAATCTGTTTTACAAAACTTTCACTTTCCTTAGAGTATCGCTCCAAATTGTGTTTGCAGATATCCAGACGCTTCTGTCTATGTTCTTCCGTTTGTTGTTTTGGCAATCAGAGCACAAAAAGCAGTGGCTTGAGAAACAATATATATTTATGAAATATGATGTTTATCTTAACAAGGCAATAACCTTATTTTATTTCATTAGAGAAAAAACACTTATGTTTTAGCTTAAAAAAAAAGAAGATAATTATCAGAGACCAGAGAAAATGAACTAAAATGACCCCTTCAAGTAAAGCACACAGCCGAACATTCGTTTCATGCGATATGCCATTACTGCTGTTGACCTTGATATGTCCTTGCATATTCTTTACCATCTACAAATCCACTTCCGTATCAGCTCTGTATACATACACACCCCATATATTCTAAATATGGTTAATAAAATAAAATAAAATAAATTTTTTTACTATATTATTTTATTATTTATGTGAAGCACTTTGGGCCATTCTTGTTGTTAAAGATGAGTTGCGGTAGAGAATGAATTATCATTATTATGCATAATGGTGAGGTCATTGCTCCACAAACAGAATATATTTCATACTATATAATATATTTCATACACTTGAATTTTTTGGTGCAAACAGAAATGTTGGCTTAATGAATCATGTTTTTTCTTATAATATACTGGATCATTTATCAGGCTTTGGCAACAAAGTGTCATATGAGCACAAGTGAGCCCTTATGCTTTATTGTTATTAAAAGAAACAGTCAGATTGCCAAGCATAACAGATAGTAATCAGGCAAATAGTCTCCTAATTAATTAATTAATTGAAAATGGTGCCAAAAGTTACAGTAAAATTTTAGTTTGAGGCAACAGTTCCAAGGAATTCATCCTTGTGAATGTTTAGCGCTTGAGTAATCCAATGTTGGCGGTTTTCACACTCTTTTATACACAACTCTCAGAAGAGACACTTCTCAACAGTGATTTCTTTTTGTGTCCAAACATGTTTGATTGCTTTTTCCAGTTCTTTGGCTCTACTTGGCTGTAATGTTGTCCTTGTCAATGACTCATAGCTTCTCTATGGAATTCAAATCAGGACTGTTCCCAGTGCCAGTCAAGAGCTGCTTCTCCATCAAGAACTCGGTCTCACATCAAGGCACCACATCATGCATTGTAATCTACCGATTACTGCATGTACCGCCATGTTTATGGCTCCAACTTGTCTTTCAGCAAATCAGCGTACTTCTGGCTGTTCATGGTCACCATAGTGGGTAAAGAGGGGGAAAAAAAAAAAAGAGTCCAGCCATTATGTTGACTGACATGGCGCCTGATGTCATGACACTCCGTACATGTTTCATCTAATGTACAGGATACAGTTCATTAAATCTTTTTCCGGTCTGCCTTCAGACATGACGCTTGTGTGTATGGAACTACACTTGTCTGAAGTGATTTTCAACCTTATTCTTGGAGAACCGATGCTCAGCATATTTTAGTGCCCAACCACACCCATTCCATTAAGGAAAGCCTGTTGATTAGTTATGATGGGTATGCTGGGAACTGAGAAAGCACTAAATTGTGCAAGGCAGTGGGTCCCATAGGAATGGAGTTGAGATCTACGTGTTTAGATAATTCATATGTATTTTTACAGAGGCCAGGCATTTGATTTTCATAGCCAGTAGAAGTTTCTCCTTTTGGCTTGTTTTATGATTTCGAGCCAAATTCGCCATTCAAGTGTACAGTTAGCTCGACTATGATTCGGCCAAGCATTATTACCTGGGTGCTAGTCCAACCTGGCATTAGCAAAGCAAATGGATTAAATCTAGCCATTTAATATAAGCCATTTAGAAAAGCTTGGGTAATGTTGGGTTTTGAGTGATCATAATGGGGGGGAAATGGGATCTCCGTGATTTTCACTGTGGCATGATTGATGGTCACCAATGGGCTGGTTAGGGTATTTTTAAAACCTGCGATTTTCATGTAATATATTGTGTGTATGCAATGTACATGTATTGAATTGTACCATGAAGGAAAAACCATCCAGTAAGCAGCAGTTCTAGGAATAAAAATGTATTGTTGATAAAAGAGGTCAATGGCCAGACTGGTTGAAGCTGATGGAGAAACTTCAGTTACCTAGATGACCACTTTGTACAACTGTGCTGAGCAGAGAAGCATCTAAGAGTGCAAAAGACATTGAACCTAGATATGGATGGGGTACAACAGCAGAAAATCAGTTTGGGGTCCACTTTTCCAGGATCATCAAAACTGGACAGTTGAAAATTGGAAAAACTAAATGTTGTCTTATGAATCTTGATTTCTGCTGAATTGGCATCTCATCCGTGGCGCCCCCTAGTTTGTGTCCTAAGCTCCATTGGATAGGCTCCAGGCCACCTGCATTTCAGCATGGGACAAGAGATATGGAATATGGATGAATGAATAATCAATTATATTAACTCACTCACTTGTTGTCCATACTGCTTTTTCTTGTATACAGGGTCACGGGGGACCTGGATCATATCCCAGGAGATTCGGGGCACAAGTCGGGCTACACCCTGGATGGCGTGCCAATCCATTTCAGGCACACACATAATCACATGCTCATTCACACACTACGAACAATTTGGGAACACCAATTAGCCTAATCTGCATGTTTTTGGACTGTGGGAAGTTACTCACCAAGCACAGGGAGAACATGCAAACTCCATGCACACACACATAGGGTTGGCAGGTGGGCATCGAACTCTGACCCTGGAGGTGCGAGGCAACAGTGCTAACCGCAAAGCCACCCTGCCTATAAATTCACAACAAATAATAAAGTATATATTGGAGAACAAATTCAGTCCTTGAACTTTTATACTTAAAAATTTAAACGGCCAATAGTTACACCTGATAATTAAAAATCGAGGCGGCATCGTGGTTTGCACCATGGCCTTGTAGCCTCCAGTTTCCAAGTTTTGATTCCCGGCTCGGGTCTGTGTGCATGGAGATCTCCATGCTTGGTGGGTTTCCGCCAAGTACTCCAGTTTCCTCCCATACTCCAAAGACATGCAGATTAGGTGTTCCCAAATTGTTTTAAGTGTATGTGCCCTGTGATTGATTGGCACCACGTCCAGGGTGTACCCTACCTTGTGCCAGTCTCCTGGGATAGGCTCAAGGGCCCACACAACCTTGTACACAGGAGAAAGCGGTATATACGATGAGTGAGTGTTGGTAAGTAAGTGAGCCCAAAGACATGATTAGATTAGATTAGATTTAGATTTGCTGATTTCCAAATTTGTCCAGGGTGTACCCCAGGTCTCTGTGTATAGGATAAGCGTTATAGAGAATGAGTGAGAGTGAGTGAGTTAAAGACTGGAGAAACTTTTACCCAGACTTCATAAGCTACCTAACACCATTCTCTCATTTATCTTATTAATTTAAGAAAGGAGGAAACAAACAAACAGTGTTGCTTAAGTTTAACAGATGTTTTTGTAATTGTTGATTGTGATTATTCCAGCATGTTGCCACTAGAGGGCGAGATACATCTTAAATAGTCCTGTCCCAAACAGCATGCTGCTCTACTAACTAGTGTGCCAGGGTAGTGCAGGACAGGGTTCTCATGGTTCTGAGCTGGAACAAGTGTACCATAGCTGTATTAATTCAAGAAAATGGCACTAACTGATTATTAACCTATTTATCCTTTTTAGCTTCTTGAAATAATTTCAGACTATTGTGTCCAAATATCTCTTTTTAACCCCTTTAGGCTGCACTCTTTAGCATTTTCTACACTTACAGCCATCATGGACTTTTTAGGGTTGGCAGTCACTTGGTGAAAACAGACTTGTATCATAGTTTAACATTTCTACACCAAAATTGCTTTTAATGAATAAATGTAAATATGTATAATATAGAAAGCATATTATTTTGCCATACTATTTAGTAGCTGTGGTAATATGTGATTTGGGACACAGCCTGTGTCACTTGCACGATGTTCTACAGCTACTAGACACTCCAGGAGATGCACAAAAAAGTGAGGTAATCCCCTCTAATGCCTCTGTTATTGAAATAAATAAATAAATAAATAAATAAATACATGCAAGCAATAGCACAGGAGAATGAGTGCTGTCGTGCTGGATATCAGCATGGCTGTAATGCCACAAAGGCATCACTGCATCATCATCATCATCATCATCATCATCATCAAATTAATAAATTAATTAATTTAAACAAGAGAGGCAATATACTGCAGTTGTCTATTTAAAATGTTTTAGTCATTATAATTCCATTTTTTGTAATTTTAAATGTAATTACTAATTGCAATTATTATAAACCTATTTTTATTGATCTATATAAGTGCAATTAATTAAATATTATTATTATTATTATTATTATTATTATTATTATTATTTTATCACAAATAAATTACACAAAACCACTAATAATTTTTCCCTTGACATTCCGTTTCAAACCAATAATAATAATAATAATAATAAAGAATATTTGTTGCTTTGTTCTTAATAAATGTTTTGCTGTTTAATTAATAATCATGTGCCATATTTTCAGCAAGGCATGATGAAAGATTAGCGTTAGAGATTTAAAGTTCTTCAGTAACTTTTTTGACCTTGATCAGGTAAACCCATGTGCATCACAACATCCAATTTCATCCTGTTTCATTTGTTTGTAATGTTAACACTTTTGATTAAATAATGATTAGTATTTTGAGCATGAAATTGAATGAATGGTGCCTTTTCCCTATGCAGCAACGTAGATTTTTATATTGTGGAGAGCAATAGCAGTGCAATCATTTTACAAGATCCCTCTTTATTTTATAGTAAACTCCCTGCCTATGGCCAGGCTTAACTTTCATGATGTCTTAGCTTTAAACTTAATGTTCTGAGGAACCCAGGAATGCAGAGGAGCTTAAACACCCTCAGACGTCATATGAATATGTTTTGTTCTCCTAAATTAGTTGCGGTATTGAGCAGTAAAATAGTAAATTTATTACAGCAAAATTAAAATCAATCAAATTCTCAGCCTCGAATGTTTTTAATATTTTCAGTGCTTATTTGCTCAAAGTGATATAAATATACATTGTAATGGTGACGTTATCATTTTATTCAGCAAATCAGCGAATGTATATAGATTGAGTCGCACGAGTAAAAGAAATGTTTTTAATGTGAAGAATCTATGTTGAAAGTAGTGAATGAAGGACAGAAGAAGATTATATCGGTACATTACAAATTATAATAATATAATAGCCAACGTTTTTCTATTTCATATAATATAATTCATTATATATATATATTCAGTCGGACATTGAAAAATGATGCATTTAGCCTCTTATAAAAAAGCTTGAATTTTCTATTAAAAAAAAAACGTTTACATTTATTGTTTATTTCTGTGTTTACAAATTAAGCAATTAGGACTAAATAAGCAATACTCATTCATTTTAGTCCTATTAAAAAGTGCTGCTTGTCTTTTTCCTTTTCTTTTAACTAAAATGAGGTTATCTGTGTTTGCATTTCCTAAACCCATTTATCCTCAACAATCCCTTGAAACACAATTGAAACTATATAAAAAAAATTCCATGTTAAAAATAATGAATAAAGTCTATAAGGTTAATTTCGAGGATGAGAAAAGAACTCCTAATGCTTCTCTCTCCGCTCCACACACCCTACACACTTTACTGTAAAAACCTGCTCATAAATACACACTTGGAAAGTTTATTGCTGCCTCATCATCTGTTGAAAAGACATTTAGGCATCAGTTTATAAGAAGTCCGCACACATCATCAGCGAGCGCTAGAAACTTTCTCTCCCATGTTTCCTATACTGTCGCTTTTTCCCTCTGATGTATGTGGACGAATAAATAGAGGAGAAATCAGATCAAAACGACTGTAACCTGTTTGAGTTTCTTGCAGCGCGCATTTGCGTTCACTCCTTTATGCATTAAAAAAAAGTTTCAAATTGTAAAAAGAATTCTGTACGAATGAAAATTGAAGGGAAACGAGTGTGACTAAACGAATTATTTTGGTATGTAAAATAGCTATACATTAGTAAATGAGGATTTCTGATAAGCGCGGAATTACTAGGCCTCATAAACAATTATAATCAAACGTATATTCGTCTGTCATTATTACTGTTATTAATGTTATTGTTGATGATGGTGGTGATGATGATGATGTTATTGCTGATGCTGTTTTTGCAAAATGAACCATAAACATCCCACAGCCACAATAAAGGAGAAGAAATTAAACGTTAAAAAGAATACTCTTTATTGACTAATAAATATTTGGTCTTTCAAGGCACTTTTTAAAGATTAGGCCAGTAAGTACTTCTCGTCACATGACCGACAAACCCCCAGAGATTTTTGTTTTTACATCAATCCAGAAGAACCTGCTCCACAAGAGCATGAATATATACATCACACATATACTAATCATTGCATTTCGTCAGAAACACATATCTGGCATTCTTATGCTTTAAGGCTAATCGAGGAGATGGCTTTAAAAACAAAACAAAAACAAACAAACAAACAAAAAGAACATCTCCATATCTCCAAATGTACACATCTGGAGTCAGAGGTATCAGAGTCATTTGTTTTGTAAAAGTTATTGCAACTGCACATTAGGGAAAGTCTTTAAAACAAACAGGCACGATGGTGGAAACAGCGCAGTTCTCGTGGGTTTTGGGTTATTATTAGGATAAGTAATACATTCCATAAGGCGAGCCGAAGATCGCGGGCACGGCGAGGCTCGGACGCGGGAGCGCGGATGCGGCGGCGGCGCCGTACATAGCTGGGGGCGCGTGCGCGGCCAGAGAGAAAGGCAAGGCCAGCGCGGCGGGCAGTGCGGGTTTAGCGGCCAGCTTCAGTTTCTCCAGCTCGGCTTCGTGCAGCCGCTTGGCCTTGGCGCGTCGGTTCTGGAACCAGATCTTCACCTGCGTCTCGGTCAGGCTCAGAGAGCTGGAGAACTCGGCGCGCTCGGCGATCGACAGGTACTGCTTCTGGCGGAACTTCCGCTCCAGCGCCAGCAGCTGCGCCGTGGTGAACGGGGTGCGCGGCTTGCGGTTGGTCTTGTGCTTGCGCAGGTGGCACGTCGACGGAGGACTTGCAGCTCCTACACAGCAAAGAGGGAAGACAGAAGGGGCACCGCTGGGGGTTAGTCTACAGATGGATGCGTAACGAACCTTTCATGCCATGCACCAAGATAAGGAGTCTAATAAAAAGTTTAGCAAACTTCAGGGTGCCATTATTATTATTTTAAGAACCATCCAAGTGTGCAATAATGGCCATGGATGCACTTTTTGAAATATACCAAGTTATTCCAACATTGAGAATACAGGTAACATTTGTTTACACTAATGCTAATAATTATAATGCATTAGGCTATTAATAACAGAATAGCAACCCTTGTTTGTAATAAGGTTATTTAGCAGTTATTAAATGTAATTGCAATGGCCTGTTAACTAGGCAGCACACATTTCCTTAGCTCAATAACAGCAACTCAGAAGTCTGGAGGTGACATGCTCTCTTACTCTGCGGTGATGAGAAATTTGGGCTCTTCAGCCAAGTGCTCTGTTCCTTGTCACTCGAGTCTTCGCTTTCGTCGATCAGACAGTCCGAGACATGATGGTTAAAGGTTTCAGCTGAGACCTGACTTTTCTGTGGGTAGTAAGTCCTCTGAGAGTGAGAGTATTGGCCCAGGTGCTCTGGGAAAGGCGCTGGAGGAGCAGCAGCAGCAGCAGGAGGAGGAGGAGGAGGAGGAGGAGGAGAGCGCGCACTCCTGCAGGTGTTCTGCTTGGAGATGAGCGACTCGACGCTGAACGGGTGGCGGCTCGGTTTGCTCTTCTCCTCGGCGGCTCTGCTCTCCTCGCTCTCGGAGTCGGTTTTGTCGCGAGGCGAGGCTTCAAACGGAGCAGTTCCCTTAGGAGAAGTCATGTCGGTCTCCTAGGGCGTTGCGTCTCGGCGCTTCAGCATGTGGGTATCTCTGGTCATACACTCCTACACGGCGATCGCTCTCCTTTAACTCGGGCGTTGTGTTGTTTCTCTTTCTCTCTCTCTCTTTTTTTTTTTTTTGCTTTTTGACAGCCTCCTTCTCCCGCGACAGCTTCACTTATTAAAAACAAGCCACCGTTCCGCCCCTCCCGCCCCCCGCGACTGCCAATCAGAGCGGCCGAGCGGCCACGTGACGCGCGCAAGGCCCGCTCGGATTGGTCGGGACGCGCCGCTGAAAGACATCAAGAGGATATTGAGAAAAACGAGCAGTTAATCACAGGCGTCGTGCTGAGATGATGTATTGATGGCCCGAGGGCTCCCGACTCTTTGGAACACAAGCGGACCAATTTTAGCCCAATTAAACAGTGGGGAACCTTTAGAGAAAGACAGGCCTATCCATATCCAACTGTTGAATAGTCAGTGAGACGACACAAAAGAATTGACTTTTTAAAACTAGATCATGAAAAGTCAAGAAGCCTGAAGTGAGTGGAAAAATATCTAAAAAAAAATAAATAAAAATTTTTTGGTATTGAAATAATTATCGAAGGGAGAATGTGATGGTGCTGGTAGGATATAATAACGCATTTTGGTAAGAGCAAACGCATCTGGGAAATACAACAAGCGCCTTATTTATTCAGAAACTGTTCCTGGCTGATGCGCCGCAAAAGAAAGAAATTGATTGGATAAGGCTGTTCACACCGCATTTCCGCAATTTAAGGCTTGTCATGGGCTTTTAAGGTTACAAAAGCTTCAGCTAAGAAGCCAACAGGCATTCCTGTCTCTCTCTCTCTCTCTCTCTCTCTCTCTCTCTAGGCATTTAATAAGCCAGACGAGTTGCGTTTTGGAAGGCGCCAGGCAGGGCAGGATCAAAAGCGAAGCTACCTCAGGGAGAAAAAGGCAACAGTTAACTCCACTTAACCAATTGTCCTCCAAATATGCCATAGTCCAGTACAGCACATAGCTCCGAGGCCAGGAGTGCAGAAAACATTAACCGTTTCTCTTCTCTTCATCCAACACACTCCAAAAATACAAGTGTTAGTGGAAAAGACGTTTTTATTCGACATTAAAAAGTGACCTAACCTTTTATATAGAGTTTATTAAAACTTTTAATAAAGTCATAGCTCAGGTCACAGTCAGAATATATGTTTCATTAATGACATTAGGTTTAATATAATTGAATAAACCTACATTTAATACTTTTCATTCTAGTTCTAACTTGTTTCTCACCTAGTCTAATCTAATGAACCTAGAATAAAACCTAACCCAACGGATTATTTCTAGTTTTGAAATATTAACCATTAAAACATTAATATTTTAGGATCTAGCCTAGTTAACTTAAATAAAAAACAAAACAAAAACATGTATATATTTATCTAATTCTTAAATATCAATCAACATTTCTCATTTAGTTTAATTAATCTAAAAGTAAAAAAATCTAACCTGTTTCCTTTCTTCGTAAAATATGAACAAATATTTCCTATTTAGTTTAAATAACATAAACGGTTTTAAAAATTTAGTTTAATTAATTTAATGTTATTCGTTATAACCTGATTAAGTTTTAGGAAATCAAATGAATATATGGTTATGATGACTAGCATAAAGTTAATTAAATATATATTAAAAACAGAAGATTTTTGTGTAATTTCCTCAGAAAAGTATTCTGGCTCATGGTAGCACAATATTTGTGGTTTCTTAATGAAACCCTGTAATATTAATAAACACTAATAAAATACATTAATGAATTAACACTTCTGATTTAAAGCCTGTCCAACCATTTACATTTTTTTGTATACAAGTTAAAGAACGCAACTACAATCTATTTTAAGGCACATTATTAATTTTCTTTATAAAACTGTAATAAACATGTCAAGTAATTACAATGAAAACTGGTTATGTTCATGCAACTGTCCACTTGAGTCCATCGCCTGAGGCGGCTTTTTAAAATTAAGAATATAATTAATATTTACAACAAACAAACAAACAAACAAACAAAGAATCCAGATATAAGATATGTAATTACAAGTTATCTAATAATCAGGAAGTAAATGAAATGTAACTCATTTTAATGACACTTAAGACTCCTGTTGACTGCAACTACTTGACATGTTATCTTCTGTCCTGGGGTTATTGAGCCCTCCCCCGTTACCTCAGCTACACCTGCTTTGCATCTTTGTTAAAACTCTTTCTGCCCAGTCCAGACAGTTACTTTAAAGTTTAAAGTATCCTTATTAATAGATCGGCCATAACAATACAACACAAAAAATTGTCTAGGTTAACCATGTACTGCCTGGGTCTCTCTCTGGTCCCTCGGAACATGACTCCACATGACCTCTGGAGTTGTGCTGTTCTGTCTGGCACCAGGAAATTGGCGTTAGTGGATACTATGGGTGCTGTGGGTTGCAGTTGGGGGCTCCACAGATCAGACTTGGGTACCAGATCGGAGCAGGATCTGGCGAGTTTGGATGCTTTTGGTTGTGGCCTTGGGCTCTTTGGCTCTTGGGTACGGCAGACCATGTGGTACATTGGGCACTCTGGTACCTCCCTATCATGACCAACATTGACGTTTTTCAAAAATTTGGGCTACATTGACTTTTCTGTTGGGTCGAAGAGGGCAAGCTGGCGTTTGTTCCACAATGGCATGAATGAGCCTTGGGTGCCCATGGCTCATTTATGTCTTGGGGGTCCTGTAACTAGTTTACTGATATATGATATATAATCCATGCTAACGTATTAATGCTACGTGGTGTTAATTTTATGGCTGAATGTATACCGAATAACAAAGTATTAAATTATTATTTTTTTTTTCAGAAAGTATTAAGAATGCTTTCCAAACAAAGTTGACAGTAGGACGACTGCGTCTTAGAAGTATTTATTGGCAAAAGTAAGGCCACAGCAAGTGTGTTCTAGCTGTCAAGTCAAATTACATTTTTATCAAGTAAACATATAACAATCAAATGTGACATTGTGACACAAAATGACATATCTCACGATACTGAAGGAGTAGGCGCTGCTATTCATCATTTGGTTGGTTTAAATGTTTTGAGAGAGAATTCATTCCATCTGATCACCCCAATACGAGATACGGCCCAAGGAATGAGTTATCAAGGCACAGCCTGTAGATTCCCTTGAAACAATGTTACAGCAAACCCCAGGAAGAATAATCCGATTCTATATAAACATATATTCCAGTGTCCATATAAGAGGTATCTCTGCTCATGTATTTGGTTTCATAACATTCCTCTGTTAACCTGCACACGCACACACACACCCATGGGAAGCAGCATGGAATCCGTTTGCTTTTCTTGTTAGATATCGCTACGCAGTGTGAAAGAGGGTTTTTTTTTTTTTTTTTTTTTTTTTTTTTTACCCCCGAAGGTCAGGCTGCAACGGGCCGCACAATTTACGCAGGCAATAACGGACCTTTTCACATGGAGTCTCTTCCAATTCGTTTTCAAGCTTGGATGGAACCACTCAGTCAGTTCATAAAAGCTGGGGCCAAGGCAAATTTAGTGCCGAAATACCAAGCGAAAGTTCAAATGTTGGCGATTCCACACGTCAATCTCGATTTAATGAATTCTGGAGTCCCTACTGTGACACAACTCAGTGTGATGGTATTTTACATGTTTGGATTTATTACACTATGAATTTGATTCCTTATCCATGCCAGCTTCAGTTTAGATCCTGTTCACTCATTCGGTCAGGTATTTAAGCATCTGTCTTTAAAAGCTTAACGCAACAATGTCAGGCCACAAAACAAATAAGTTGGTGCTTCATATAAAATAAAAAGTGGATCTTCCTGTGTTTTTAGCTCTTTAGTTACCCACTTATAAAGCTACAAATTACACACTGACTCAGATACATACCACAGAACTACAAGTTTTCCCTTTGAGACTGAGAAAAAGAAAGAGAGAGGAAAAAAAAAAGAAGAATATATGCATGCATTCACACACAAAACGTATATGTGTATATGCACATTCTTATAGCGAGAAGGTGCCAGGGACATGCTGCTGTTTCTACATTGTGAGCTGGAGACTGACTACATGGCTCTGTCTCAAAAAAGAGAGCCAGCCATGCAGGGATGGTTTGTTTTTTTCCCCCATTCAGATTCTCAGCAGGGAAATAGCTGCCAAAAATGTTGTGAAATGGACGAGGGATCCTGAGAGGAACAGCATTGATATTCATGCCTGTTATTTCAGAAGATCCAGGAATAGCCAAGTCTTTCTTTTCACTGAAGGAATGAGTGGAATAAAGCAACACAGTAGCTGAAGTGATTTATCATACATTGTAGATCTATTGCACTGAACCCGCCTCATTAATATTTATATACTTCCATGTCAGAAGACTATTACAAGCAAAATGTAATAACATGCTTAATAGCAGACCCTTCAGTGATTTCCACAATAAATTCCTGAGGATAGGATTAAGCCAGGAAGCTCCTACTGTGGGGATGATGCACATGGAAAGTGGACGTGGTGCATTAGTCGAGGCCTATTTCTAAGAGGAGCTGCTAATTAGATCTAGTCACACAAACCAAGCAGGAATGAACGGCGTAGCCGTAAGCACGTGAGCGTATGAGTGGATCTGGGTTTGCGTTCCTGTGCACACAATTGTGGTCACTCGGTGGTCACACAAAGGGAACTGGGAGTGTCCATACAACATTTTAGTCTCATGTGTTATTTTTCATACAGGCTTTCACAGCTCCTTAAATTACACTTTGACCATTTAGTCCAAGTCTCGCCACGTGCTATTGTACAAATTGCAGGTTTGGATGAAAAGTGTTTTCATTTCAGGCATGGCGTGTGTGTGTGTGTGTGTGTGTGTGTGTGCGCCACTGGAAAAGAGAATGCGGCGCTCTCAGCTGAAATGTTACGATGCATTTTGCTAAATGTAAGCGTTTCCAGATATGCATCTTATTCTGAATGAATTTGACCCTAATAGCCCTCAAAACATTTTCAGTAATCATCATAAATTGACTATAAAATCGGACTCTTCTATAGTTCTGCGTTGAACATTTTGACCATCGGATGTCTCTTTCATGTCTGGAAATCAAAATTATTTGCATGAGATTCGATATCAGGTCATTATGTCGGGATATCCCAGGGTCAATCATATTGTCACACTTTGTTTGATCTTAGACATGCTAAATGGTCATGACAGTGTAATACAGTTTAGTACAATAAGGGCCCTTGTGAGTGAAAATTGAGTGCAATTTTCAGGTTTTCAATGGACGTCTTTCAAATGCAATATTAAGCAAGAGAACTGACTTTTATCTGGTTTGTTGGTGTAGGATCATGAGGAAACTTTTGATTTTACTATCTTTTATTACTGTGGTTATAGGCGTTACATCGAGGTAACGTACCGAGGCTCGCCTTATAAATATTACAATAATTTACTAATTGAACTGATATTCGATACAACCTTTAACAAGCAAAGTGGATTTTATTAGATGGCTTATTCATAAATACAAATATGGAAAGGTATGATCGAATTCATTAAACCTCAATTTAACCTTTTTAATATCTGTGTGTGTGTGTGTGTGTGTGTGTGTGTGTGTGTGTGTGTATTGCTGTAACTTTCTGTTGGGTGTGTAGGAGCCATTGGCACAGTTTACAACCATTTTATCCAAATTTCCATCTGCTGTCAGATAATTATGTGGTCAGCGGAGGTTGGGCCATGAACAAATATGTGTGCTTGGTTGCCCCCAGATTACAATTTGAAATTCCTCCCATGAAAAAGCTGGCCACCAGGGGGTCGACCGGTTAAAAGAGACTTTGAATAAACACTCTTTGGTCTCTCTCAATGTGAATAGAGGGGGAGGTGCTGGGTGGAAGGCGGCTTTTTTATGCTGATCCGGGTTCAGCTTGTCCTTAGCCAAACCGGAACCTTAAGCAGTGTTTGAGAAGCCCGGGAGCTGATCTGAGATCACTACAAAAGGACCAGTTCTGACATGCCGAGAGAGAGCAAAGGGCTTTAAAAAACACGCACAGGACGTGAGGCAGGAGGCCGGAGCCGTGGTATCTGGGCAGATGTCTGCCTCATAAAATTGACGGTAATTCGAGGTTGACGTTGGAGCTTCCCTTATGAGGGTTAAAATGAAGAGTCCTGGATGGGTGTAAAATTTCTAATCTTTAGTTCAATCAGTTGGGGTTGAAAACGAATCTGGCCGCATTCTGTAGGAAGTCCACGTCCTTTTGATCAGGATCTGATCAAAGATCAAAATGTCACAACCTGAAGCATCATCAAAGGGAACGTTCTCTCTCTCTCTCTTGTTTTTTCCTTCTTCTTTTTTGATTTCATGCAGGGGAAAAAAAAGAGAGGAAGAAGAATGAGCAGGAGAACGACACACAGAGAGAGAGAGAGAGAGAGACTTTGTTGACTTAAATGAGCTAGAAAACACAATTGCACTTTTCCCAACTGTGAAAATGGACTGCGGGGCATTGTGAATGAAACGTTTGGGAAATGCCCCAGAGGCATAGGGCTCTTAGTGTGTTGCGAGAATAGAGGAGTGGAGCGGGGAGGTGCAAGAGGAAGATCACAGGGCCTTTTAAGCCTACATTAAGCAAAAGCTGCAGGTAATTGGCTTGTTGCATTTCAAAGCCTCTTCAGAAGTGAATCATTAAAAGACAGGTAATTAGCACAAACTGAGAGGAATTGATTTTGCAGATTAGCCCTCGATGAGTCAGGTTTTTTTTTCTTTTTTCTTTCTTTCTTTTTTTTCGGGGTTTTGAGTTTCTGAGCTGCCACTGACAATGTGTGGCCTCTCGCTTCATATGCAAACGGAAAACAAAAACAAACAGCAACGCTAAAAACAACAACGCAGCACGAACAATTATGTTGTAAACACCCAATTTTTGCCAACCGCACGATCCTTATAGTTAACATTATTAGACGCTTGGTAAGTGTTTTCGACGGTTACTGGGAAGTTTGATTTTAAAAAGAAAGAGAATGAAAATTTTCGTTAATATTTTCCAATTTTTTTTTGATTTTCCTTTGAGTTCCCAAAGAACTCCTCTATTTGATTATTTTTTTAAATGATCTTTTAAATGGATTCATATATACTCCTCATTTCTGAGAACCCGATTACCAAATCAACTTTTAAACCAACTTTAGACGACGTCACAGAGACAGAAAAAAAAAACAAAACAATTTATGGCGCGCCATTGTACCAGTGACCTATTTTAATACTGTCATTAGCTAATCAGCGCTTGTAAATACAAGGGTGAACGATGAGCGCATATCATCAGTTCCCACACTAGCCTTCGCCCTGTGGCTGTGGTCCTTTCTGACGTTCCCTCGCTTGGCATCTGTTGCGTATGACCCTGTGTTTTTTTTTTTTTTTTTAGTTTTTTTTCCTCCGCCTGTATGTGCATTCTAATGATCCGGTCATGCTGAGACATTCTTTTACTGCCGGCCTGTCATTAGGATCCATACTCTGTAATGTCTGAGCACAAATCCTCATGTCCTGGTTGTCCTTTTTGTCTAATTTTGGACTATTGTTTCCTGGTCTTTAGGGGAAATGAACTGTGAAGGAAAGTTAGAGGCGATGAGACAGATGAAGAAAGAATAAAAGTGTCTAGTAGTAGAAGGAGCAGTAAATCAACAGTGTGTGAGCGTTTTTGAGAGGATTAAATAAATGCCGCTGAGATTACAGGTGTCGTCTTGATTTGTAAAATGGACGAAAGGGACTGGAAGAACGAGTTTGAATGAAAGGAGTCCTGAAAGGAGCTGAGTAAGACGAAAGAGGAAAATATATAATCGGTGATTAAAAAAAAAAATTGTATTATTTTTTTGAAGTTCCAAAATCTTGATGGGCCGTCACATTCTCATTCTACAGGCTTGGCACAGGGCTGCTGTTACTAAGTGGCCTGTTGTGAGAGGCCCTGCATCTTCTTTTTTTCTTCTCAGCTGGGTGCTGAGGCTAACAGCTCTGGCAGCTGCTTTGCTCTCTATTCGCCCACAGAGCTCTATAGTCCTCTCTCTGCAGGTGAGTTTCTACTGAAAGGATCTCTCTCTCTCTCTCTCTCTCTTTTTCTCTGACACACACACACACACACACACACACACACACACACACACACACACACACACACACCATCCATGACTAAGAATACAGTGCTACAATTACTTAAATCCAAGAGTCTCCCAAAGCAGAGCCCTCCTTTGATTTTTTTTGTTTTGTTTTTAATGCATTTAGTTTAGTTAATGATTACGCACTAAATATGATCTTGCTGTTTTTTCCGGCATGTGAGAGATATTTTTAGCCCGTGCCCATTGCACCCTGACTCCCTCAAGCGTTCCTCTCTGGTTTCCTCCCGGAATGCTGCCTGGCTGGACCATCTATTCATTTGGTTACTTAAATGTAATTTGCCCCCATGGCCCCCCCCAATCCACCCCCCCCCCCCCCCCCCAACACCTTTGAAGCCTCTGAGAGGCAAATGATTTGCTTCGCCCTAGGGCTGGTAGTGGCCACATACTCATCCACACACACACACACACACACACACACACACACACACACACACACACACACACACACATATATACACACTATACCATCCTCTGTCCCACTCCCCCCCCCCCCCCCCCCCCTCCTTCCCTAAGGGTTGACACTGTCGGCCTGCCCAGCAAGAGGGCAGCTCTCATACAGAGAAGAAATAATAGTGCATGGGCAGCTCAATTTCGCCCTCTTTTCATCCTCCTCTTTTAAACTTTTATTAACAACAGCTTCGGCTCCGAAACGGGTGCAGGGTGGTGGGCTTCCTTGGGATGTCTGGACAGCGGTGCCCCTTTATCATAGATGCAGTGGAGGAAAGAGCACGAGTGCACATCATGCTACCTAACAGGACCGTGCCGTTTCGAATATCCTTAGGGCTTTTAAGAAGTGTAGATAATGGGCAATTTGGGTGTGCACGCGGGAGAGTTGAAAGAGTTATACGTTGATAGAGTGTCACTCGAAAGAGTCTTCGAGTGGATTTTCAACACAATGTCCATCCATCCATCCACCAGAACAAGATTTTCAAGACGACATTTTTCTCCATATAGGCAAATCATTCATTTAAAACTCACTTGGAATGGAAGTAGAATGAAAATCAAATAGGAACAGACTTGATAGCACTAACGTTATGAGTCGACAGGTTTTAGGATGAGACAATCATGAGAAAAATCTGTTTGCAGTTAGCAGTTGTCTAGCCATCACAATCTGGCCCTCGTAAAAGTCACTCAGGTCTTCCTGCTTTCAGCACATCAGGTCTGAGACCTGACTGTTCAATTGCTGCCTAATATTTCCCACCCATTTACAGGTGCCATTGTAACCAGATAATTAATGTTGTTCACCCGTCAGTGGGTTTAGTGTTATGGTAACGGAAACCCCTTTGGGGAAAACCGTCAACATCTCATGCACAAATGCTCTAAATGAATTGTGGAACATCTGTTTTGTTTGTCCTGTGACCTTCATATCTGAGCTCTCGCTCATGCCTACATAAAATGAGTCTGAGAGACCAGATGCAGACAAGCAGTCTCACTTCCATTTCCTCTGTCTTAAAAAAATGACCAAGCAAAATAAAATAAAAAACAAACAAAAGACAAAAAAAAAAAAAAGTTAAGAAAACTTTAAAAGAAAAATTCAAGGTAATTTACTTCTTAAGATTTTTGAGTTTTGAAACCAACACCGCTACAATTTTAACAACTAATTATGCATTTTTATTTTCAGATAATTTAACTTTCACATTATTAACAACTTAAAATTAGTACAGTTTAAAACTCAAAGTTGATCATAAACTAACCAGAGAGGGCCAACCACCTCCATGAGTCACATGACGCCATCCTTCCCGCCTATTTCATAAATTGCTGCTCTCACACCATTATGAGGTGGCATCACTTAACCCTCCCCCCTGAGGACACGGCCAGCCTTCTCAGATGAAATTCGAACACGCATTTCCAGATAATCAGGCGAACACCTTTTTTATGGCAGAACTTGGAAACTCTTATGTGTCAGTTTATTTCAACAAAGAACAAAAAATGGTTCATGGTTCTAAATTACAAGTGTTTGTCCTTATGTTCTCCATAACATTTGAAATAGCTTTAAAACAAATTTATAGTGATATGAAATATCTTTTTTCTCTACTTTATCCTTATATGCACTATTTTTAATGTTTAAAAGTGAAAAAAAAAACATGCTAATAGGTCTGCAAACATCACACTGAACAAATACCTTGCTTGTGAACTTTGTGAAATTTGTCAATGTGCTTAAAACACTACAGTTTAATTTTAATATGTGGTAAATAGGACAATATGCTCAAAAAATTAACTAAACATTACACATCCAACTTTATTAGATCGAAACACTTTAAGGCAAGATACATTTCCAGGTCACAGAAAACAAACAAACAAACAAACAAACAAACAAACAAACAAACAAACAAACAAACAAACAAAAAGAAATAAGTAAGCAAGCAAATAAGTAAATAAGCTACAATTGTAATAGGGTTAATATTGTAAAAAAAAGGAATAAAAATAGTTTTTATTTGTATTTCCTTAGAAAACATTTTAATTCCATTTTCAGGCTGAAAAATAACACACACACGAAAACAAACAAACAAACAAACTAACAAAACAAACAAACAAAAAATCCCAAAAACTTTACAACTAGTATTTTAGTACTAGTATAATAATAATTTCTGAAAAAAAATTAAACTTTCTTCTACAGAAATGCCTGTTTTTTAAACTATTAATTTATATTGACATTTCTAACCTCTGCTCTTTCTCAGCACGACTTCTTTCCCACAACTTCTTTCCCCATTAGAGAGAAATGTGTCAGAAGTTTTGACTAGTACACAAACACTACGGTACACTTGCTATCGTAAGAGTAGGGTGACAAAACACAGGACTCTCTTTTAAACTGATTGGTGCCACAAAGGCTTGTATGACATGACTGCCTGGTAATTTTAAAATTTGCCCCTAACCATCTTAAGGTTATAAATGTTCAGCGTTAGGGTACGGGAAAGGTTAGTGATCAGTTGATCGTAAAAATTCCTCGACACCATTCATCAAGCAGGTGCTTCTAAATGCTGCAATTCACTTCACAGAATGAACCCTCAATGACGTAACACCTGCCCTAATCCAGTTTTTTTTTTTGTGCGTAACTGCAGCTCACATTTCACTTTTGACCCCTTTTTTGGGGTAATTTAATCTGATTTGGTAATACTGGCTCAGTAGCATATAGTCCTAACATTTTCGGGGATATAGAAACCTGAGACTAAGATCATTTTCATTTTGACATACTACAGAACCCAATCCCTGTGGAGTGTGTGTGTGTGTGTGTGTGTGTGTGTCTATATACTTCTATATACTTTGTGTGTGCATGCTTGCATGTGTGTGTATGTGTGTTTATGCAGTAATACTAAACCGGGTTATGAACACAGCATTTTGCTTGTATCATTTGCTTTGAGGTTTTAAAGAGAGAAGCATTCCCGACAGTCCTCCCAGATGGTAACAATTCTGAAACATATTATGAGGCCAAGCAACATACCTGTGGGCTACGTCCTTTCATGACGCCATAAAAAAAAGGCCTGTAATGTAATTTTGATCTCATTTATCTGATAGTGCTCCAGTGTAGGCTAGTGGATGTGGAGCCCCACTTAACGCAGGGCATATTTCTGCTTGATCTTCTGTGTTGACGGAGCTTGTATGATTTAGACTGGTGGATTTGAAATGGGGGTCATACTTGAGACATGGTGGGTTAGCTTTGAATTTACTTAATGGATGTCCCAGGGCACTAGGGAGATTACTATGAAATGTCATTTGGCAGATGGAGCCACTACAGTTGCGTGCCTAACACTGAACCTTGAGGGACCTCGTAGAATCATTTAAACAGTATGAGGATGACTCTTCGTTTTTTTTTTTTTGTTTTTTTTTGGGTGAACTTAACAAAGGAAACTACAGTTGTGCATCAGTCAGCAGGTTACTTCACGTGTGCGTGTTTGAAGCACATTAGCTAAAACTTTAATGGTGCTTTTGACATATTTTCCCTCTTATCTATAGTGCATGTCATCTTCTCTATTAATAATCAAAGAATGAGGAAAACCCACAACAAGGCCAAGCGGCTGAGGGGTCTCAAGCCAAATTTTCCATTGGCGGTTGCCGCCTCACCCCTCCTCATGATGAGGGATCACACGCACAACTGGCAACCTGCTGTGTGAAATTACTCACGCTAATGGCACAACACACACGTTTTTGCTACAGGAAATCGTGCAGCCACACTATAACTATCCAACCGGTGATAAAACCAAATTGCATCATGATGTTGAGTTGTGCGTTTTAAGGAATTATGAGAAAAAGTCTCCTCTTAATTAGCTTCAGCATAGAAGGAACTCTTTCTTGCTTATTAAGCTGCCCTTCCATTCTAATCTGGATCTATATAAAGACAAAATTGTTCTCAGATCCTGATTTTGAGAAATTCCTATCAAGCTTCATCGAGCTCAAAAAGTATTTTCTTTACTAATTAGACTAATTTGTTGGATAAACGTGTTGAAAATGTTTTAAATGATCTATTGCGAGACCCTGATTACTATTTGGATTTGGATATATAAACATTGGTATAATATTCAAAACATTTTTAAGATTTCCTGCCAATAAATAAGGAACCCTAATTTTTACAAGCAGCTAAAACAGTTTTTAAACACTCCAAGGTGCCCCATCATTTTAAATGAAGAATATCCTGTTAGTGTAAAAAAAAAATTATATATATATCAGTCCAAGTTTATGTTTTGAGATGCATGCATTTTACAAGATGTTTTTTGAGTTACTAAGGTGTGGGACTAAACAAACCATTTAATTGACTTTTTGGTTGGCTGCAGTACAAACTCTATCTGTGCTCGGGGCTTACGGTATGTGTAGTACGGTGCATAAGTGAAAACCTTTGACTTCAGTATTCTAACGTTCGAACATGCTACAAATGTCCTTACTGAAGGGTTCTTTACACTTCGGTAGTGTTATGGTTTTGGCGACTATATTTTAAATTCATAATTAAAAACTTTGCTTTATAATATTCTACCTGCCAGAAAGGTATTTCCTGGATGAGCATAACATGAACACAAAATAGGCTGATCAACATTTTGATGCTAAAATAAATCCAATATACAGATTTGAAGCCTTTCTATATAAACTGTCTACATATTCTGCACTATTGCACATACTGGCTTATACAGTGTGCACATAATAAAGTCTGCAGTTCTGCAGAAAGTTAACGCTGTTCCTAATGTCGGATAACATTAGCATTAAACGTTACTGACATTATCTAGCTATGCACTGTGCTTAATAAAATCAACTTTTCCAGTGAGGCTGAAGGTCAACTAGCAAACTTGTTTGTGTGCTTGCTCAGAAACGTTCCCTGCTCTCTAATAGGCTTAAAAAAAAAGGTTTTATATATACAGTGTATGTATATGTGTATATATACATACTTACAAAAATAAAATGCATACCTACACACATCAATATATATGGGTTTATTTATGACTCAGCAATTCATTTTATTTTATATATATATGTAAGAATTATTCATTTATCTTGGAATCTCGATAATTAAAAATTTAAAGTAAACTTAATTGCTGAGTCATAAATAAACCCAGTCAGAAGCTGTGCCAAGTAACCACCTCCGTGCGTATTAACTAAAACCTGTGCTCCCTACACTCTTCTTCCTCTACTCTTGGTTGACAGGAATGAAACCCAGTGCTGTCGAAGCCAAGCTGGACCATGTTTCACCATATTCATGTAGTCTTAGATGTTTTTCCCTGATCACCCTGCTCAAAGAGTGAACTGTTGCTCAATGAGTGTTTTTTTTTCGCACACACATCATTTCACTCTACAGCCTATTAAATGTGAACATCATCAGTTTCTTGTAATGCTCAAACCAGCCTGTCTGCCACACACAAGCATGCCATGTTCACAATAACTGAGATCACAGTTTCCCCCCATTGTTATGATCGATATGAACATTTATTCAAGATCTTGAAATGTATTTACATGATTTCTTGTTCCTGGCACAGGATACTTGCTTGTTTTCTTATGAGATATAAATGTATTAAAGTACTTAATGGTATTACTAGATAGCATTTCACAATATGGATGTCCAATTTCTCAAAATAGCCATTTACACAAATGGAAACTTGTAATACAAAGGACACAAAGTATTTCTAAAGAACGTTTCATAATTTACCACAAACAGCCGGATAGTTTTTCTGCTTCAGGGAAACAATAATAACAACAACAGCACTAAAATTGTGCCGAAATACTTAGACACATTTCCCGATTGGGACTTTAATTGCCCCTTTCATAACCCGTTGCAAAAGACCATTTCGCATCCATAACCGCAAACAAATGCAGGGCCGGGTTTATAATAACTCTCCGAACAAATTACAGTGTGCAGCTAAAGAGCAACCTTTCATGTGATAGAAATCCAGGCATCCAAAAAAGAAAGCAGAGAGGTCAGAATAATCTCTTATCTCCATAAGCTCTTCCCCAACGTCGTTTGGAATTGTGACCCCCCCCGTTTTTTGAGTCATTCAGCTGACAAACAAACTTTAATCCAGCCCTGTATGAAGAGATGAGAGGGAATTACAATGCATCAAGTTTTGTCTGGATCTGTTCTGCTCAAGGGGTTTAAAAACGCACTCACTTTCCTGGCTCCATGCATTCGTTCTACATTAAACAAACAGTTTTTATCCCTTAGACTCCTCATTTTCAGTCAAGCGAAATCCCTTAACAAGCTTCATCTTTAAGCCTGTTTTCTGTCTCTTTTTTTTTTCTTCTTCCCTTAATGCCCTGGCTTAGAACATACCGGGAACACTTTCAAGTTTAGATGACTTGATTATGCTGAAAAAAAAAAAAAGTATAATATGTATGAAATAAAAATGAGGATTTATAGAAAATTTTACGTTTGTTCCTCTAGTAATAGTTCTACTTATAAAATAAGAATAAAATAAGACCCTGATGTTCCTTGATAAGATGCATGTTTTTATGTTTAGACATATTTCTTGAGGAAAGGGATGTCGAATAATTTAGCTGGAAGCCTGTTATTTTTAGTCCTGTTTATTGATTCGGATCACATGCTTTGTGAAAATAAATGTTTAGTTAATGAAATTCATTTTCCTTCTTGTAGACAAGTTATTAGTTGTTTCTTTACTATTTAATGAGAGCCACTCCCCTCCCCCATATTTAAAAAAAATAGTCTTCAGGAATAGTTCCCCAAAATTCCTGGAGGATATTTTTGGCTTATATTTTGGCAAATTTTTGGCATAATTTTCAATCTAGTCCCTGTACTTGAGCAGTTTCAGAGAAATGTTTTTTGCTTGTTAAGCCACACAGTAACCTACAAGCAACCTATTCAAGCATAAAAAACACCCAGCTTAAGGCATGAACCAGTGCGAAACAGGCGCAGATGATGACAGATGATCAGTACACTGATGATGCTGAATGCTGTGTGGTTGGAACTGATGAGAGGGGAAATGAGGCTGCTGCTGAAGTTGTTACATAAACAATACATTTTTAATTTGTAAATGGCTCAATCGTCAAGGCTATAACTATCTGATCTATCTCGCATTTTATACACGTGTCTATAATTTTCTTTTTTTGATTGTGTAAACCTGCTTTGTTACAATGACCATTGTTAAAATCGCAATACAAATAAAGTTGAATTGAATTTAATATTTAGGCGCTTTACAGCCTGTCAAAATAACACATTCGTTCCCATTTTTTAAATTTCAGTTAAATTTTATTTGTATAGCTCTTTTAATAATTGTCATTGTCACAATCAAAAGAAATTAGTATGAACTGTGAAAAATGTGTATAAATCAGAATGATCAGATTTTTCACTGATGAGCAAAGCCGAGGGTGACAGCGGTGAGGACAAACTCCCTGAGATGGCAATAGAAAGAAACCTTGAGGGGAACCAGATTCAATTCACATCCTCATTTATGTGATATCGGATGGCAGCGATAGATCTGCAGTCATACTTACAAAATGTATGAAATCATTTAATTAAATTTAATTTAAAGATTTTTTAAAAACAGTTTTGTGTGCATATATAATACTGTGCAAAAGTCTATAACCAGACAAAATTCTGTTCCATTTGACTTTGAACCGAATGATCTTGTAAGCAGAAAAAAGAAAGCAGTTTAGCCTGAAGAAACGTCTCAGGCTTGGCCCAGACAAACAGTTTTGCCAGTTTTTATCTGACCGTAGTATTTGTCTTTCTATAGTCTTTGCTGGGCTTTCCCCAGTATCCCTTTATCTGTTCTTTTGTCCAGGAAAAAAAAAAATAACCGCTTGGTTTGTAGGAATTTAGGAATCAAATTCTTAAATAAAACATGCAGAACAATGAAAGTCATGGATCTCTGACCCACACTATTGTCAGTGGTTTTTAAAGTGCGCTATTGTTAGCAGGTTATACAGAACCATAATCACATTGTTCGAGGTTTCAGAAAGCCACACAGAACTGTAGTTATCTAAAACATTTTGTCTTTTCTGCATAAGTTGGCCCAAAACATACATTTAAACGCAAATAAAAACTGACCAGTAATGAATGGAGCTATTGGGTCATTTATTTTATTTAAGACTTTTTAACTGAATTGATATTGAGCTAAATTAAAAGGTACAAATCTTACAAATCCAGTTTTTTAGTTACCAAATATCAACTACAAATGCAAATGCGTTATTTTAATAATGTTTTAAAATGATTTGTTTTATTTTGATGCAATAAAAAAAATTGTAAATTATTATTTTTTTAATCCAACTGTGAATATTATGCATGCTGGATAAATGAAAGCAATCCTTTTTAAATTGTAAATAATAATTTATCTCTTGGCACCAAACTTGTTAGATTTAAAGGCAAAAAAAAAAAAAAAAATTAAAGCAGAAAAACAAGTCTTGGTATAAATATCAAGAATGCAAAGGAACAATTTTGCCCTTTTTTTTATGTTTCTCTATAGTAATAATGAATAACAACCCGGAAGATAAACATAACATCGTTTGCTAAATGAATTCTGACAACAGCACAAATGTGCCTTTGATACCCAAAACCCAACATTTAGGCCAAGCAAAACCAGACGGAGCCAGCTGTTATTCTGTTCCGAAGCAGCATATAATACTTGGGCTCTATCCCAGGCCACATCCTACTGCACTAAATAGTATGCGAAATTAGTGTGCCTAGATAGTGCACTATTTAGTATAGTCATTTGTAACTGTAATCGCATGCTATCACAGAACAGAAAATCTGCTCATTTTATTTAGGATATACAGTGTGACTTTGAATGTAGTCTTGGATGAAAGCGGTTAGCGCTTCTTCCTTTCTTTTCAGACATTTGCCACACACTCCAGGGGCACGTTTTCATTTTTGTTCCCCCCGTCGACTGTCCAAATGAAAGTGTGGCTGCTCGTCTATGGGGGAAGAAAAGGCGTAACATAATCCCAATACTATTCTCTCTTTGTGGCGCCAAAGGGAAGAGGAGAAATGAAAAAATGAATGGGAAATTAAAGAGGTCAGCACTGCTGATTTGAGAAGAAAAATGTAAAAGTTTAGTCTGGAGGACAAGATGAAGTATCCATTAGGGATATTTACTAGTGTTAGTATGCACTAAACAAAACCGTGAATGATATTCTATATAAACATGCCAACCGTGGCAGACAATCGAAAGCATTTTATGGAGATTGTTACCATATTCACATATAAGGCGCCAAATAATGTACTCAACCATTTGTCTGAATTTGTGATCGATTTGGGGATTTATTTTAAAGCATACCTTAAAAAAAAAAAAAAAAAAAAAAATCACATCTGAACAGCTGGGTCATTTCTGGTATGCGGACTAGTATTTTGGACTTCCAAATGATCAGAAAATTACACATAATTTCTTTTAAAATGTCAAGTTCTGTTTCTTTCTAGAAAGAACAGTAAGTTCTAAAGAAGTCATATTGGGTATATAAGCTTAGATGTAAGAATGACAGTCAGTAGATTTTACTGAATAGGCTTTTCCACCTGCACCTTGTTCATCAAAGCAGCACAGAATGATGTGTTAATAAATCAGAACGAATCAAAGAATTAATTTAATCTAATGAAGCAAAATGAATCAGAATGAATAAAGGAATTGTTGATGTGTATGAATGAGTCCGTGTCTGATGAATCAGCTTCAGATGAATAAAATCCTCACCACTAAGACATTATTATTTGCCCTTTGCATGCAACATACTATTACTGTTATCAGAAACTGACTTCCATCACTAATACATTATATATGATCAATGAAAGAATGAATTATCAAAGAATTGAACCTTTTGTTTATATAAACAAATTCAAATTTTCTATAAAAAAAAAACAAAACAAAACCTACCAAACAAAAAACATGAATGCGAGGCAACCAATCTGTGCAGCTCTCCACATCCAGGTCAGAGCTTTGTGGCTCATATTACTCATTTGAAGGGCTTCCGAGCTGATACACATTCACATTCTGTGTCTCTGATCTCTGGTTCACTTTCACCAATTGCATAGTGACACCAAACATTGCCTACACATTCTGGCATACACTTTAATACAGATAGTACCTCCTATTCATGTAACTAAAATTTTGATTACTGAATTCTGTTTATTAAAATATTTGACCTAAATTATCATTTTTTTAACCATTAGATTTCTGTCACGTCTTGTGGGACGAATAATAAAAGAGAGATGACTTTTCATAAGCAATCACAAAGACAGGCTAGAATAAAAGTGAAATTAATGAACAGAGCACCTTTTCGTTTACTTGTATCACATTGTATGTTGGTTTGGTAAAATCATATCAACAATTGGATCATGCTATGACTTTCGCACATAAATTCCAAAACATTAAAACAGACTTTTAATTAAAAGCCCAGACTTGGCCTTCAGGGACTTACATTTTTAAATGTTAAAACCAATAAACATATGAAATAAAAATAAAAAATGTACCTGATAAACTAGAACAGCTCAGGGGACCCAGACGTGTTTATTTGAGTCCAGTTGGACTCAAATAAACTCTGAAATGTTAAATCAACACTGATGATTAATCAATACTAAACTGCTTTGCATTAAATTCAAAAAACAACTTTTCAAATTGATGCTGTTCAACACAAGCTTAGGAAAACGAAACACACTGTGGTGTACGGATAAACAGGTAAAATGTTATCACCCCCCCCCCCCCCCCCCCAAATTGTTATCTTGTATTATAAGGTGCTAGTAATGCAAACTCTAAGCAGATTACACTCTACAATGTTTGACAGTAATGATCCTTTTAAATAAGTTTCTCCTTTCCCATGTTGTTTGCATTGCTTATTGAGTATGTAGCTCAAAACGAGTTTCAACATGCTATATTGTATATTAAATTGGCAGACAAACAGACGACGACTGGGTTCAATGTTCTTCCGTGGCTCTCTGATTATTCTGATCCAGGACCACTCTCTCTGATTACACCGCATTTTCAACCAATCCTGCTCAACTGGTCCTGGATCAGCGTGGGAAAAGCGCCACATTCTGCACATTCAGACATTTCATCTTGCTGAGCTAATTGACCTCTTGTTCCCTGGAGGTAAATCAACAGAACCTAAGCCACTGGCCCACTAATGAGGCACGCTCGTAAAATGCTATCCATAACGAATGGGCAATTTGAAACACATTGGATACATTTACGAGCCAGGTTCCTTGAGTCAGATACGTGGAGTTCTTGTTTACTACCGAATTGCTTGTGTTTACTTCTTTGGATGGAGTCAATGCCGTAGACATGGAGTCTGTGGTGGCGTGCCTGGACGAGCTGATCGAAGCACTGTCGCCATGCACTGAGGCACATTTTAATCATTTGGCTGGGATTTTTTTTTAATAGGTACATAATTGTTTGACAGAAACATTCGTGAACTGACCACGAATCAGCAGTTGGGTATATTGAATTGGATTCATTTTATTATTAGGTGTGTTTCCAAACAACAACATGATTGCATTAGACAGGCTTCAGCAGAGCACAAGTCGTTATAAGAACCAGGTGGTGTTTAATGCAGTAATCACTGTCATCATTATGACCTAATGGCAAACTTTCAGTCACACATAATTGTCAATCTCACTTAATCACCGTTTTCACCCATGCACCAATGCGACCATTTAACGGCAATTTGCGGCAAAACGTTTCCAGTCACTTCAATCTTTCTCCTTCAAACCACGTGATTTAAGACGCATTCAAAAACAACAACTTCCGCCGTCGCGAGGCGATGCTCAAGATCAGAGTTGTGGTATTCAGGAATTTGGGGGTCGCCTGTCAGTGGTGAGCTCACCTTCTGGAACGTTGTGCTTACTTCAGAAGTAGTCCCCCATTTTTCCTTGTCTGTCCGGACTGCCAAAACTGTAATTTTGGTGGTTATCGGTGACCGAGTGTACCTCACGAGAAACTCAAGTTGACGGCTACTGGGTTTTTTTTCCCGAGCAGCTGACTTTGTTTAGCCCTGGCTGTAAGGAAAAGGGCCTCTTTAAGTGATCCATTAAGTGGCCCGATCCCCAAGAGTAGAGTCCGTGGTCTGCTTCAACAGGGCAAGGGGAGCTTGAAGGAAAACAGCATGGGAGACAAGTCTGAAGATCAAAGAGGGTCTCAGACGCTTGCTCCCCCTCGCCACCAGACAGCTCCCCTCTCTTCCCTGCCCTGCTTTCAATTACAGAGTGGCAGTGAAATGGTTCGTATTATGACTTTATCAATTAGACAGACGTTCATCTCAAGCACCCTCTCTCTCTCTCTCTCTCTCTCTCTCTCCTCTCTCTCTTTCTTGGGTTTTTGGAATGTGACAGGTACCATTGGATTGATGGACTGGCAGAAAGACGACAGGCTGAAAGGCTGCGCTGAAGTTTTTGGATGTAATGAGAATCTATTAGGTCCCCAGAGAGGAACAGACTCGCACTTTTCCCACTGTTTGTTGTGGGTTGTGGGTTGAGAGACCTGAAACCAAGCCTTAAACACAGTGTCCTCTTACATTTTTCTCAAGACAGAATTCTTTAGAGAACCTTTACACCACGCATGCTGACCAAGCAACAAACCGAAAGCATTTCTATGGAATGCTTTACATGATCGTCATGCTAACAAGGACATAATGTTTGTCACATAGAAGCTGGATCATGCTAATAGTGTCAGTTAACATAAGGTTCTATGCAGAGTATGATTTTTTATGTACAAGTGTACGACATATGATAATAGGATATTTATAAATGATTTTTGCACATTTCAAACTGCCAGCATTGCTAAAACAACAGAACCAATTAAGGACAGTATCTTTACGTATTTAGATAATATATTGTTATGAAATTCACATGATCTGTTTCTTTCCCCCAAAACTGCCCCCCCCCTCCTTATCTAACCTTATCTTTATCCACCATCTGCAGCTTATGTGCTAATACCATGGGCATTTTTGTTACTTATACAAAATACAAAAAGGACTCAAAACTACAAAAACTCTACAAAAAAATCTTACAATGAGAAAGGTGTGAGAACAAGTGTTCCTAATGCTTTTCTCCGTTCACTTTACTCAACTTTCCAAAATTGGAGCAATACATTTAAAGTAATTTGGGTAACACTTTCCAGGTTTGATCAACCCCACACACTGAGAGTGGTAACACATTCTTCCCTCTGAGAAAGTAGTTTTATCTTTAAAAAGGACTAATCATATAGATAAAATGTAAAGATATAAATGCCTTTAAAGTATTCAATTAAGATTAATCTTATAATGGCAGTATTTTACAAATACAGTAACAAAATGTATTTAGAAATAATCAATAACTTCTGAGTAAATAATTTCTTCTTCTTCTTCTTCTTCTTATTATTATTACTATTTTTGGTGTTCTGCTACCTTAAGACACAGCATGAACAGCAGATAGATGGACTGACATGTCCCGGAGGAAGCAGGCTAGCTGTTGTGTGATACAGGAGAGCTGGTGGTTTGGAACTGGCAGTTGAACAAAAACAAAGAAAGAAAGAAACAAAAAAAATATATATGTACATATTAGTAAATAAAATATATTTTTTTATTCCAATAATAAGAAACTTAAGAAACAAATTATAATCTGTTAATAATATTTACAAAAATTCTTATTAATAATTCTTATTATAAAAAAAGTGAATGATTACATAATTGACCCATGTGGATATTATATGCTGTATATGCAATTTTATACTATTTATTTATTTATTTATTTATTTATTTATTTATTATTTTAATTATTAATTAATTTATTATTATTATTATGTTTTACAAATTTGATATTTCAATATTTTTAACAAATTATGAGTTGTTTCTTAATCTAATCAGTTAGTTTATTCCATTAACACACAACCTTCTGCAACTGAGCAGAACTTATAAACCATGACTAGCCGAGTTGGCGACTGGCTGTTAGTGTAATTAACAGCGTGAATGTTGTTTTAAATTCTTTTAGTATTATGTAGCCAAAGAGTGAGAAAAATAAAAGGTTGATAGACCTGTAAAATTTCCACTCCGCTTCAGAATATACACCATGTTTAGCTATGGGTTCCAGGTTTTAATCTCAAATATCGTTAATGGAATGATGAGGGGTTGATGAGGGAATTGGGATTCAGCCTTGTGTTAGAAGTTAGTAAGCTTATATCTTGCCTTACATGTAAATAACACAACAAAGTGTCAACCTGGAATGAGGTAGAAGCAAATTTTAAGTAAAAAATGTGTTGTTTAAAATGATCTAACATTATCAGATTGACTGGTATGCATTTGGGTTTTGTCAAGTATCTGCTCTTTCCTCACTACTGACTTACCTTCATCCATGCTGTGACCTACAGTTAGTGTAAATAATGATATATATATATATATATATGTTTAAAGTATTTCTTTAAACAAAGTGACTGTTAAAAGAGTGCAATACATATACAGTATATCTAAACCTAAACCATTTGTGCTATAAATTGACAGAGCAGCAAGAAACAATATTTCATCATATAAAGCGTTTAATATTTCCTTATGTCTATCCTATGGGATTGAATTTCATTAAGTGTCCAACATGATGAAGATGAAATATGGTTATTTGTTATAAACGACATCTTATTCTCTTTAATAGAGACCAGTATGAGCGTTCTCACCATGTTGCTGATGCACAAAAAGTGTCTCTCAGACCTCCCTGGTCCTTTTGAACCGGACTAAAAGGCTCTCTGTTGGGACATCATGGACCAGTTTATGGCCTGTAAGATCCCCAGAGATTCAAAGATGAGAGGAATCCATACAGCAGGCAGCTGACGCCTGTCATCACACTGCTACAGCGGCCTGAGATGCCCTTTTAATTACCCACCATCCCCAGCACAGTCTGGCCCGCACAAATTACGGTCCATTTAGGGCGAGCGATAGAGCTGTCAGCGAGAGCTCTGCATTTCAGTCCCAGGGGGGTTTGGGGGTTCGCGGGGTTGGGGGAGTGATGGTGGAGGAGATGGTACACAAGCACACACACGCTTTGAATATGCATACTCAAGCAAAAGTCGAGTTTTTAGCATATTGCCCCAGAATTTTTTTTTTCATCCATATAGTCACTTTATTGTTTTTTTTTTAATTGTTGAAGTAAACATTAACAACACCAGCAATATAAAACGATCATGTTTTGCACACCAGGTCTGAAATATCATTCTGCTTCAGAACAATTTCAGTGTAATTGCTGACCTCAAAAACATTCTTATGCTCTTAATAACACTTGTATGAAACATTATGGGTAACTTATACAGCTTTCTCATGAAGGGTCATGAATGTGAGGTTAATAGAAGAAACACCCAACATAACACACACAAAAAAAGAGAAGAGTGCAATATTTTCGAAATATTGATGGCTGTTGCTTTATCTGCCATATAAAGCTACACAAAAATGTCAAAATAAGTGTTTGTTTTGGCAAAATGCTTTTTCTTTATGCAATGCTTATGAATGTATTATAATGTCTCTATGTACTGTAAGTTCTAGATGCAATTATTGTGCATTTCTACCTGCTCTGAATTTATTATAATAATTAAAAAAAATTAAATATTGTAAACTCATAGTGAGCAGTTTATTATTATTATTATTATTATTATTATTATTATTATTATTTTAGGACAAGACACCAATGCTCTGGATTGTTTGCAATTTCCATCTTAAGACACTGATGTCCTGACATCATAACATCTTGTCTATTTTAAGTGTCAGAGAGTGCATTCAAAGTGACACTTGTACCATTTAACCATGATCTTTGACTCTTTCGGGGGAAATTAAGCCAGAAGGAGAAACAGAGTGAAACAGGGAGACAAATAAGAACTGAGAAGTTAAACAGACAGTGCTGTGCCTTTTTTTTTGACGAGCATCACGAGAGTCCTTGTGGCCCCTGGGAAACCCTAAGTCTGTGTTGTTCTATGAAATTGCAGGTCTTCACACGGATTTGGCCCTGTCCATCACACACAATAGCTCAAAGACACTGTGCAGACCAAGAAGCGACTTCATTATTGGCTTACGTGACAAAGGCAGAGAAACATAATGCAGTGTAATTTTGCTGTCTAAACAAAAATAAAGTATTAAATGCAAATCAAGGAATGAAAAATGTCATGGACTGAATCAAGGACAGTTTAAACTACACATTTAGTTTTTTAATTTCTTTAAATTTTATTTTGTTTTGGTTGCGTTGATTTAGAAAAAAAATTAAAAAGCAATTCTCAAACAGCTAGCAAAAAAAAAAGGTCATGTGTATAATAATGTTATTAAAATTTATTTGGTTGATAAATAAAAATATTCTGCCTAATTATTAAAACTTTTAACGATTACACATGCCAGAATTACTTGTTTTTTGAGCTACTGAGGTTTGAATTTACATTATACATTAAAGAAACCAGTTGAACAAGCTAATAAACTATACACTGATTATTATTATTATTATTATTATTATTATTATTATTATTATTATTAATAATAATAATAATCTCAAGAGCAAAGAGTTTGACAGAGTTACAGTACTTTGACAGCCATGGATTTGATCATTTAAAAAAACAAAACTAGAATAAAAAAAAATTGTGTGCAACATTTCTCTTTGATCTCAAAGGGCGACAGGTTCTGTTGTTCCTATAGCAATAGTTTAATAGCTTACATATACATTTAGGCATTTGGCAGACAAAAGTGATAGTACTTAAAAAGTGATAGTTAAAGTAATAGTTAAATTTCACGGTGCCGGGTTGCTTGCCCAATGCCCAAGCCTCTTCCTTTTTCATCCTGCAATGGCAGAGTATGTGTGCAACACTGTTGGATCATTGTTTTTATGCAAACCTATGCATGATAAATCAATAAAAGTGCTTTCTATATACGTCTATAAAACAACTGCTAACGAAAGGAGTGGTGTGAAAAGTAGGTCTTTCATTATTAACATTACACATATTTATTTACTATATTAATAATTACTGATGAAAAAGCATAGGCACAACAAAGCCCTTCTAATTTTTATCCTGTTTCTCTCTCATCATGTCCAGAATTGCCAGACAGGTGTGGTTTGTCAGGACATTAATTGTCCAGAATCTGTCGAAAGCAGACAAAGCAGGGTGGGGTGTACATGGCGTGACTGGGGTTTCGCTCATTACCCTAGAACATTATCCTTAGCGATAGAAATGCACAAAATGTGTTCTAGATTTTTACCATTTCTTTGATTTCTAGGTCATTTCTATGGAACCCTCTCCATAGAACTAGCAGAGAAACTCTCTTGTCGGACAAAGCATATATACATGTATCAATATGAGTCTTTGACCCCATATATTTTTTCTTCTTCTAACAAAGTATTAGCAGCCAATGCTTAATATGAAGCGATGCATGGCTGTTTAATGTCTTTAAAGCATTTACTACACACATCTGTTATTAATATTTTATATGAGGATCTCATCAATACAGATCAAAATTTCAGTCTGCAACACTATATTCTGCAATCGTAAACCATGGTGACACAATAGTATATATACAGTGCTGACAAAGTTTTCAGCCCCTTTCAAGTTTTCTACATTTTGTTATGTTTCACACTCATCGTAAAATGTGTTCAGTTTTTTTCAAAAACTTTGTTGGAACACTTGCTATTGAGCTTTGTTGCATCCATCAGTGGTCCTGGAGATGCTTCTACAACTTGACTGGAGTCCAACTGTGCCCAATTTACTTAATTGGACATAATAAGGAAAGGGACACTAAGGCAGATTCATCTTAGAGTGAAAACAAATCCATGAGGTCAACAGATCAGTGGAAGGATGCAGAAAACTTTCTAAGACATTGAAAGCACCCAACAGCAGTATAGCCGCCATCATTCCCAAATGGAAGAGATTTGGAGCAAACAAAAGTCTTCCCAGATTTGGCCACCCAGCCAAACTGAGCAATCAGGGATAAAAGCCTTTAGAGATTAGAGAGGTAACCAAGACCCTGAGGGTAACTAAAAACGATATCCCGAGTTCCCTCGTAGAGATGGGAGAGAATTGCAGAAGGATGCCCATCACTGCAAGCACTTCACCAATCAGGCGTATATGGTACAGTGGCCAGACGGAAGCATTCCTCACTACAAGACAGCTGGCTGAAGGACCTGAAGGACTCTCAGACCATCTGAAACAAACCTCTGGGTCACAAAGATTGAACTATTTGATATCAGGAAATTAGGCACTGTGCATCACCTTATTAAAACCACCCCTACAGTCAAACATGATGGTGGCCGCAACATCATGTTGTTTTTCTGTGACTGAAACTGAAGATTTGCCAGTATAATGGAAAAATTGATGCAGATAAAATACAGAGGCATCCTGATTGAAATCCTTCTCCAGAGTGCTCAGGATCTCAGCCTGGGATGAAAGTTTCCCAATCAATAAGACGATGTCCCAAGGCATGATGACTAGAAAACACAGGAGTGGCTTCAAAGCAACTATTTGAAAGTACTGAGCCCAGGACCACAACCCAATAGAGCATCTCTGAAGATACCTGAAAATGGCTGTACACCAACCCTGCTCATTCAACCTGGTTGAGTTTGAGCGATTCTGCCAAGAAGAATGGAAGAAACCTCCAAAGCCAATCATTCACAAGCAGTGTTGAGGCGGTCATTGCTGCCAAAGGTGCTTTGACCAAGTACTAAATAATAAGTCTGAATATTTATGTAAGTTGGATATTTCAGTCTTTATTTCTAATAAATTAAAACACTCACCTGTTTTGACTTTGTAATTGTGGAGTATTGTGTGCAGAATGTGGAGGAAATTTTTTTTACGATGAATATAAAACATAAAATGTTAAAAACTTCAAAGGGTCTAAAAACCTTCCGTCGGCACTGTGTGTATGTATATGTGTGTTATATATATATATATATATATATATATATATATATATATATATATATATATACACACACACACACACACACACACACACACACACACACACACACACACACACACACATACATCAATCAATACATTACAAACTTAAATCTTAAAATACCCTACTTTTCCCCTTTTGTGCCACCAAGGCAACTTTGGTCCCTGGGTGCTTGGCTCCACAGGACCTCTGGGGTGTGTTGGGTATCTGAAAGGCGGTTGAGTCTCTGAATTGCTGATCTGAGGAGCAAGAGTTTGAGACCCACCACTATGGCCCTTGAGCAAGGCCCTTAACTCCATGGCCATATATAATACACAGCCTCTGAGATGCAGGCCTTCGTCAGTGCCTGGCCCAAGCCTGGAGAAGTAGGAAGGGTGCAGCAGGGATGTAATCTGACATAAAACCTGTGCCAATAACTTGCATGTTGAAAGATCTGATGTGGCGATCCTAAAAAAAAGTGAAACTAGGCTAAACTTGTGTCAAAACAAACATAGACTAACTGCATGATATACTATAGACCAATCTGGCAACACTCGTCTAATTGCTATAAAAGAAGATCAGAGATCTCACGCGGCCAGACACTGACGTAGCGCCATGGCTGCGTGTGCCATTTGCAAGTCATTAAAATAGTTTTGCCCTCTAATTAATTCGCTTCGCCTCTTGTCCCATTGGGTTGGACGATGTGGGGTGTGTTATTTTCTGGAATGCGTATAAGCCTTTTATAAGCAAGCATGTCTTAAGTCTACATTATGTAGTGTTACCATCAAATTTTACGGGATTTCATTGTCTTTCATTGAAAGGAAGCATGCACAATTGCTGACTAGTATAATTACTACACAGTGATGGACATTTCTAGGATACACCAAATGGAAACTAGCTTCCCATACAAGCTAATTCTTGTTATATTTTTTAGTTGAAGCAATTCATGGCTGGGTCTTTTTACTACCATACAAAATGCCATGTTTAATTAGTAGGCCTGCACTACCTATTGGTGTAGTCACACTATTTTAACACACTCTTTAGTATAGTAGTAGCCTTTGTGGTTTTTGGGCGTAGTGCGAAAAAAGCTATTATAGGCCACCGCGAAGCTAGGAATGCATACTACTGCAGTGTATAGTATGCCAATACAGTATTTTCTATATTCACAACACCAATGATAGTCGGTGCACTACACTGACTATCATGGGTGTTGTGAATATAGCCCCAGTGTTTTAAAGGAAAAAAAAATCACCCTGGCTTGCATAGAAATAAAATTAACATACAATCTTCATTGGTATGCAGGACTTATTTCGTAATGAAATTCTGAGTTTGGCAAATGTAAATGTCACATAACACAGTGAATAAAATGATGGCAAAGCTTAACAGCTCAGTCGTTCCCAACTCCTTCATCTAGACAATTTGATAAAAAGAGCTTGGATACACCAATCACATCACCTAGGAGAAGAACAATATCCCTGCCCACCTCCTCCTCGCAATGGCCTGATGTGCATTTTGCAGAATGTTTCGCAGAGTGTTGTGTGCGTAACCAGGCTTCGCTATAACTGGCATTTGAGTCCACATAAATCCATCGATTACGTTATGGAGAGCACTCAAATGTTTGTTCCGGTGTTTCCCTCATATAATGTAAATTGCTCCAAGCTGCAGGGCTTGGAAAATGTTTCTGAACTGTGCTGCTCCTCGCTGACTAAATTGAGGCTAAATGTTGTTCTTAAATAGCTACAGACAATTTAGTCTTGGCATTGGTACCCCTCTAGGTAATACACACAAACATACACACAGTTCATGGCATGCCTTTCAGCTGTCATTATGACAGTTGTTAGTCATTTCATTTTTTCCTTGTTGGCTTTATAGCTCCAATATGGGATTTTTTTTTTTTTTTTTTTTGTAGTCAGAACCCACATAAGGAAATGTGGCATTGCTGAGAGCACAAGCAAGCTAATGCATGACATGCAAACATTTCTTTCTTAAGATCACAGAGCTTTTGAAATCTTCTGCTCGGTGGTTAAACCCAACAATACGATCCATAAAGTCATTACAATCTGTTTGTTTTTCTTGTACGCGTCCTGAAATGTACAAACAGCAGAAAGGCCTATAAAATCTCCATCCTGTGCGCTGTAGAAGACAATTTTATGACCCCAGCACAAATCACAGGCAGGCCAAGTGCAAATTCCACACGGTAGCTCAAGAGCAATGATTTATAAAGTCACTTTAAATAACTTTACCATGGGGCCTTTAAACAGTCTGACATGGTGATCTATGCCACGATCCAACATATAGCCAAATAGCCTTGTGATAACACCCATCTCTGTCTACTTTGGAAAGAGTATAAAGAGGGACAGCATGAGTTTAGCTATTGCAGTTAGCTATGTAAAACTCATTTAGAACACAACCAAGCAACTTAAACAGAAGTAATTTAAACTCAAAACATCAAAAACATCTGAATCTGTAATGATCTCAAGCTCACATTACACGAGAAAACAATTTAAACTCTAATGAAGTCAAATTGACATTACAAATCAGTTAAAACTCACGTGAAACTAATGAACTCGATCGCATTACACTAAACAACTCAAATTCTAATGACCTCACACCCACCTGAAACTATAATGAAGTCAAACTCACGTTACAACTCGAGTTCTAATGAACTCAAATTCTCAAACTCATTTGAAACTCTAATTCACTTTAGAGTAAACACAACAACATAAACTCTAAAAAGAATTAAACAAATCTGAATCTATAATGAACTCAAACTCACATTCCACTAAAAACAACTCAAACCCACCTGGAACTGTAAAGAACTCAAACTCACATTCCACTAATAACAACTCAAACTCTCATGAACTCACTCATATTACACTAAACTCACCTAAAACTCTAATGAACCCAAATACACATTGCACTAATAACAACTCAAATTCTGAAAAACTGAAACTTATTTGAAACTAAAATGATGTCCAACTTACATCACACTAAAACAACTCAAACTTTAAAGAACTCAAACTCATCTGAGAATATAATAATGTCAAACACATTACACTAAAACAGCTCAAACTCACTTCAACTTCAAATGAATCTAAACTCATCTAAAACTCTAATGAACTCAAATTCAATTTTCACTAAAACAACTCAAAGTCTAATGAATTTAAACTCATTTAAAACTATAATTACGTTAATTACACTGAAAACCGCTGAATCTCATTTGAAACTCTAATGAACTCGAAGTGAAACCATGATCAAGTCAAACTTGATAATATGATTCCGAAAATGACTTCTTTGAGCTGCAGGTAGTTAAGTCCACATCAATCCACAAACCTGTCCAGCACACTTCTGTACTCAGCCTCCTGCCTCCCTCTGATACAACCAATAATGGCAGAATTATCTGAAATCTTCTGCAGGTTACAGGAATGTGAGCAGAATCTAAAGCATGAACAGGGAAGCAGGACCCATCCCCCCCCCCCCCCCCCCAAAAAAAAAAAACAGATGATGGCTGCCTTCTGCAGGTGAATATAAGCCTTGTGCAAGCTGACGAGAATGTCATCTTTTACCAGGATATGGGGCTGGTAGGTGAGCTGCATACGGGGGTTCTAAAGGTGACTCCGCGACTTTATGAAGGTGTGTCAGGAAGAGCCTCTCCATTGGCTTCATGACATGTGGAGACAAAGCCATATTGTCGCTGAGTGTGTTTGCAATTTTTTTCTTGGGTATGGCAAACACTCATGAGAGTTTCCACTGGTCAGCGACAAGCATCAGATTCATGCTCAGCTGGAAATTTGGTGAAAAACTGCACACACCTGAAACGCACATCCTTTGGGATCTCAAGGTCAGTCTGGGTCTGCAGCCCTTCCTGGACAAAAGCGACTGAACTTTTTTCCCACACCCTCTATGGTGATGGTGAGAGGAGAGGCTGGAGGGTTGTTAGAGAGTCCTGAAAAAAAAAAGAAAAAAAAATCCTCTCCTTGGAGGAAACATGTAAATTGGTCAGATTTGACCGGAGCACAGCATGAGGGTTAAAAGTGGGCAGTATTTTTGATAGGGTGAAGTGTTTGACGTAGAGGGTTCGTAATATTCCTGTCATGGTGCTGTTGACGTCACCAGCCTTTGATGCGTCTGCCATTGGGAGAGATGTAAACAACAACAACAATAATATCCCGGGAAAACACTCTGGGCAAGTAATATGGACATCCGGGCTGCATGTTATTTCTCAATAATGTTTCCTGGGTTGTGCCACTTCTTGCACATACTGTATGGATAGAGACTTTTCTTCCTTCTTCTTGCAGCTTTCGCTACAGGTCCTGTCCGCACACACCAAGTGAAAACCGACAAGAGTCACAATAGAGTTTTGTATGCCATCACTCAGCCATGATTCACAAAACGCACTCTGGTTCCTAGTTAGTGATACGAAGTTTTCCATTTTCTTCACCAGGGATTTTGCCTTCCCCATAAAGTTAGAGGGACAATATGGTGAGTGTCTTCTCTTACTCAGCCGTCATTGCCTGCGAGCTCTGTAACCCTGATATTTCCTCCTTAGCTCCTTGGGAATTTCAGGTTTCTCACAGGCCATGTGTTGGTAGACCTATCAGCTGATCCCTGGTGTGGACAAACAATGGAACCTTGGCTCGTCTTGCCTTGATAGGAATCCGGCATGATAGGAGTGCACCAAAAACAAGGAAGGATATACAAAACCACATTATTCTCCTGTCCAAATTGCTTACTGATGGATTAAATGATCATTTCAAAGACAGTAAAGATGTATAAAAGTAGTTTAAACACGACAAGTAGCATCTCTGACAGATGGCACAACACGAACTTACCAGAAACTATAATGACTACAATCCTACATTACACTAAAGGAGCTCAAACTTTAATGAACTCCAACTCTAATGACGTCAAACTCTCATTACATTAAAAACAGCTCAAACTCACCTGAAGCTTTAATGAACTCTAAGTCACATTATGTTAAAAGAACAGCTCAAAATCACCCAGGGCTCTAAAGAATTTAAACGTATGGGTAGCTCACTGGTTAAGGCATTGGACTACGGTTGAGGAGGTTCCTGGTTCAAATCCCATGACAAGTTGTCCCTGTTGGGCCCTTGAGCAAGGCCCTTAACCCTCAACTGCTCAGAAAGTTAATGAGATACAAATTTAGGTCGCTCTGGATAAGGGTGTCTGCCCAATGCCTAAATGTAACTTATTTAAAACTATATTGAACCTTAAACTCATCTGAGACTGTAATGACTCCCAACACTACTGATGCTAAAATGATCTCAAAATCTCCAAACTGATTTAAATTAATAAAACTGCATCAAATATGCTAAAAACATAAGATGCTTTTCCTGAGGGAAAGGTTTGAGCGTATTAAATGCAAGAATATTGTATTTCGCTGGAAATTAACTTACGAAACACATCTGGACTGTGGTGCATTTTTTGCAACAACTTTTACTATAAAGCATGTGCAAACCCATGCAGAAACAATCAAGCCTGAACAGATGGACTGGTTATTTGTAACCATCAGCTGCTAGCAACATAACAGTAACACAGCTCTCATGTCTAATTTTTCATTTCAGTGGATTAAACTCTTTTATATATGTGCTGTGTAATCCATGCAATTAGGTTGAATTGAAACGTTTATGGAATGGCATGCACCTACAGGGTGATTCACTCGAAAGAGGCCCTGAATATTCTGCCCTGAAAACTCTCACTATATGATGAAGCAATCTGAACCAAAAAAAATTCGCTCTAAATTCACTCTGGCATTGCTTAAACAAACAGGTGACCCAATAGGTTCACACTATGACCATGTACTGCTCATTACTGTACACCACCATGCTGATGAGAAGTCGAGTGACTGAGTGAAGTAAGGGGTAAGGCATTAAATGGCGCGATGGCTGTTTGCCACCTACCGTGTCCATCAGACTCAGGGGCATCATGGAGTGTTCGAAGCTCCATAAACTGAGGAGCACATTGTACACTGTTTCGTTTGGATTGATTCTTCCTAGCAAAAGTTATTACAGAACATTCGGGGCTTCTTTCGATTGAATCACCCTGTACACCTTAAATGTAAGATCAAATATATATATATATATATAAAGTTTCATCATATATTTTGACTACAAAGTGAAAATTTTATGTAAAACTAGTTCATTGTAGCATTGCACATTGACAAACAAAGACCATTAGCACTGGTTTCTGTGTATGGGAGAAAGAAAGGCTGAAAGGATAAAGAAGGGATGAGTATGAATGTAACTACTCTGAGCTAAGCTGTGCTGTCCTGATCAAGCTAAGTCGGAGGATAATTGCCCGTCTATTAGAAAAATGGGCTGTGACACGGGCTGAGCCAGGAGTCATCCTTCATCATATTTTGGATCAGACAGGATAAAATGACTCAACTCAAATTGCACGACACTCCCTTTGTTGGACCGAGTTTCTCTGCTCGGACAATATAAATGTACTTCTATTTAATTAGAAGGCACTTTTATCCAATTGAGGCAGATCACAATCCAAGCAGCTAGCTGTTACAGGAGCCGGCTCTCCACCGAGCAGAGGTGGTACCCGAACTCTATACTCAGGTTAAAGTGCAATTACTCCGCTAAATAAAGTTGAAGTAGAGCTTTAAGTATTTAAAAACGTTGAAATTAAATTTAAGTTTGAAAGTACAAGAAATGATGTACAAAAGTAAAAATCTTGCATCTGCCTCAAAACACCCACTGCGTTTAGGTAACGATGGCAAATTAGTGCACCAAGGAAAAACAGATTGTGGGAATACATTAGGTAAGACCAGCTAACAACAGCTTTATTCATAATCGCTCGAACATTTAGCTAGCATGACAATTCAAATGAGCTGAATGCTAATCACCAGCTGTCACAATCCGAACAGCCTTGCCAAAAAGAAAAGTTTACCTTACAGCTGATAAATTACATTTATTATGGAAATTAAGTCTTTTTCTGGCTCACTAAAACTTTTTTTTTTTTTCTCTTGGAAGCACCTACTCAAAAACCAGACTTGCACACTGATACACTTATGAAAAAATTGTCATGAGCTTAGTTTTGCTGATGGACAAAACGCAGTACTGGTGCTGATTTTATTATTATTTTTTATGTTACATATAATATAGAAAATGTGTGCAGCAAAGAAGCTTCTTCTGAGGATTATACGACTTGGAAGTGACCAATCTTGGCATTTTGGAGAGATGATTTTATAGATGCCTCAAAAATGGCAATTTTCCATTGTTATACTTTCTCGCTTCAAACAATAATAATTAAAAATGCTAATTAATCATATTTCTTTGAGTATTGCTACGCAAATTGGTTTAAACTTGTACAAGCATAAGACCTATAACAATTGTTGCTTAAATAGTTTTTTTTTTGGTTAAAGCTTAAAATCCAAAAAATCTGTAGTGTCCGTAACCATGTAAAATTCACATTGAAATATCTTAACAACTCTGCATTTGAGAATAATATACTCTTTCAAGTTTGTCTTTTCATGTGAAATCTAAATTGATCTGAATTTTGATATGAATGACAGTAAAGATCATTGAAAGATAAAAAAAAAAGAAAAAAAGTTCCGGACACTACATAAAAGGGCATGAAATTGTATTTAGCAAAAATATAAAAATGTAAATGTTTATGCATATTTACACAAAACGAAGCTTGGATCAGAAGATAAGAAGCATTAAGTATTGTGAAAAATGTTGTTGTATGATCCTATTAGAAAATTCACTTTTTCGCCTTGATGAGACACTTTTTAGCATCGATACCAACACCTTATTCTTGTGCTATTTTGTCTGTTGTATTTACATTATCGCTGTGAGAATGTATTGTAGTTACATTGGGCCTTTAACAGAAGATCAAATCCTGAACATAACAAGATCAATAGCAGTCAGGTTTCTTTCTTGGATTAAAAAAAAGCACGACTTTTATTTACTCAATATTTCTTCGCGATGTTAAACGAGAGGTTAATGAGAAATCCAGTGTAAATTTATTGGACACGAAACACTGCCAAGTGACTTCAAAGTTCCAGAATGCAATGCAGTCAGCGGGTAAAGTAGGAAACAGACCGACATGCTGAGGAGAGAGGTTTAATCTGGGGGAAAAAATAACTCCATGGACTTTGAATTTGATTACATAAGAACATGCAAGTTGTTCACGCTGGGTTTTTCACTTTAAATGCAGAAATGAATGAAATGCATTTCGTTATATTTATGTTTTGCCACCAAGTGACCAGAAACGAGTGTGAGATACTTGAAAAAAACTCTAAAAACCAAAGTTAAATGTGAGGGTTCGAGCAATTTGTTAGTACACAAATACTAGCCGCAAAAACTAGCCGAAATACTGACGGTTGTATGTAAGCCTTAACTGTCTGAGGGGGGTTTGAGTCAGATGTTTCCTTTCCCATATTTTAACCATAATAACTTAAAAAAAAGAAAAAAAACAGTTTAGGACAACAAACAGCCCCCGAAACCCAGCACACAAACACGCAAGCATGCTGAGATGCCACGGTTAATGAAAACCCTCTGTTTTTCCTTGACATTTCACCCATTAGTTACTAGCCTAAGGTTTAATTACAGGATGTTGTAAAAATAATTTGTCCAGTGACTAAAGGAAGAGGAGATTAAACAGGCCTGTTCTTTTCGAGTGGGATGGCACAGACGATGCCATTTGAATGAGCAAAATGACCAAAGTGACCTCGTATTCTCAACCACAAGTACTATGATAATTACTACCTCCAGCTTAGACCACTAGCAAATTCCCTTCCAGCACCAGCTGGAGTTAATTATGGAAAATTTATTCACAGAACAAAAAAAAAAAAAAAAAAAGGCCAACGTCTTTTTAATCACTCTCTAACCATTATTTAGGTCGTATTGTTCAGGATTAATCCAATTTCCGTAATTAATGGCAGTCGCAGGCTGTTCTGCAGGTTCTCAAAGTGGCCTCTAGGTGGCCCTGTTGGTGTTTTTCCTCTTTCATATCCTATTCATGGTTTGTCTGCTCTGTGCTCTAAATGTGTTTCTGGTGTAAGGGGTTTGTGCGTGTGTGTGCGTGTGAGAGCAGAGTGCGAGGTGGGTGACACTAATGGTGTGATGATGAGGGACTGGATTGTAGGGCAGAGATAATTATGGTGTAGGTCAGGGGAATGCGTAATGCTGCTGTCATCAGTCTGTTTGTCTGTGTGAGAGAGAGAGAGAGAGATGTGTTTGTGCGTGTGAAAGCAGAGGAGGTAGAGTGTTTGTAAAAGTGTATGTTCAGGTTGTCTGCTGTGAAAGTACTATTCTCCTCTGGCGCCATGGCCCGCGAGATCATACAGAGGTCCACACACACTCATGCACACAAACACACAAACACAGAGCCCACGGCGTTGATCCTCATCCACTCACTGTCTCATAACTGCATTTTAATCATTGTGTCTGGATCCTATATTTCCGTTGCTCTTTCATTTTCCCTTGCTTGCCTTCTCTGCCAGTACCTACCCTTGTTTTTATTAAAATCTTTCTTGACCAAAGTGTTACAGCTATTATCATCAGATGGAATTATTCTCACTGCATCAGTTCACCATCAGTCAAATATTTAGCAGTTTGCTTCAATGAATTTGTCAAGATATGTGTATATAAAGCTTTAAATCTCTATATAAACAATTATTCATAAATTATTTTGTATTCAGCTTGTAAACACTGGGGCAGTACAGTACAGTAATCCGGCTACACTGACTACTTTAAATAATCATACAACAAGCAGTAATTCTTCCTTGTGAAAGAGTAGCCCCATGTCTGAAGGGATTAATCTGGTTTTCTGTTCTAATCCCTTTAAATAAAAATTATAAATTGACAAAAAAAAAAAAACCCTGCTTGGTTGAATTGGTTAAAAAAAAGCTACTTTATTCCTTTAAAGGTCCCATATTTTAGTGTATTAAAAAAAGAATGCATTTTCCACACCTCTACGGTATCTTCCCTTTTTTTTCACTCCTCCTCCGAACATACAGTTTCAGTGTCTATGTAAATGAGTTGCTGTATTTAAATCAGTTCAATTATGAAGTGCAAATAAAAAAATGGGAAGAATCTCCCCCCCCAAAAACAGTGTGGCTTAACAAACCAAAAATCATTCCTCTGAATCTCGTCAGGTACAAAAGTCCTTTAGGAAGCCTGGAGAGCTGAAGACTAAAGTTAAAGATTTCAAGCAAGTCTGACTCTTGGAAGGTAAACATGAAGAAATGAGGGGTCAAGACTTTTGCACTTTTGTACTGTACTGCTAAGCCATGCCTCTTCAACAAACCTGGAAAGTGGCTCTTCTTATATGAGATCACATTAGGGGCAACTCCAAACCATTTTGAGTGTAAACAAGTTTGGTTTAGATTTGAGATAAATTATTTTTCCCAGGTACAAACTGTGTTAAGATTAAACAAAGAACCAACAACAACAACAAAAAAAAAGATTGTTCCTCATGCCAGACATGGCAAGGCCGCAAAATGTCAGCGTTTCTTTGTGGGGACCATTAAAACAACCCTCAAACACAAGTCACTGAGTCATTCCCACAGTCCCATCTCTCAAAACAACACTCTGGTACTCATCAGCGACCTGCTGGCTTTTAAACGCACTCCCATCTGAAAGTCAAAACAAACGAACAGTTGAAACAAATGAACAGTCACAACAACAGAACAGCCCAAATAAACGAGAGCTAAACAGGACTTTACACTCGGGTGTTGCTTCTGCCGTAAACCAGAGGCTTCGCTACAGCTGCGACTGTTACGGATTTAATAAGTTTCTTTTAAATCTCGCTCCGTTCCCTCAGCACACACTCACTCACACACACAAATTTCCCAGTGCATACGCTTTCTATCTCCTGGCAACGTTAGCTGTGCCTTGACCAAGCTGGGACCCAGTAAATGCCCATGCTCATAAATACTTTAAAATACTTTTATTTGGTTCCATGCCCAGGGCAAAGTAAGAATTTTCTGTTCTGTCACTCAGAGCGAGTGTGAAAGAGCGCTGGAGAGAGAGAGAGAGAGAGAGAGAGAGAGAGAGCGCAAGAGTGGGACAAAAATGTTGATTTCATTATATAGCAGAGAGTGCAAGGTGGTGGTGTGAAAAATGTGGGAGTGTAAATGAGATGCAGACAGACGCACAGCAGGCACGCCAAACACACTCGCGCAGACCTACGCACACACACGCAGTCTCTCTCACACGTGCATCTTTATTTGCTTCGTCTTCAAGGCCTGCTTGCGCCATTTTGTGTGTGCATGTTTTTCAGAGATCACCAAGCGCACATACTTTTGTATGCATATTGAGCTTTACTTCATCTTAATTAAAGGTGAGAAAGAAGGAAGCAGGCAAGTTCTCACAACCACGAGAAAATGCCTCCGCTTTCAGTTTTCACCTGCGAAAAAAGATACTTTGTGTGAAAAAAAAAAAAAAAAAAACCCCAGCAACGGATCTTGAATAAGGACAGATTGCTGAATACTGAAGTCTTTATTTGTGTAAGATGAAGCCGGTTAATAACAGTGGACTGCCACATACAGTACAGTGTACACATGACTCAATAGTGGAGAATTAACATCAGGAGCTGCTTCTTAAAAAGATCACACACGAACCGTTCTGTTCCAGTAAAAAATATACACCCCGAAACAAGCAAACAAATAAATAAGGTATGAAAATAATTAATAAATAATAAAATAAATTTCCATATATATCGAAATGTAATACAATTAATTCAATACTTACAGCAAATCAACACCCCAAAGCTATACAGATGAATACTTACAAAAAATGCTGCATAATTAAATAAATATTTCAAGGTGAAATAAACATGATGGTACAGTACAATCTGGGGCAAACTGGTTCAAGATGGGAATCTGGGAGATACTGTAGGAAAGTTGGCACATTCAGAACGGCGTCCTTTACGGACAGCTTCGCTTCAATTCTCTGGTTTTCATTTCATATTCTATATGATGTCGTATATGAAATATCTCTACAGTTGCTGGTGGCTTGAATTTGATGGGAGATGTCAACACAAACAAACAACCAAACAAACCCCAATACATTTAAGTGTTTAAATACATTTTCAAAAACCAGTTCACTTGTATTTCACGTTACATTCAGCGATTTTTCATTTCTATGTAAACAGCCAGTGATTTATACAGCATGGGTAGAAAGGACGTCTACGCTTAAAGCAAAACATGGTTCGCTACTGTAGCTTAATTATGCTTTATTTATGATTATCAGATCACGCTTTGTTTTTAGCAAAATTTATTAAGGAGAAAAGTGTATAGATTATCATTCTGAATTTTTTTTGTGAAACTACTGAAATTGTCATTTTTTAAAAATCAGAAATACTGTTTTTTTTTTTTTTTCCTGTTGCTCCTTATAACTTTTTAAAAGCATGTTTTACACGCCATGCACGGGTTGTTCTGCTAAGCTAAGCTACTTTCACGTTAAACCGAGCGAGCGGTCGAAATGAGTGAAGAGCACAAACACGGTGGCAGGAACTAATGAATCCACGACGACACGAAGGTATGAATCTAAAGAAGGAGTTGCTAATTATCTACATTGGATTTGAATACACTGAGACGGTTTCTGATCAGCTGATAGCGTTTGTATCGTCAAGTATGAGTTAAGGAGATTTCCTCAGAGAGATCTGATGACTGCAACAGGTGTCTCTGCTTTCGGAGATCTACTCAGACAAATATCTGATATCGTCTGGATATTTGGATACTAAGGACGTGTACAGAGGCGACACCAGCACACACACGCATGCGCTCACACACATCCTTCCTTTAAATACTGTACTTTCTCATTCACTCCAACGAACAAACATAAAATCTCTGTTATAGCTCATCCTCCTCCTCTTTCTACATCCCGCCCTCTTTCTCCATCCCTCACTGCTGGGAGTGGCTCGCCTCCCCCTTGGCCTTCTGGGATTCCTTCATGGCGTTAATGACGGGCAGCCAGGGCGAAGAGAGTTCAGGGAGAGTTTTCTTAGCTGGGTTCAGATGGCTGATGGCGGTGTACAGGCTTCCCCTCGAGCCGGCGTCCTGCTCCGGGTAGTACATCTCCAGGGCGGCCGGGGTGCAGTGCTTATGCTGCGTTTGAAAGACGTTAAGTCAAAGAATATGTTAAGTGACAGATGTAAAGTAACGCATTTTGAATGAAATAAAACAAGGTTTATGAAATCTCTACAGGCTTCACTATTTGATTGAGTTTCTATTTAGGATTCAATGATGCGATTATACGGCAACTCTTTGTGTCTTGAATTTTGATTTCTTCAGCTTATTCTTTGTTTTGGCCACAGCATCAACATTAGCTAAGCTCACGTACATGACCCCTAATATTTCACTTATAACAGCAATAACAGCCCAGAATTACAATGCATCATGTAAACACTTCAATCAGAACAGACCCGATCCGGCCTGATCGTTTTTCAATCGGAATAAGGGGACAGTGTAGATGGTGTAAACCATTTAAATCTGGTCAAGAGGGAAATATTAGCCATGGAAACACTTGGAGACTTAGGGCACGGTGGTGTAGTGATTAGCACTGTCGCCTTGCACCTCCAGGGTTCGATTTCCGGCCAGGTTCGATTCCCAGCATGGAGTTTGCATGTTCTCCCCGTGATCGGAGTACCCGGAGGAAACCCACCAGTTTCCTCCCACAGTCCAAAGACATATAGGTTAGGTTAATTGGTATTCCCAATTTGGTATTCCCAATATGTGTGTGCCCTGCGATGGATTGGCACCTTGTCCAGGATGTACCCTGCCTTGTGCCCTAAGTCTCCTGGGATAGGCTCCAGGCCCCCTGTGACCCTGAATACAGGATTAAGCGATATAGATGATGAGTGAGTGAAAGTAAACACTTGGCCTTAGGGATGGGAATCACCAATCACCACCCGATACGATATTATCACGATACTTAAGGGCCAGTTTGATTAATATTGCGATTCCGTATGTATCACTATTTTATAAACATTCCTATCCGATATGACATTTTTTCCAATTTTAAACATAGTCGTCATTACTCTAAAGTTGTATACCTAAGCTTATTTAACAGCTTCACAACTGACCTAAACATGAGTAATTAAATGTACACCATTCCTTATAACCTTAGTTTTCTCACTTAAAAACCAAGAATAGCATTTAAACAAGGGATTTACATTTAACTTCAATTAAACATAGCGCACCACCTGTACGATTATAGAGAAATGGCAATGATTTACAACCTCAAATGCCTCCAAAGTCAGACAGATAGAAGCTGCGTGCACTCAAAAAACCCTAACATATGTGTTTTAAGGCAAAATCTTACTGGTTACTTCGGTTAATGCAGCACCATCATAAAAAGCGTTTCTGTTGCATAACTCAGATGCTTGTGCACTCGGCACAGAATCGGTTTGTCCAATGTGATCAGTCATGGCTGATCAAGCTGAAAAACAGCCAATTCCGGTCACTGGCTGATTGATCGGTGCATCTCTAAATCACCTCTAAATGACTTAAAAAACGATTTTGAAGTCAATGTGGCATTGCCTGAATCGGCACACAAAGGAATCTTTTCTTTCTTGCTGGAGCAAATATATTCCGTCTGTGCAGGGAAATATTTCTTCCATTCACGATCAGTAAACTTTGCGAGAACAACTCTCTGCCATTTATCTTGACTTCCCACTAAGTCTTTGGCTGAGGAAGGAACAATGATTCCATCTCCATTTCATATGTAATAAAGCATCTAACCAATCACAGATGAGACTTGTAACCAATAAAAAAAAAAACGATGAGACAAAACGAACCTCTATGTTGTAGAAAAATAACATCTTTTTATGTTTTTCCATTACATTAAACACTTCATATCGGGCAGACCACTTTTTTTGTGCAGTTTGTAAAAAAAAAAGTTCAGTTCTGATTAAATGCTTTGAGCATACACAGTATTCACAACAATTGCAGAATTTTGAAGATGATGGAAAATTATAAATAAATAAAAAAACTTTTACAAATAAATATCTTATTCTTCTTTGGATAAATAGATGTAGCTCAGTCAGATTGGATGGAGAGCATCTGTAAACAGCAATTTTCAAGCCTTGTTACAGATTCTCACTTGGATTTAGGTCTGGACTTTGATTGGTCCATTCTAACACATGGATATGCTTTGATCTAAACCGTTCCATTGAAGCTCTGGCTGTATGTTTAGGGCTGTATGTTCTCCTGCTGGAAGGTGAATCACCACTCCGGTCTCTATTTTTTTTTCCAGACTCTAACAGTTTTCTTCTAAGATTGCCCTGTATTTGGATTCATCCATCTTCCCATCAACTCTGACCAACTTACTTGTCCCTGCTGGAGAAAAGCATCTCCTCAGCATGATGCTGCCACCATCACAAACAATGGCTTTCTTCTTGCCACTCTTCCATAAAGGCCAAATTAGTTGAGTGCATAACTAAAAGATTATCCCACCTCAGCAGCTCCTCCAGAGTTACCATGGGCCTCTATGCTGCTTCTCTGATTAATGTTCTCCTAGCAGGCCTGACAGTTTAGATGGACGGCCATGTCTTGGTAGGTTTGCAGTTGTGCCATACTCTTTCCATTTTCAGATGATGGATTGAACAGTGCTCTGTGAGATGTTCAAAGCTTGGGATTTTTTTTATAACCTAACCCTGCTTTAAACTTCTCCACAACTTTATTACTGACCTGTCTGGTGTGTTCCTTGGGATTCAAGATGCGGTTTGTTAGAGAACTAATGTCCTCTACCAAGCCACTGAGGGCATCACAGAACAGGTGATGCTTTATACTGAGATTAAATTACACATAGGTGGACTCACTACTAATTAGGTGCCTTCTGAATGCAATTGGTTCCACTGTATTTTAGTTAGGTGTATCAGAATACAGGCTGAATTTAAATGCATGCCACACTTTTCAGATCTTTGTTTGTAAAAAAGATTTGAAAACCATTCATAATTTCCCTCCCACTTCACAATTATATGCCACTTTGTGCTGATCTATCTCAGAAAATCCCAATAAAATACATTAATGTTAACATGACAAAATGTGGAAAAGTTCAAGAGGTATGAATAAACTTGCGAAGCACTGTAAATAGTTAAGTTGGTATCTATATTATGAATGATTTTAATCAGATTAAAGAAATATTGTCCATGTAAACAATTCAGATTAAAATGTATGTATCATCACATTTACTAAACATAATATTATATTTATATATATATATATATATATAATATATTTTCCATAAGCATTTTGGTTTTCACATATAAGAAACAGTCCACATTCACAAGGTTAAGAATATAGCATGTTCCTAATGTACAAAATGGTTTTATTAGGAACAAAGAAACAATGATGGTGTGTGCTTTTCTTTTTTTCTACGGTCGATCAGCTATTGACTGTAATTGGCTGTTTTTCACCTTGGTAGGCCATGACCGATCAGCCTTGGATATAACTGATTCTAGTGGTGGTGCACCAGAAACTTTACTTCAGCTGTGAATAAATCTAAGGTATAAATCTTTTGAATTATGACTTTTTTTTATTACTTCAAAGGCTCAGGGCCTTAAAATTGTAAGAATAATTTTTTATATAAAATCGGGATATTTATAAAAACATGATACTTAAAGAATCGCAATATTAAATGAACCAGCACTTGGGTATCGTGATAATATCTTATCGTCTAGTGACTGGTGATTCCATAATTCATAATATGTTGTTTCAAGAGAGAAAACTATGACGCGGTTACACATAGTAAAAAACAAGTGTTTTGCTCTGATTTGTGTGACACATCACACTTTTAACACACTTTTAACCTTTTGACTTTCTAGTACAAATAAAAACAACATCATAAAAAGCATAAAAATATCTTCTTATAGAAAACAAGAGCATTGTGTGTGTGTGTGTGTGTGTGTGTGTGTGTGTGTGTGTGTGTGTTTAGAATGAAGAATTAATGTTAAGCTGTTTACTTATTACAGTATATTCGCCGTAAAACAGTGGATGTTTGCATAAAAAATCTAAATCGAGCTATTTAAAAGAAAGCTAATTCTTGTAGATAAATAAGCATATTTTTTCTTTAAAATTTTTTTTTTACCTCAAAAATGATTTGTACAAACTCATGGTGTATTGCTATTGCTAATGTCTGTTTTTATGTAGCAGTAAAATCTAGGCCTGTTAGTGTACAAATGCATTCGAATACTAATCCTTATAAGTAATTAAAATTTGAAAGCAAATCTGAAAGTGTTTGATAGCCTCTGCTTATTTTGCCTTTTACATGCAAATGCTTTAGTCTGTTTTTAGATCTTTTTAATTCGCATATTAAAATTAATCATTATTATTTTTTCCCCATACTTTACACCTTTGTTGTGAAATTCTGTGAAGGTTTGCTTAGAAGAAGTGTTTTCATTTTGTGAGCATGACCAGAATATCAAACTGACATTGAAAACTAAATAAAAAACCCTACTGAAAATGTACATGCAGTCCTGGCAGTGTTGATAAATAAATAAAGCGATAGCTGTGTCATGGACGATCACATGCGGCTGCCGGAAGCAAATCAAACGGTAACACTGATACCGTGCTGCTTCTCTGACTCAAGGCTTCTGCATGTCAACAAGATTTGGCCTTGACGGATCTCATTCCTGTCTAACGAGAGGCAATTTGACTTTGTTTCAAGTCCGACTCCACTGCGTTAGCATATCTCGCTAATGGCATCCGCGGCATTGACTTCAAAGGGGCAGAGGTGGAAGCTCCCGTGGGCCTTAATCACAGTTTAGTCACAGCTAAGACTAATTAAAGACATTCTTACACTCCTACACCAAAGGAAAGAAAATGCCCTGATGCTCCTTGTCTAGCTAACCAAAGGCGATAAGCTAATATCACTGTATTGAATTTGCTGAGGTAAAACTGTTGTATAAGAATGTGTGGAATGGCTAACGGGGGTTTTGGGTCGACTGTGAAAACTCTAGCTTTGAGGCTATTTTGAGAACGTCACAGTAGACATGAATAAGAGTCTGTGCTAATGCTAATTTCTCCTTTCGGCCTGTTAAGCAACAGAACGATGTCTGAAGTACGGACTCCCTGAAGGCTTGTTTGATTTTGTATAAAACACAATAAAGATGTTGTGATACGTTCAGGGCAAAACTGTTGTTACCTTGAGGACGAAGCCCTCGGGGCAGCTAAGCTGGTCGTACCACAGAGCTTTATACATAACCAGCAGCAGCAGACATGCTAGGAAAGCCAAGGTCATGAGAATAAGTCCTGTGAGCTGAAACACACACACACACACACACACACACACACACACACACACACACACACACACACACCAAGTGTATTAAAATAAGCTGATTAATACACAAAGTCATTATGCAAATATTTAACAAGCAGGGAGACATGACAGTAATTGCAGCACCACCATTTTGTATAGAAGCGAGGGAAGCAGTTTTGCACAGGCGCTAACAAAAGCAATTTTCCCCAATAACACGTTAAGCCTATAGCATTTTATTATATATTTATATAAGACTATATTTTTGCGTTCTCCTCTAATTTCGTCTCATGATATTTAGGTTTGTAAAAGTCTAATATAATTTCATGGTGTCTGTAAAAACCGAGGTGTCGACATTCAACAATGCTAACAGGAAAACTTAGCAGGCTGAGAGACAATATTTTCATCACTAAAAAGCTTATGGCATATGTCAAGCTAGGTTTTTCATTATAATAATAATAATAAAAAATCACTTTTTAGTCATTGAGCATATGAAAAAAAACATTCACTGCTTCTTTATTAGCTTCACAATCTAATTAGATTCCCCCCACTATTGTGATGTCATATGAGAGAAGCCCCTGCCCCAGCTTGTTCTCTGGGGCAGTATGTACATTAAATAAGTTAACTTATTTAATGTACATACTGTAAACACTCAAATTTTTGAGTTTGGAATAAAAAAAATTATCTGGTGGTTATTTCAACTGAAGCATTAGCAGGCAGACTGTGAGTACTGTACAAAAGTCTTGAGCCACCTATTCATTTCTTAATATTAAATTAGATGAAATTAAATTGAAAGAAATGAGAACAAATTTTTTACTCCGACAGGCTGCAAAGTGCCTAAAGATTGGTTGTTTATGTAACAACCTTAGCAGCGATCTCATTTCCCCTCCTGTCTGTTCCAACTGCTCAGCATTCAACCTCAGCCGGTGTCATCATCTGCACCTGTTTCTCACTGGTTTATGACTAAAGTTAGATGGTTTGTTTAATGCTCAGATGATTCATAGGTCACTGTGTGACTTACCAAACAAAACACATTCCTCTGAGACTGCTCAGGTACAGGGACTAGACTGAGAGTAGGGTAAGAGTTAAACACTTCCCAAAAGCGATCGCCAAAAAAGTCCACCAGGAAGACTGGAGAACTACTCCTCAAGACTATATTAAAAATACAAAAACAAGTCTGGCTCCTTGAAGAAATGAGGAGTGGCTCAAGACTCTTGCACAGTACTATATGTTAACTTGAACCTTTAATTAACGTTATTTTCCTGATTTGCTCAAATTGATTTACTGAAATCATAAGATTAAGGTCAAATGCAGAATTATTCTTTTGATTTTATTTCTTGAAAAAACAAATTTTCAACGTTTTCAATGAAGCACTTGCTAAAGTCACTTTAATCTGTTTAACTAAATATATTTATCTCACATTTTTGTAGTCTTGCATACTGTTGACTTGCACTACTGAACTTTAGAAAGGACAATGTACAGTATACAAATCTAAGGTAGTGCCAAAAAAAAAATCCCACTTGACTAAAAGATTTTTTTTCTGTACTTCCCTTTTGGCTAAAGTAGTTTATTTCACTGCATTGCGAGTACAGTGCTCTGCAGCAAACCTTCAAATGGATTAACATGAAAAAAGCCAAAGTGAGCATATAAATAAGATGAGGAAAATCTAGCATTATTGAGGTGAACCAGACTGTAGGAAACTTGGCTATGTGGATAATAGTCATATGAAACCACATGCATGGGGTGAACTATATGGCTGTTTAGAAACAGTTCATGCCCTTGTTTGATAGGCCAGTTAAATATAACAGGTGAACATAAACCTAAGGGAATAATTTAGCAGCTATTATACATGAGATTGTTGTTAAACTTTAATGGGTTCAGGAACGATCAGCTTACCTTGACCTTCTCGGACACCTCGTCATAAAGGTTTATGTTCAACTTCTTAATGCCGGGCATGTACAGCTTCTTCTTTTGCTTCTTCTGCAGCTGATACTCGGTGGTTGTTTTGACGATGACCTGCAGAAACAATGACAATAGTCTATACACTGTAGGAAAAGGACTGGACAAACCCTCTGTGAGATCACCCACAGGTTTTCTAAAGAGAGGTCTTGAAACTCAACTGTCTATACATCATCCCCAGTCACTCCTGCATTTCTTGTGGCAAGTTAAACTACAAAGATTAATGTTAGCTAAACAGCTAGTGGTCACTCAAATCAGCGACGCCCCTAATTATGCATAACTTTATGGCTTAATATAATTTTAACCGAGATGTTACTTAAACACTCCCCGACCCCATACAGTTCTTATGAATGGGAAATCTACGGAGACTAAAACCATTGTATGAACCAGGCTGTAAGCATGTTTATTTCTGTTGTAAATTTGGGCATTTTAAAATGGGGATATATAGGGATGGACTCGCTTTTGGAACCAGCCCCCAGGGGACATTTGAGGAACTACATGTTGTCACACTCATGTTTTAGAAATCGGAGTTTGGCCCTGCAAAAATCCTCAGGAATAGCGCATTACACCTTGAGAAGTTGGGGCATCAGTAATGAAATTATTAGCAGCAGTGGTTGCTCAAACACTCCTACTGGTGGCTACTGATTGGAAGGTCGGTGGTTCGAGCCCCAGCACCGCCACTGTTGAGTCCTTAACCCTATCTGCTCCAGGGGTGCTGTTACGTGGCTGATCCTGTGCCCTGACCCCAGCTTCCTTTCTAGGATATGCGAAAAAATTATTCCGCTATGAGGTGACAAATAATCGAATATTATTAACTATTAGGCAGTACAGAATACAGTTTTATTTTTAATACTTATCATCAGGTTCTTTCCAGTTGTAATCAGCTGACAGACTAAGAATGAATAATTCAACATCCAAATGCAGATGCCATGTGGTGACATCTCACATTCTAGCTCTTTCTTACACATGCAAACGCTAGTCTGTCTTGTAAACATTACCACAATTAGTAATGCAGCTATTCGGAGCTTTGGCTCCTTTTATTTATGTTTGCTAATATGATATAAAACCATTCCCACACACACATACACACTCATGTCTATACAAACTCTTAGCTCCAATTTGCCCAACTCCTTCTCCAGCATGCTGCAGGAAGCTCGACCACCACGAATAAACAATAAACCTGATCAAAACTATGACTCACCGTCTCATCCTGACAGTTTCTCATGCATGTGAGTTCTAAGCCAAAGACTAAAAACTAAAACCAGCAGAAAATCTTAGGTTGCTGGATTCAGAATGCGATATCTTTTTTCACGTCTCACACACACACGTATGCATACACAGCCACAAGCAATGACAAACACGCAGATCTTGTAATGCAATGCGTTTTTGGTCATCACTGTCACTGGGAAATGAGTCACTTGCGTATGAAACACAAACACTCTGCTCTGATTCTCTCTGAGCAGACCGAGTACTAATCACACCATCTGTGTATGTGTGTGTGAAATCATATTCAGTCCTCAGGAGACATTTAGCAAGAGAGTGCATCAAAACGCATTCAGCAGCATTATGTATGACAATGTCACAGCTACGCTGCTGACAATCCCTTGACATCCCTCTAATACAGCCACGCTGGCTTCTACTGCACTCCTCTTCTTAAGCTCCGTCTGGAGTCATGTGCAGAATACACAGTGGAGGAAGGGAGTTGCCGTGGTAATGCGGAGACCTCGAGGTGCTGGCTGTCATGCGCGATTGCTTACCTTATCTGGAAATGGTTTCTGGAGCTGGTTAACCTCCAGTGGTGTGATCAGAGGGATGTTATCAAAGCCATCCTCCAGAGACGGCTCCCTCTCCACCTTCTCGCCAAAAGTGCTGCCCAGCTTCACCATGTCTGAGAAACACACACACACACACACACACACACACACACACACACACACACACACACACACACACACACACACACACATTTAGGTTTATTGCGCAGACGTTCTCTAGACATAAACAAAAGCTTGAAAAACTGTACAGGTAATTACTTGAAAGCATTGCAACGCTGAGACGGACTGGTATATAGAATGTTCGACTTGATGCTTTCAGGAAACTCGGCTCTCATCGTTAAAAAATGCAGTTGGAATGAGCAACGCTGGCAATCAGAGAGAACGTACACAACCCACGGTGCAGTTTCACAAAGGCGACGCAACTCCCTAATCAACTCCACACGAAACACAAAACAGACTTTTTTCCCCTTTATATGTGAAAATCACTCAGCACTCAACACAGCTTGGAGCCGAAAGCAGACAATATTTTTCCTGACTGACTCAAACACTGATTCAGCTCTTTAACCAAAAGAAACAAAACTATTTAACATCTATGTATTATAATATAGTATAATTATATATATATATATAAAATCATATGTAATTTTTGACCCAAAGTAGGAGCTAGTTTTCATCTTCTGGGTTAAAACTATTGGGACATCATCCCGTTTCATCTTGTTAAGGCAAAAAACAGACCCCTCACAGACCCATAGTCAAACAAATGAATGAGTAAACAAAGAAAAAAAAAAACAAGGAGTGAATCAGCAAATAAAAAAAACAAACATAAAAAAAGGATTGAGTGAACAAACAAACAAAAATATAACAACAAACTCTTACCCAACTAAAACAAAACAAACAACAAAAAAAAGCAATAAATAAAAAACAAAACAAAACCAGTTACCACAATAAGGGTTAAACAAACAAGCATAAACAAAAACTATTACCCATCTACAACAAACAAAATAATGATATAAATCAAAACAAAATGCAACCAGCTAAAACAAAACAATGAATAAATGAACAAAATGTATTACCCAACTGAAACAAACAAAATAAACAAATAAATGAAAAAAGGAATGACAAAATGAAAATAATAATAATAATAATAATAATAATACCCAAGCACAACAACAAAATAAATGAATGAACAAAAACTCAAATTAATACATTTTAAAATAAATAATAGTAAATACACCACTTATTTTATTTTTTTTGTTGTACACGTTTTGTTTGTACATTTTACTGTAGTCTTTTAGTAGATTTTTATTAGTCCTCCACAGCGTGACTCTGATTCAGCTACCTAACACAGGCCTTTACTGTATTCCAACATTACACTGTTATCACACTATTATTATCTGATATTATCTGCCTGGCTCATACGTATACATTCTGTTGTCCACCCGATTGCACTGATATGATCTCTGCTGAATCTACTTTAATTCCCGTTTTTATTAATATTACAACTTGCCGGTGCACCTTATGTACAGTCACTTAATTTCCCACCTGTATACAGAATCATCATGTACAACACATGTACAGAATAGAACAGTATAGAAACAGTATATTGTTATTATTTTGGAGTGCTTCACCTTGTTAATGCTCCTTAAAGTGCAGTTTTCAGATTCTGACCTGACTGCACTGTTGCAAACAGTGTCTCATAGTTTTTTATTTTATTTTATATATCTTTACCCTTTCTCATTATGATATTTTTATTTTAATTTTAACCTGGCCTTAATAGTCTTCTATACCTTGTGTTGCTTGTACTGTATGTTGTTGTATAATATGTGAACTGGCTAATGTAACGTTACAATATTCCTTTGGGATTAATAAAGTATCTATTTATCCATCTATCTATCTAAAAAGAGACGTTTAAACATTATGTTGAGGGTTAATTATAATTTTATTAAAGAGTGAGCTACGGCTTATTTAACTCGAGTTAGCAGGGTACATACGCTGTCTGTCAGTTTGATTAATAGCTCTTGGCGATTGTATGAAGACACAGCTGTAAAGTAACACAGCACAGAAAATATTTTGGCTTTTTATCAGGTGTATTAGCACATTCCTTAAAGCTCATTAATACAGTTCTGATGTAATGTTGGCATGTTGTATATTGCAACCTATATATACAACTGATTCTACAGGGAATCCCAAAAGTCTTCACACATACTGTACAGGAAATGATGCATTAACACACCTTGTGTTTCGCATTTAATTTGCTTGATGATGTTCATGTCCTCTACATGTGGAAACTTCTGGGATTCACCCGGACATACTGTAGTTCTGAGAAACGGCATTTAATGCACATGTTTTTTTCCACTTCCCTGCATCTCAAGCCATGTCATTATGAGTCAGTGTGAACGTGCACACACAAACAAAAACACACACAGATGCTCCCACACAAAGGATGAAACAATCACAGATACATTATCCGTAGAAAAGCAGAGGATAACGTGCATCTCAAACTCCTGCTCTTTTCTCTTTTTCTGTCGTTCGCTACAAGCTTATGGAAAAAGACTAAAACATCTGGAACAGCTTCCTAGCCTTTTTTTTTGATACACAATAAATGTCTACATTCAAGACTACATGATCTGAATATGCTTTTAATATAAAAAACTACTAAAATCAATTAGTTTAAATTTCTGTCTGTTATCTGTTCCGAATGCTTCACTTATCTGGAAACGTTCCACAAGTTAAAAAAAAAATACGTACGAGTGTCCGATTTATTACTGAATTTACACACAAAGAGTTTGTTTATGTAAATATAAATCTGCATATAAACAGTGCTGTATTATTGCTTCAGCAATCCTCCGCCTTTGTTGCAACAGCTGCTGTTATTCATTCTACTGATCCTCTGATTGCGATTTAGATGAATGTGTTTACATGATGAACTGCTTTTACGTGTCATGAATTGGAAGATTGCGCCAATGGTCTAGGAGTCCATTCTTCTAGCAATATCAAACGATTAACCATAATTACCACTGTTCCCATTTTTACGACTGTGGTAGGGTCAGCATTCACCATCGCATTCACACACAACGGGAATGCCAGTTAGCTAAATCTTCATGTCTTTGGATAGTTGGAGGAAACCGGAGCACCCGGAGGAAATCCACCTAGCATAGGGAGAACATGCAAACTACATGCACGCGGAACCCGAGACGGGAATCGAACCCGGACCCTGGAGGTGTGAAGCGACGGTGCTAACCACTACATCATCGTGCCGCCCTTTTTTTGTAAGAGCTGCTGTTATTCATTCTACGATTCTGATTTAGATGGCCTCATAGATTTTTTTGGATAAGGAGGGGGCCATTGCTCTCCCATGCCATCCTAATGCCCACCCTTATCGTCTTTCTTATCTAATCTCACCATCTACAGATTGTGTTGTCTGTGTATTTGAATTTTAAACCGGAGATTGAATATTTAAGGTAAATTTTAAGCTCAAAGAAAAAAAAACGGCAGGCTTACTACACGGTGGTAACCCACATGGTAAGGGTTTGTATAACCCTATAACTATTCAGTACACCTAATTATTATTTTTCATCTGTAATGGGAGGTTCCTGCCAATTAATATGATAAAATAGTATATTTGTACTATCTTGGGTAAAATGAGTCTTTTGTATAGTGTCATTTTGTGTCCAGTAAGCATTTTGGCTTTTAAAAATTAATGATAGAACATGCCCAAGCCGCATAACTACTAGCCTACTATCCAGTACGCATAATATTACTCCACCTACAGAAGCTATAGATAAGATCCATACTGATTAGTAGTCTAGATTTAGTACGGTCTCAGTGAATCAGTCACAAAGGACACTGGACGCCGAAAATATGCTTATCTGCGCAAACAAATCTCACATTTCACATCCAAATTATTTTTATCTTTAACTAAACGTGAGAATATTACAGTATTTCTTGCTAAACGTAGGATATTACCTCGTCCTCGACCTACAGTAACACTCATCCCCGTAATGAAAGGTAGCAGTTACCTTAGTAACCACTGACATCACGCGATCAACCCTAATGTATTAACTATACCAGGCTATAAATATATAGAATCATATTTAAAAATATAAAAAAAAGACTCACCGATTTTCTGTTATCGCTAACGATGTGTATCTTTTCCTTCGGGGAGATTTCTAAGGAAAATGAAAACAACAAAAAGAAAAATCAGTGCGGCTGAACGGAGCAGCCCGGTTACCGTGGCAATGCCAGATCCAGCGGAGGCTGCGTCGCCCCGCGTCGTCGATTTGCACCGCGCATGCGCGGCGCGGCGCGTCACGCACTCGCGTTCCTCGCGGCACGCGTTCCTGCGACGGAGCTGTCGCTCGCGTATGACGTCGGCCAGGCACAGAACGCTGATTTCAGATGCCAGTGCTATTGTTTTTTTATATGTAGTTTTATACATTTCAAAAAGGTTCATTCATTAGAGGATGTGGGGTATTATTACAATATTATTATTGATGTTGTTCCCCTGACCTTACATAGATGTCTTGTCAAACGTAAACGAATAAATAAAACCGAGGTAAAGGGTGGAATAATACAGTAATAACAGCACAAAACAAGAAGCACACACATACTTACTGAACAAAGTCATCTGTAAAAAGCCATTAAAAAATACAAATATAATTATTATATATAAAATGATATGCCCCAACACTTTGGAACACTTGGGGAATAGTTCAAGAAAAAAAAAAAGATTCATTTGGATAGTTTCATGGTATAGCTACACAATATATAAAGCTTTTGTAAATTTGTGGGGTTAATTTGTTATCTTAGCTAGTTAGTAATTCCAGTATATCCTGTCTTAGCTAGTGTTCATTTATGTTGTAATAAATGTTCCTGTGACTTAATTCTGTGGAATTTAATTGCACAGTCTTTAGTGAGTTTTTAAAAAAATGTCAATGCCGAACAAACTAAAATTTCTATGCGTTACCATTAAGTGTGCAGAATGAAAGTGTGAGATCGCGTTTATTAAGTAGATTTCAATCACCTCAAGCTCGGCCAAATACTCCTGTAAAAACCTCATTAAAATTTGTTCAGTATTTTTTACGTGATGCGTGCACAAACATACAGAGACAAAAATACCAAAAACCATCTTGATGTGTTCTATTACTCATCTTAACTCCCTCAAAATAATTTTTTTCCCACAAATATCTTCAGTGTACCAACACACCAAGTTTACAGTTTTATTATATAAACGTATAGATGTAACACCCTGGTCCTGGAGGAATGTTGTTTTGTTTCACTGTGTACTGAACTGTACACAATGACAATAAAACCCTACTTGAACTTGACTTGGCTATGCCGTGATTGAGTAATTAACTTTAAACTACTGGGCATACACAGACACACATGCACGCATGCACACTACTGGCAATTTGGGAATGCCAATTAGCCTCATCTGTATGTCGTTGCACTTTGACAGGAAACCGGAGCACCCGAAGGAAACCCACCAAGCACAGGGAGAACATGCAAACTCCATGACACCAAGGCATGAATCAAACCATCAATCCTGAAGGTGCGAGGCCACAGTGCTAACCACTACACCACCATGTGCTGTATAATAGTAACAACAACAACAACAACAATATTAATAATAATATTAATACTTTCCACATTCGTTAACAAAAATTAATCAAGCATGTTTTTAATCAATCCCTTATTGAGTTCACAACACTCTTGAACACTATTACAAAAAAACAGTCTTGCACCAGCTGAGCAGTGACTAATCCTCAAGACAAACAATGTGCCTCACTCAGCTGAACGTGTGAAATATACATTAGTGAGATATGCTTGTGGTAAAGCATTCAGGGCTTTGGATGACTTAGTAGTCAATGTGGATTTTATTAGGTAGCTAATGTAGCCTGAATGAGACAGGCCTAATAATAATAATAATAATAATAATAATAATAATAATAATAATAATAATAAGAGGAACCCATGTTCTAGTCACTTGCTCTTCATCCCTTCTTGTAGAGATGGCTGCTGCATACTGAGCAAGCTGAAGATTCTTTAAAGAAGCAGTTTTTAAACGATTTCAAGTTTGTTTTGGAAGTTGGGAACCCATGCATTAGTTTTGTACCGTGGTTATGTTTCTCAGATCCCAGTAAGTTTAAATAAAATGGAAGTCAAACTATTAACTATCATCTAGCAATATGGTTCTTAACTGCAGGTTGATATAAATTAAAACAGTAGATGGTTTTATACGTTTGGTTAAAAGTGGAAATATTAATCCTACAGATTTTTTTACTTGGTTGTAATATCCTCCTTAAAATATGTAACAGAATACCTGAACTGAAAACAGACACTTAAATGAGCTATTAATTTTGAGCTTGGCTTTCAGCAGGTTCGCTACTGATAAAATGACAAGAACGTAAAAGAAATTTGCCACTTCATTACAAGTGTTATATGAATGCTTTCCTTGAGCTTTAATCTTATGCTCTGAAATCTCAGGGCAGCTGAATGGCTCTTAAATATTGCATGTCTGTACAAGTAATTTATACTCTTTATATTCTTGCCCATATCGCTGCTCTGAGAAAGGTATGATTACCAAGTGAGTGAAATCCTTGAATGTGGATGTGGCTGTGTCTTCTAAAGTCATCTGAATAATGTACAAGAAAAGTATGCAGCTTAAAAAATATACCTAAACACTCAAGAAGATGCTAGCTGGTATGTTGAGCTGGCAGGCAGGTACAATGTGTGTGAACACAAGGATGAGAAAAAAAGAGTGAGACTGTGACAGACTGAGAGAGAGAGAGTGATACAGTGTGAAAAAGAATGAGAAAGTGGGTGAGAAAGCAACCGAGGGAGGGAGAAAGAGAGAGAAATATTTCTCAGTAAAACCCACAGACTGTTGGAGCCAACCCTGTCTGAGTGCATGAACCTTCCATTCTTTCTTTGGTGGCATCGTGCTGCGCTGTCTTTGGATATGTCCAACTCAATGAATTCAACATGTCTCCTCTCGTGCACTCGTTCTCCCCTTAACTCCCTGTTTTGTGTCCAGCCCCCTCCTTCTCCAGGCTTCAATTGGACTTACATTTATTATTTTGACCTTTAGTTAGCAGGGGACACACTTCAAAAGGCATGCCTGGCTCTCTGGCGCTTTGAGGAGAGCTCTCCGGGTCAGGCACACTGAGAGCAACAGAGAGCTTCCCTCCTCTGGCTCGGGCCCAGTCCCACCGGACAAAAGCCTCTCGCGGTGACTAATGAAAATGAGAATCAATTAGGATATGGCTTTTTCAGACAAGGGGAGGCCTTTGTCTTCTCAATAAAAGCTCTGAGTGGCAATCCTGTGCTTTCGTGGGCTGTGGAGCGATACTACGGGATGCCTGGCACAACAGGGGTTATGGAGGAGTGTTATGAGTTAAGCTGCATGGATGAGCTTGGTGAAATATGATTGCTGCGCTCAGCCTCCTCAGATGAGTGTAAAAAATGCAAACAATTTGGAATAAGTTAGTTTCAGTTTGCAGATGCGCAACAATACCCATTTCGAAAGATGCAAATTGGAAACAATTTCATTAAAACACCAACTAAAATGCTCAGGAATGTGGAATGAGATGTGTATTGTCAAAAGACTGAACAGTTATCTTGGAGTGGTTTGCTGATAACAGATTAAGGCGGAAAAGAAAAACCAACTTGGCAAAAAAACATCTTGATTTTAGTTAAATGTATATATAATTTCTCAACATAAGACTACTAGACCTACAGTACAATATTGTGCAAAAGTCTTGAGTCACACCTCATTTCTTCATATTTTCATTCCAAAGAGCCACTTGTGTTTTCAATAGAGCCTTGAGAAATAGTTATCCAGGCTTCCTAATGAACGTTGGCTCTCTTATTTTCTGTCCTGTCCCTCTACTTGACCTGTTTCAGAGGAATGTGTTTCGTTTGTTAAGCCACACATATGACGTTTGAATTATTTGACATCATTTATGACCTCATTTATGACATATGAATTATTTATGCATAAAAACAATATAATTTATTGAATGAACCAGTGAGAAACGGGTGCAGATGATGACAGATGATCAGGCCGAGGATGAGTATTCTGGTGATGCTGAATGGTTGGAAAAGACGAGAGGGGAAATAAGGTTGCTGCTGAGGTTGTTACATAAACAACCAATTTCTAAATTATTCTGTATTTTTAGGCAGTAAAACCAGCAAGGAAACCCTGACCTTAAAAAAAAACATGAATTTTTTTTTTTTTAAACAAAAGGATTAAAATATTCTGTATATGTGTTGTACATATTTTTGGTCATCAACTGAATAGTTTCTCTTTTGATGTGACCATGCCATAGAACTCTGAAAACAGGGTTAGGTCACAGAAAATGTAAGGTTCATATGTCTTTATTAAATATATACATTTCTCTCTTAGGACATTCAGACAACTAAAAAAAATAACAAAAAAACCTTTGTTCGACATTAATGTTATGAGGGTGATTTTATTCAACACAATGCATAGCCTAGTATCAGCTAAGTGCGAACAGAAACATTAATTTGTCCAGAACAACAATTAAATAGGAGGACCAGCATGAGAATATACAAGACCTATTCTATGCTGTATATTATTGTGCAGATTAAGAAAGTGATTGTAAAAAAATAGGTACAAAACTATTTTATGAACTTTATGCCAAAGATCTGTTGAATATTTTATTTTTAACCAGTTTTGACATGGGCAAATATAATATTTAAATATAATTTTAACTTGTTTCATGGATGTTTTATTACAATATATGACTAAAATAAACTCACTTAATTTTTTATTTCATACTAAGATTTTGTTCCTAATTTATGATACACTCATCCTGTATGTAAAACTGTATGCAAAAAAACTCCACCTAATGGCCAAAACTACTTACAAAGAATTGCAGCTAAATATCATGGCTTCCTCTATTGTTTCTCTAATCATGTCAAATAAGAAACACTTACTCAATCTACCAGAAGATGGCAGTGTAAGAGCACTGTAAGAAGAAACAAAAAAAAAAAGAAAAAAAGATAATGTCTGTTCCAAATAAAACCCCTATCTACAGTATATAAAAATATGCACAGATAATCATAATGATCTTTAAATAAAGGTTTAATAAGGTTTGAATCAAAGAATCAAATAAACCAAAAAAAGCAGATGGTTGTAATGTTGAACACTCTTTTATTATTATTATTATTATTATTATTATTATTATTATTATTATTATTATTTACAAGGCTTATTAATCTTTAAGTGGAATAGAAGTAATCAAGAACGTTGTGAATATTGGAGAAGGTGTAAGGAAATTGTGGGATTAAAAGAGGGGATAGAGATTGCATTTAAAGTGTAGGTAATGCTTTTTTTCTCTCTCTCTGAATTTCACAATTAATTTAGTGGCAATGTTATCAGTTTTTAATTCATAAGTGAATCTCCACACTGACTTTTTTTTGTTACTTTATTTTTATGCTGCTTTCATCCATCCATCCATTCATCCACTTTTAAAGTTGGATAATTTTTTTCTTTTGTAAACGCTACCTATACAAATATTAGGACTTGATTTGACAACATGTGTAGATACTTATGTAACATCAGATACTTCTTATGTTAATGCATACAAAAGTAACATCAGCAAAGGCAAACTGACAACTCATTCAACACTGTATGAAAGACATCATTTGTAGCAGTGCACATAACAAGTGTGTTATTTGGAGTCACTAATCCATTTTCAGTATGTTTATGTTCCACACCATGACCCTGACCATGATGAAAGCGATTACTGAGAGTGAGGGAGTGAATAATGCATTTTCATCATTTGGATTCATATCCTTTATACACTGTCCAGATATAAAATTACAATGCAAAACATTAAGCCCAATATCGTGCAGGTTATTGTGTCGCACCTCTCAGGGTATGGTGGTGTGTCTGGCACCGGGATGTTAGCAGCAGATCCTTTGGGTACAGGGTGGGGGGCTCAGGATCAGACTTGTTTCTTCAGTTTGGAATTCGGGGACTTTGGAGGCCAGATCAATAACCTTGATCTCTTTGCCTGCTAAGTCTCATATGTGTCAGGCAGTGACACATCTGATATCATGGCCAGTATTGATTTTTTTTCAGCAATTTGGGTTACATGAGCCTTTTGTTGCCATGATCCCGTCACCTGTTTACTGGTATATACTGTAATTTGATAATCAATTTTATTCAATTTACCTGGTGGTGATATCAGTGTTGTATTTGATCAGTAAATGGATTTATTTGAATACTTTTATAGATATTTTAATCTACTGTATATCCATTCATCCATCCATCCATCCATCAATCTGGGAACCTCTGTAGTCCATGTTGTTGGGAACATGGAGGACAATGGTGACTAGGTGTGGGCCAAAAGTCTAGATCTACTGTATATGTAAGAAATGTATTTCAATATAAATGTTATATGAGATGCCCATTGATCCAAACATTTGGGCAATCCTGTATGAATATTTTAAAGATGTACTGTATATATAGTGTTGAGATGTGCATTTGGGAATTTGTATGAGCAGAGTTCATTTCTAAACTAATTGAAAAAATTGAGTCCAGTGTGAATATTTTGGGTATCTAATCCCCCCCCCCCTACACACACACAAACACACACACTCACTCAAGTATTGTACTACCACCATTTATTATCCCGGTCCCACTATCATTAATATAAACTTGAGCAGGAGAATAGGTGAGAGCGTGGAAAGGAGACACACTACCTAATGATGCTTCAGTGCTCCCATATGTTTTAGGCAACAGGGTGCTAATTATTTATTGTAGGTCCAATGCTTCATAACGTCACGGGTTACTTGGCTGTAACCCTGTTCCCTGATAAAGCGGGAACGAGATGCTGCGTGAAAACGCTATGGGAACATCTCTTTGTTGCCCGGTTGTGAAGCCTGTGCATGTCAAACCCGCAGAATACCTTCGGCTTATAACCTATGCCAGGCATGACGTCACCGAATAAGGTGCACCTGCAGGTTATAAATAGAAGTGAACCGGAAACATCCTCAGGTCAATTTTGTCTGAAGGACGCCAGCAGTGCGGCATCGGAACGCAGCATCTCGTTCCCGCTTTATCAGGGAACAGGGTTACAGCCAAGTAACCCGAGACGTTCCCTTTCAAAAGCTACACTCAATGCTGCGTGAAAACGCTATGGGAACGAGAATACCAACGCCGCCGCACTGCAAGTGTCTGGACCCCCAGGTTGTGTAGCGTGTGCGCACAAGCCGAAGAGGTCTCAGATCTAGCTCTGGGATGCTGACTGAAGGATCCGTGAACCCGGAGTAGCATTGACATCCAGACTATAAAATCTAGCAAACGTGTGTGGAGAGGACCAGCCCGCCGCATCACACACATGCTGCAGGGGGACGCCTCTTGCCAAGGCAATCGATGAGGCAATCCCCCTGGATGAGTGAGCCCTGATTCCCAGAGGCGAAGTGTGACCACACGCCTCGTAGGCTAGGGCAATGGCATCTCTCACCCAATGTGACAGAGTCTGTCT
>JAAGKR010000150.1:0-10722 GCA_011419295.1 Clarias macrocephalus
AGCATTGAGTGTAGCTTTTGAAAGTGAACGTCTCGGGTTACTTGGCTGTAACCCTGTTCCCTGATAAAGCGGGAACGAGATGCTGCGTTCCGATGCCGCACTGCTGGCGTGCCTGGACGTCCTTCAGACAAAATTGACCTGAGGATGTTTCCGGTTCACTCCTATTTATAACCTGCAGGTGCACCTTATTCGGTGACGTCATGCCTGGCACAGGTTATAAGCCGAAGGTATTCGGCGGGTTTGACATGCACAGGCTTCACAACCGGGCAACAAAGAGATGTTCCCATAGCGTTTTCACGCAGCATCTCGTTCCCGCTTTATCAGGGAACAGGGTTACAGCCAAGTAACCCGAGACGATCTGATTGCAAACTCTTTCTTCTAAGCCTTTAAATTTTTTCACCTCATTTGTACATTTGTGTTCATAATATTATGTGATGTTGACCCATCTATGATTATAACTTTTCTTCATTTCCTACTTGCTGCCAGTATATCGACTGGATCGTATTAGAAAACCTTTAATAAACACCAAGTCGAGTGCACAGACACAACACGGCATGTTACTCTACCTCACAACACTTAATCAGGCTAAACTGTAAATGATTTTCTCTTTTGCTTGCTTTAATTGATGTTCATTGGCGTTTACCTGAATTCCGTAGAGGAACTGTTCAGGCTCATTCTCTCCATCCGATTCCTCATCCGTCCAACACTGGCCTTTGATGTCCTGCTTGAAAAATGTTGTGTTGTTTTCAGGACACGTTTGTAATGTCATAGTAACTTAACCTACATTAGAAAAGTATCTTAATGTGTCAATGTGACAAAAAGAAAAACAACAAACTATACAAAAAAAAAATGCTGAACTTTGAGCTTCATTAAATTGTCAAAAGTTAGTGGACACCTGACCAGCACACACCATACAGTATGTAGTTCTTCCCCTAACAAAATTTATAGCATGCTATAGCATTACATTTATCCTTCACTGGAACTGCACAGACCCCTGACCTCAACCCTACTAACCTCTTTAGGATGAACTGCAGACTGATCAGCCGATACCACAGACTGAACTCACTAATGCTTTAGTGGATGAAAAAATTTAACATTTTCTGCAAAATTTAGGAGCCTTCCCAGCAGAGTAAAAGTTGTTGCAAAGGGTGTTCAAGTCAAACTGGGACTTTTAATTAGTGAACAATAGAAAATACATTTTATTCTCTATATAATCCCCTGCCGCCCTGGTGCACTTATCCTAGCATTTCACTAGTGCTTGGATACCATCTAAGTTTTTTCAGCACTCTGGAACCATGATCGGACTGCCAGGACGTCCATTAATGGCTCAAACATGTGGAAATCACACTCACTGATGTCAGGACTGTACGGGGGATGTGGCATGCTGTAACTCTAAGCTGACTTCCTGTAATGTGCAAGTGGTGATGAATTATTGGGTGTACAGTTACCACGGACAGACCTTGGCTGGGAACATCATTCAGGGATATACTGTAAGCTCTTCTTTAAATCGTGTGCACCATTTAAATGTGTTACTGCGGCTAAGACTCACATCACTGTACTGTGCTTAAGAAATGTAATCACAAGTCCTGGATTGACTTGAACAGCCTTCATAAAATAGCAAAGATTGACTTAATCTGAAATGGAATACTCCGAAATCACGTACTGTGTCTGTGTGGTTATCAGGTGTCCAGAAACCTTTTGGCTATATTGTTTTTATTTATTGCTTCAGGACAAAATAATTAAAGTTGTGTTAATTAGAGATGTTAAAGAGATGCTGCGGTTAGTCTGACAGCTGGACATATAATCTCTATGAGACCGTTATACACACTTTATCCTGCAGTTTAGGCACCATGTGGCAACACAACATCACTAAACTGTGATTCTCTCCCTCGTTAACACATAACGGAAGCATGACTGATTTTAATGGCTATTCTGTTCGATATAACGCACTAATGCCTGACTCAGGATGGAAAAAGGAAATTAATCAATTACATATTACATACTTGTTTTTGTTTTTAAAGGTTAAAATGCCCTTGTTAGCTTTCTCTCATCATCCATCAGTGTCTTTTGAGCCAGCCAATTAATTTCCAGTCCTAACGTCATATTCATAACACAGACATCGTGATCGACCATAACTAGTAAGCGTGAACTTTTAATATCAGAACTGTACTGCAAGTTCATTGTTTACGCATTGTCTGCAAATTGTTGTGTGAAATCGTCCCAATCAGTAGCAAAGACTTTGATATTAGCACCTGCCTAAGACCATATTTTTCTTTAGAACTTATAAGTATGTCTGGAATTATTATAGGTCTCCCTGTGCACGAAATAGGTGATTTCACTAGTTAGTTTGAGATTATTATTCAGTTTTTTTTTTTTTGTTTGTTTGTTTGTTTTTTATCCCATTTAGGAAGTTCAGGGCAGGGTTAGCCAGGACACAGCGCCCCCTGGAGCAGATAGGGATAAACGCCTTGCTCAAAAGCTCAACAGTGGCAATTTGGTGCAGGGACTTGAACCCATGACCTTCTGGTCAGTAGCACAGAGCCTTAACCAGCCTTAAATCTTCTGGCTGAAGAGTCGTGCAAATTAACTGGAAACACTGTCTATATGACAATGGTATAGAGCTTCCAGAGACATGGCCTGGGTCATCTCCAGACTTAAACCCAATAAAAACCAATGGACAATGGTGACGAAGGTCGTAGCAGGCAAAAACCTCTGTATATGATCTACAGGAATCAATCAAGCCGTCATGAGCCGAGTAAGTGACAGCAAAGGATCCAGCAGGTTTTAAACCATGAAGGACTTCATACTAAATATTGTATGTTGTAGTGCAATTTTATTGCATTTATATTGTTATTATCTTAATAAAGAATAAAAAAAAACCTGAGAGTTCACTTTTGTCTCAATACTTTTAACCATCACTGATATACATGGCTGTGGCATCATTAGTATTTGATCCCTTGATCTCCTGACGGACAACAGAGCGAACGCATTTCTGTGTCACCCCTCAGGAGAGATTTCGATTAACACGTCCGTGTCAGCTTCACTTAATACAGCAGTTCGTCTCCAGGACATCATCTGTCACTATCTTTGAGGCAGTAAAGTCAATCTCAGGAAACCAACTTTGTACACAAATGACCAACTCGGAGCTTATTAAAGATGCAGTTTTACCATTGGATCAGTCATTTAGAGATGAAACTCCGACAGGTTTGCACTGTTCTCATCCATTTCACATGAAACACCCCAAAGGCATTGGAGTATATACTGCTTACGGCTCTGTGGCTTCTGTATGGGGAACTGTGGAGGAGGAGAAAAACACTGTAAAGCAAAAGAAGCTTAAAAACAGCAACAGATGACAGTGCGTTTGTTATTCTGGAGAAAAATGGATCTGGCTTGAATCGCAGTTGATTCGATTCATGATCAGCATTTCAGTTCTGAACCCGTCTTCTGTGTACTGCTTAATCACACCACCTTATAATCACTCTCCATCCCTGTCTTTGCTTAATCATCGACTAGGCACCTTGCCGCGTATCTTAGCAACAACCGTTTCTGGCTTGTGTAACTGTTTCATGAATCATGCCGGAGTGTGTGGGTGAGAGGTGTGTGTGTGTGTGTGTGTGTGTGCGCGCATTCATGTTTCTGCATGTTCTAAAATAGTTTTGTGTAACTGAGTTTCGCATTTACAGTACATATTTAATCAATAATAATTTATTTTTATTTTTATAAGAATTAAAAGAAGCCGAGCGCTTTCACTGGAATTTGTTTATCGAGCAAAAAATTTTAATAAACGTTCTTTGAAAAACAGGCAGCACGGTGGCATAGTGGTTAGGACTGTCGCCTTGTACCACCAGGGTCGAGGGTTCGATATCTCCCTGTGCTTGGTGGTTTATCTTCTGGTACCCGTAGTGTTGGTTCCCTGTGATGGATTGACATGTTGTCCAGGGTGTACCTGCCTTAAGTCTACTCGCTTAGACTCCATGCCCCTGTGACCCCCGTGTAAGGATAAGTGGTATACAAGCTAAATAAATGAATGTTTAAACAAAACATGGCAGCGGCATCTCGCACCTCCAGGGCAGAGGGTTTGAATCTCAACTCTGGTCTTGGAGTTTGGAGTTTGCATGGGCTTGGTAGGTTTCCACCAGCATTCCAAAGACATGCAGTGTAGGTTGACTAGTATTCTTTAGTGCATGACTGTGTGCGTGTTTATCGCTCTTGTGATGAGTTGGCACCCAATCCAGGTTGTACCCTGCCTTGTGCCCTAAGTTCCTATAAGATAAGCTACTATCTAATATCTATCAATATTCTATATCTAATACACCGTATAATGTTAGAATGTTCCGTATTTTGTACTCCAGTCCAATATGACTGTTTATTATCAGAATGATGTGGATTAATTAATGACTTATTCCAAAGGCAACATAGAGTAGGATATTAAAAGGAAAGGCCTTATTAAATAGCAAATTAGATTTAACACGCACAGTCTTTGAGACAACTTATAATGATCACAAGGAAGGCAAAACTAATAGATTGTTTTTTTTTTTTTTTTTCACTTTTATCACCAGTGCAATCAGGTAATTAAAATGCGGAATTATTCTCTCCGTTCATATTTTGTTATCCCTCTGTCATATAGTGTGTTATTTGTGTGTCATTTTAAATATTTAAAAAAAGAGAGAAGAAGACAGAGGCTTGATTCAGATTCGCATAAACATATCCGCACAGATCATGATTCTGTTCCTATCATTCACCTACTTCTACAGCAACCTGTCCTTCTGCCTCCGCCATGTCCTTGACACAGCATCGGCTCTCCTCACACACCTCTGACAGGTTTGCATCACATACCGCTACACACTCTACATCACATCAGGGATGCTGGCGAAGGCCGCCCCTCCCCCATCTTTCTCTCATCCGCTTTCATCCCTGTATCTCTTACCTTCACTAAAAAAAAAAGATGGAGGGACCAGCTCATTGCAATCCCTCAATCTCCTTCAGTGCTCGTTCCTTCAGTGATGCCTTCTCCTCCTCCTCCTCCTCCTCCTCCTCCTTCTCTCTTCTCCTTGGTTTACAATGTCTAGGCAAAATGTAACGTAATCTCCATTTCCATGCCGTTTTGATTTTGATTCCCCCTTTCTGGCTTGCTCCAAACGCGTGTTTAAACGTGTGTGTGTGTTTATCTGTTGCAGATCTCTGCTCCTAGTGCTGGCTTATTCTTTGCCTGACAACACAGAGCAGGATGAGCATGCGTAGAAGGAGCCAGACGCAAGGATCATGTGATCTACAGCTGACTGGCTCTGCAGGCTGAGGGAAAAGATGGAGGAAAAAAATTCTCTCCTCCCTCTCTCTCTCCCTCTCTCTCTCTCTCTTAAATAATACAGATTACTCAAACCTTGCAAACGTATATGGATACTTATAGGTACTGAAATGCTAATAAATTAACATTTGCATACTTAACAAAACTGAAAATGACTATATATCTATCTACTGTATCTGGCGGCACGGTGAGTTAACATTGTACCCTTACACCTCTAGGGTCCAGATCCAATCTTTTGCATCAGAATGTGTGTACATGGAGATAGAAGGTTCTCCCCATGCTTACGGGGTTTCCTCTGTGTACTCTGGTTTCCTCCCACAGTCCAAAGACAAGTCGCATGAATGCATGTGTGAATGTCGTCTGACTGCGTTCGTAAAAATGGGAATAAATACAATGGTAAACACCATTGGCCTCCACTGGACTACTGGTTCCTGGATGGAATCATCTATCTACAGTATCTATTTATCTATCAAGGTTCGTGAAGGACAATTACATGCATGTCTGTTAACTAATTTATATCAACCTGTAGACGCATACAGTACAGAGTGGGTGAAAATCATTAACTAGGCAATGTTTAATGGCTCTAGATCTTGTAGTATCACTGGAACACCACCCCATGGTGCACCAACCCATTTTGCTGCTACAGTGCATGCGCGTGGTTAGACAAGCATTTTCTAGGACACTGACTGGGCCCTCATGTATGGCGCCCAAGAAGTCCAGATCTCTCTCCATGTGAGGAGGTTCTTAGCAATTCAATTCAATTTTATTTGTATAGCGCTTTTAACAATTGAGATCGTCGCAAAGCAGCTTCACCCATTCGAAAGAATTAAGCAATATCCCAATATTCCTTCAGACTGCGCAGTCCATACCCGGCCGTTTGAGGAAACTGGTTGACGCCACCTGTCCCTATGTTGAAATTTAAAGATCTGCTTTCATTTTCCGATATGATAAAGCAAATACATTTCTTTTAATAAAGTTGTATTAGAATTATGGACTTTATTACCAATTGTTAATGCCTAATTACTTTTCACCTACTTTTCAGGTGTATATACAGTACAGTTCAGTGTGATCTGCTTGTGCATAAACTCACCAGATAAAATAGTCAGAGACAAAAACGTGATTTATCAGGCCTATCCTGGAAACACAAGGTGCGATATGGGAACACACCCTGGTGGATTGCACTTCAGTCCACTGCAGGTAACTACAGTATGCACATACTGTACACACACGCTTGGTAGATCATCTACCTACTGACACGGTTGTGTGAGATGTGAGAAAACCAGGGCAAGGACACCCCTTCATGGCAACAGGTTTCCTTAATGCAAGTGGCCTTTTCAAGCAGGATAATGCACACTGCCTCACTGCCTCAAATGGTTAAAATAAATAAATAAATAAATAAATAAATAAAAAAAGATAAATGGACTCCAAATTCCCCAGATCTCAATCCAATTGAGCATCTGTGGGTTGTTTCCAACCAAAGGCAGGACTCAAACCCCAGACCCCGGAGCTGAAAGGCAATAGTGCTAACCACTACACAACCATGTCACACGCAATGTATATTTTCTTCTTATTTCAGACTCATTATGGTTTCAAAAATAACTAGACTTTTTTCTTTCGTTTTATCTAAAGCCAGTAGTATGTATGAACAATAGTCGCACTACAGGAGGATCTACATCTGATCATGACGTAACAGCATCCGGTCTGATACAGCAAAAATATTCAACTTCTGTGTAGGCGGTAGTGGTGTAGTGTAGTTAGTATTGCACCTCCAGGGTCCGGGTTCGATTCCTGGTCAGGTTCAATTCCCGTCTCGGTGTGCATGGAGTTTGCATGCTTCGCCCACGGCAGGTGGGTTTCCTCCGGGTACTCCCGGTTTCCTTCAACTGTCCAAAGACATGCAGATTAGGGAAGAAACCCACCAAACCCTGGAGGAAACCTACCTGCCATGGGGAGAACATGCACACAGACCCCAGGCAGGAATCAAAACCCTCCAACCTATAGGTGTGATGCCACAGTGCTATACCACCAAACATTATTCTTTGTGTTTTTCATTTGCAGAGGGCATGCAGTAGGACTGACTTTCAGATTATAACACAGACTGACAGGCACTGATAGAGTGGGATTATTGGATTGCAGTGACAGTGAGAAGGCTCAGGTAAGATTCTCACAAGCTGACTAGCGAGAATGACCCTGGCTAAGGACGGCACAGAATGGGCAGTGGGAACAGCAGCAGCAACACTGAGACAGTCGGAGCAAGCACGTGAGTGTTTCCACATGCTTTTTTCTGCAAAAAAAACAAGCCTTTTGCAAAACACTGCTATAGTAATAATACATGTACAAACAGCTACCAAGTTTGGTGTAGGAATGTATTGGATCTTTTTAGCAGGAGGGCAGGTATTTGGTTATAAGTAAGCTGTTTGAAATTTGAAAGTGTGGAATAAATCTGGAATATGTCTCACCTTGATCTAAGCTTCAGTTAATCAAGCATTTTTGTCATATACATTGAAAGTCACACCCTTAATTTCATGGGTAAGGAGTGCTTGAATGATTCATGCTTAAAGGAATGTATATAGTCTCTGTAGCTTTTACAGTAAGTTCTGCATGCCATCACATAGGTTTTATTATTATTATTATTTTTTTAAAGGTGTGTACTTTTGAAAGGCGGCACAGAGGTATAGTGGTTGCTATCACCTTGCACTCCTCCTCCAGGGGAGAAGGTTCGATTCTAGCATCGGGTATGTGGGCATGGAGTTTGGTAGGTTTCCTCTGGGTACTCCAGTTTCCTCACACAGTCATGCATCCAAAACATGCAGACACACACATGGTATAGGCAATGTGTGACTGAGTTTGCTTGTGCTAAAAAATAAATACATAAATAAACAAATAATGCAAAAAAAAAATGCACAGTCACAGTATACTGTACAGTTCATAATTGATGACTGCAATTCTGAAACAGAACACAAGAGGGCGTAGACGGCATAAGTAAAATCTGGAAGTTTACCTGGAACTGGAAGGAAACAGATTGATTACCAGGATTATCCAACCCAGTCCAGAATAACAATATGTAGTGTGCTTTTTTTTTTTTTTTTTTTTAACGTTTTAACGCTCAAATCATGAGTTCGCATTATAGCTATTGCGACTTGCACACAAAAGTTAAATGATTTGCATTGTTTTTTTTTTTGACATTTCACTGTGATGCAAATTATAGAGCATTCATGCATACTGAGTATAGATGATTTAAATGTTGCATAAACAACAAAACAGCAAAAAGATAACGACTGTAATAATATATATATATATATTTTTAAAGCATTCAGCACTGGTGCGCGTGCTTTTACAGTGCACAGCATCTTCTGTCTGGTGCGTGCTCGGCTCGTGCACATCAACGTGCTAACTTCTCGTGTTATATGATTGGCTAAGTCGGAAAACCTGACTTCCTTCATTTTTGGTGCTTGTAACCTTCCGCGGACATTTTTTCCCCACTTATAGGGAGATATTTCATTCGAGGTTTTGATGTCATCCATATTTAATAAAATGTATATACATATTATGATGGAGTTAAATTGCATCAGTCATTTTTATAACCGTTTACCTTGTAGATATTCCTGAGTAAATAAACCTATCCGCCCTTATTTTTTTGGCGCAGGAATACATGCGCGTCCTCTGGCTTAAAGTAGTGCCAAGTAACTTAACGCGGATCACCTTGAGGACGCGCGTGTGGCGTTGAAGCGCATCACTTGAGCAGGACGGTCGTTTGAGAGGTAAAAGGTAAGCCTTGTGAGCTGTTAAACGTGTGCGCTAATCTAGCGTTATAACCTAATACGCTTATGTAGATATGTCTACCGACATTGTGTTTTTTAGACTAGTAAATTCCTGCAGAAGGAAATGATGTGTTGTAGATGTGCTCTGATTCAGCGAGGTCGTTATATCGGTTAAATCCCAAACGACTGTGTTTTAAATAAAAAAGTGGACTACAGCGGAGTGTGTAACGGCTTATTTAACATCTCAAGTAGTTCCCTTGAAAAGGAAATACGGCGTTATTTGCGATTCAGCCCACGATTTTACGTCACTTTACCTGACTTTTTTTTTTTTTTTAACATTTTTAAAACGATTTTCCTTAGTGATCCGATTGCTTTTTAAAAATGTATTTTAGATGTAGGGCACTGTTTTCTGAATACGTGTTAGCATAAATTGACTGACTAGCCAGACTGCGCATGCGCATTATGCTTGTCTGCTTCCTTCTCCTGATGGATGGAGCGAGTACCTGTCGTATTGTGTATAGTTCCCCCTTTTTTTTTTTTATACTTTTGTCAATGCGATAAGATTCATCGGGTGAATATCACGTTAATTTCGTTTAGCAGGAATCCACGAAGCGTGTTCTCTACTTGGGGGGGAAACTGTGACGCAGAGTGAACGTGACTTTGAGCACATCCGCCGCAATGCTATGCAGTGAAGGCAGGGGGAGAGAGAGAAAGAGAGAGAGAGAGAGAGACGGGGGAAAACGTGAAGCTTGAAGAAGCATATAAACAGCCCAGGGATTAAATGACAACAAATTAAACACGAAATGCACAATGATTGTTAAAGAGCTGAAGATTATAATGGGTAATGTTCAGAGTGATTAATTTGTTGGCGTATGCGTAATATTTCTAATGATGTTAGATGTGATGTGAATCTCAAATCTGTGCAGCACAAATTTGAGTAACATGGTGTGTGAGATGGATGGATGGATATCCATCTATACAATCTATTTATCTATATATGCATACATACTTTTAAGTTAGTTGGCATGGTGAGGGGACAGGAATGGCTATTATTTCAATAATTAAATTACAATAAATCCACAGTTTGCAGCCTTACAGTTCAATTCTGTTAATCTTGCAAAATAGTGTTTTTTTTGTTTTTTTCCCCTTCCAATTTGATAATTTGCCAATACCTGCCCACCAGCCAGCTCAATCAAGGGAGGTAATTCCAACATGTGGTCCATCTGAGCCATGTGATGCAAACGTGTTTGATGTCCCCTTTCGCTTGCTGAAAGAGGTGTGTGTCACACCGTTCTTCGCCCCTAGAGACGCAGTTTTTTCTCCCTTGGCTCTCATGGTATCTTTAGGTTTGGCACTTGTAGTCTCTTAATGGCTGATGACGCAAGACATTTTTCCTGTTGCTGCACTCAGTCACCCAGTGCAGCAAAACGAATCTGTTCCTTCCCTAATTTGCAATCTACCGTCAAGGGTAAAGTGTACGCACCAAAAACATTTCTGCACACTTGATGGCTTTTCAGTATGCTTGTTTGGATGGTAAAAGGGCACAGGAAGATTTTATGCATCTATTATTTCTCATACTGCTCTGATTACCAGAGGCGTGACGCTGGTCCTTTCCATATTCCATTCAATAAATGTTTCAAGCTACTTGTTTGTAAA
>JAAGKR010000150.1:10742-152874 GCA_011419295.1 Clarias macrocephalus
TGTTTTTAAACCCCCCCCCCCCCCCCCCCCTTGGTTTTACTGTTGGGACTCCATTTAGCAATATCTCACACAGAACTTCATTAGATAAGTTGGAATGTTGCTGTTTCATGGTTTGCATTTGCGTTCTGCACCATCATGGTGAACGGATAACACACCTGGGAACCGGTTTGCGTTTCCAGGCCTAGTTGTATAGTTGCTTGCTAGACATGAATGGAAAGGTTTTGATGAGCTAAAGGTTAACTTTCAAGTAATTTCCTGCAGATTCTTCAAGGCTCAAATCTGAACAGCTCATCAGCGCTATCATTTGTTCATCTGTTAAGTCCTATGCTGCTCATGTTGCTCAGTTCAAGTTTTCCCAAAGTATTGAATCATAAACATTTTCAGTGCTAAAATCTGAATCCTTAGACATTCGATGCTACAGCTGAGGTTTGTTCAAATGTCCCCAACCTCCCACCGATTTCATTTGGCAGGAAGGGCAGGTTAGGTAACTGGCCTCCCCCCCCTCCCCCCCAGTTAGAGGGAGGAAGCAGAAGTTTGTGTTTTGTGCAGCTATACAAACTTGTACCCTGTCAGCCAGATTTCATTTGGCAGTGTTGAATATTTTTTCAAGGGAAGAAAATAAATCAGCTTTCATGTTCAGTGATTACTATAAGTCATTACTTATTCTGTCCTCTCGCTCTCTCTCAGAGCATCTGACTCAGAGGCTGGTAGTTTTCCATTCGGTGACTGTAGGGTTTTCAACCCCACCTTCACAGCAAACTGGAAAATGAGTCGTTTAAGTGGAAGTGTGCTCTGTGTATCTGCAGTGACTCAAACATGCAGGGGCTTTACCATGAAAATTTTACATACTCCTTGGTTGTGTTCAGATAATTTGAATAAAGCCCACATGGTCATGTGAACACATTTGTTTCACAGCATAGTGTCCAGGTGTCGTCCTAGTCTTTGTGTACCCTCTCTATTGGCGAATATTATTGGTTGTCCTTTGCTATTTTCGTGGCTGTGTACGTAACATGATCTGGCAGTGGTGGTCGCACTTAGCTAATGCAAAACCAGTTGACTCATGTTGGTCCAAAGCTTTAGGAAAGACCTAATTAATTTGTGTATTTTATCCGTTCTTAAGAGAAGAGAATTTCATGTTCAAGTCCTTGCAGAATATGCAGAAGCCGGGTTCATTGGGTTCAGATTCCCAGGCTGCGGTGCTCTGGGGAGGGAAAAACCACTGCAGAAACGAGAACAGTTCAGGACGATTCGGCTGAGTAGGTGTTACTATAGCTTGCTGAAAAACCAGGAGTTCTGCCGGTATGTGAATTTATACGCTGGTGTGTGAAATCAAGGGCATGTCCAAGTATTTATCTAGGCCTGGCTAGATAAGGGCTTGAGTTTGAAAGGTTAATGGGTTATTAGGGGTGTGTAAGTGGGTTAATAGACATGCTGTAAAGTCTGAAAGGCTAGGATTTAAATTACTCAAACTTTACATGATTTTAATTCAGCAGACCTAGAAAGCTATATGCCATTCATGAACCTGGATAACCAGGAGATAAGGTCACTTCCTGAGTGAGTTTGTACAGGGTGTGATGAAAGGGGAACTTTCGGAATTTTTTTTTTTTTTTATTGGGCAATTGCTTGCCATGTTTCCTGTTAAATTCCACCCTAAACTTACAACCGATAATAACTGCCCAGTTTTGCAAAGTGCAAAGCTCCTTATTGGTGACTTAAGGGCGTCTACAGGGACATCTGATACTGGTAATCCGAGCTGAATAGCTCTGTTTGCATTTACGTTCATACCGGTAAGATATATTGTCTTTATTCCAACTGCGAAAAGACTTGTAATTTCTGTCCAGTCTGTCAACATGCATAGTGTGTTAAAATGCAAGAGGAAAGGTTTGCTGTTAGTCTTGCTGTAGACATGAGAAATGTTGAGATATTTTAGACATAAATGAATATTCAAGTTGTGTTGCTTGTTTGCAGCAGACAAGCTCCATGACGAGCAGGTTCAGTGTCCAGACTGTGCTTTTGTGTATATATTATACAGCTAATGGTTTTAATGTTTGTATAATACCTGTTGTGAGATCCAGTGACTGTTTCTGTTGTGTATACTGTACCACATCATAGATTATAATTTTATTTATTATAATTTTTTTTTACAGTTTCAGATGAACTAGTATGTTCATGCGCATGAGTGTATGCAGAGATTTTGCTGGTTAATAAGGTTCAATGGTTTGTGATTGACTTGGCTTGTTTAAAACGATTTCTGTATAGTGTGATAATTTTGTCCTTAACAAGGGATACATGTGTGCACTGTGTACGTGTGTGAGATTCCTCACGTACACCGGCTTACTGGCTCAGCCACGTCTCTTCACCGTGGCATGAGCTGGAGTGGAATAAATCGTGTGGCTAACCACTTGGCTGTGTGTGGCTGTTTGCCTGCAATGAGTCAGGACATCCTGGTAGACAACTCTACAAAATGAGCTTTACTACTGTGTAGGTGGACTCATGACAGGCCTCTCATTAAACTTGGTGTGAATTTATTTTATTATAATTTTTTTCTTTTTCCTTCCTTGACCCTCCCTTCCATAAAACCGAAGCATGCCCACATCCAGGAAAGTAGCCTTTTCTCCCAGGAGAATGGTTTAACAGGTCACCTTGAGATGCTTCCTCTGTCATTTTACACGAGCGTGTTGTGAGCATGTGCAGGTACCAGCATTGTACATGTTTCTGCTACACGGCATTTGCCCACACTTGTAGGGGACGGGAAATAATAATAATAATTAATTTTAATGTGCAACATTGTGTGTTTTTTAAGAAGTTTAAAAAGATTAAAAATATTGCTGTAGGTTTTATTATACCAAAAAGTAAAACAGAATATATATTAATATACATTTTGCCAGCCCTGCAAACCGTTATGCATTTTGGACACCAACGTAAACGTTTTATCTGATTTCACAAGCAGCCTGTTAAGTTGGTGTCACTAAAGAGATGGGAACGGTGTAAGGTGTTGCCCTTTTGTCATGAGTATGCAATGTATCAAAGGCAAGTAATGACTTGTGGAAACAAATATTCGTGTGCGTACACCTGGAGACGTGCGAGTGTAGCTCATGTCCTGTTCTTCCTATGGACCGGTTCGTAAGATGAGCCCACATAAGGGGAAAGGATTGGTTTGAATTTTCTCATTGAAGTTGTCCAGCAGCCATGGATCCATGTATCGTCCAACCAGCTGGAAGGGCTCGCACATCTTTAGCACTCATTTCCCCCTTGTGGAACACAGCTTTTCAAAAACTGTCATACTCTGTAACCCCTGTAGGCGGTTTTGGAATTTTCCAGAAAGTTTTGACGGACTCTATGATCTCCGAAGCACAGGGCACGCCAGGATGTTCGTGCTCATGCCCTGGTGTCACTTGTGTTAAGTGTGCTTAAATATAGCAGGGTAGATGTAGTTATGCTGCCATAAAAAGGGAATTTGTACATTTAATTTGTATGCAATGCATTTTCTGCATTGATGGGTGCTATTCTTTTTACAAATCCGAAATTGAATTAAAAAAGCATGTGCGTAAACTACACAAATGTATAAAATCTATGAAGACTTGAATGTCTGAAGAGCGGCTAAAGTACTTGCTTATTTTATGTAGTTAATACAGGAGCAAAAAAAGGTTTGGTCAATGTGCCTTGTCTCATGACCTTCAGTAGAGAGCGTTATTAGCTTGCACTATTGATTTTGTACTATTAATAGCCATGTCAGTGCATGTTGGGGAATATGCTTTCGATATATAATTATATAATCCAACAAGCAAAAGAATGACTTTGGCATAGTTTTTTGGCTAAAATAAAGACTCAGGAATGCAATTAAAAATAATTTTGCCATACTCAACATGCACCCTTTACTATTGCCTAAATCACAAAGAGAAAAAATACCCTATATTTGGCACAGTGGGATTACATTAGTGCCATAGTATATAGTTTTAAACTTATTTCAAAATCAAATTGACTAGTCATTCATGTTTTAAATAAATTAGATGATTGCGTAACATTTTTCTTTAATTCTATTTTCCTTGTTTTCTGTTTCTGGTCTATTTCAAGGACATCACAAGGCAACTCTGCTTTCACCATGTCGCACACAAAGACACAGGACTTGGGCTCGGCCTTCATCCAGACACAGCAGCTGAATGCTGCCATGGCCGACACCTTCCTGGAGCATATGTGTCTGCTAGACATCGACTCCGAGCCCACCACTGCCCGCAACACCGGCATCATCTGCACCATCGGTCTGTTGCAGCACTGTTGGACATTTGCTCCATTTTGACATTTTAATGTTGTGCGTTATTACAGGGCTTGTTGTGCTCAGTCTTGATTCACCATTGGAAGTTCATTAATTTTCTCAAACAGCTTAAATAGTAGTGGCAGCTGCAAAACATTTTTTGTTTAAAAATGCTATGGGCTAATAGAAATCAGAGATGCATTTAGGATATTAAGTTGGTGTTGCATTATATGCTTGTATATGATATGGTAATGGTATTTGTCTGCTTTCTTGTTGCAGGGCCAGCCTCTCGCTCCGTGGACATGCTGAAAGAGATGATCAAGTCAGGAATGAACATCGCTCGCATGAACTTCTCCCATGGTTCTCACGAGGTTCGGGCTTCTCTTTTAATCTTGGTCATGTGTATCCCTTATCTGCATGACACTACCAAATTATCAAGTACTTAAACAGTGACTGAATGATCTCTGCTTGGGCTCAAAGATCGTAGACAGTCACCGTGCCATTCACGTGATCATGATAAAGATGTTGGGGTCATGGTGAACACTACACATAAGAGTTTGCTACTATAAATAACTCGTCACTTCAGAGCCAAGCCTTATCTCTGGCTTTTTAACAACAACAAAAAAAAAAAAACACACACACACAACCTGCACTGTGTTTAAAAGGTGAGGCTCTGAGTTGCTGTCTGAACAAGCCTGTTCTGTTAACTACTTAAATCTAGCACTTCAGAAGCTAGAACATCATAGTTATTAACTTCTTTTTAGTTTGGGTTTTCTTAAATCCTTTAAATCCCTTTCTTTAATTGGGTCTCCAATATTCACACACAGTTAATATTTTGTTAATGTATTATCTACTGAAAGGACTCCCTCAGCATGTATTCTGGAGCATTCCTACTGCCAAACCTACACTACCAGTCAAAGTTAGGTCACGCCTCCTAATTTCATGGCCTTGAATGTACCTCTGCTTTGCAGTGCCTTTACAACGGCTCCAATCTGACCTCAATCCCACCAAACCACCACAATGATGCTTGCACCCCAGGCCTCTGTGCCCTCTTGCCATCATTCATACGATCTTCGGCTTTTGCAATAGCTTTGTAGTTTGTGTGTAGTGAATAATGTAAATATAACCTTTACTTCATCATTTCATATTGGTCAGCTTAATAGTCAGGTGTACAATCAGTGTTTTAATTAAAAGTTTGTTTGTTTTATAGTATCATGGTGAGACTATTAAGAATGTTCGTGAGGCTTGCGAGAGCTTTGAAGCAGGCAGCATTCATTACCGACCTGTAGGCATCGCCCTGGATACCAAGGGCCCCGAGATCAGAACTGGACTCATCAAAGGGGTACTTGGATTACAGTTTACAACAACCTAGTTTGTTATAATGCTCATTTTAATTTTCACAATACCTTAATAATATATTAATAATGGTAATGCTCGCTCCCTGTTTGTCTGTGATAGAGTGGCACTGCTGAGGTGGAGCTGAAGAGGGGTAACCAGATCAAGGTGACACTGGATGATGCCTACATGGAGAATTGCGATGAGAACGTCCTTTGGCTGGATTACAAGAACATCACTAAGGTGGTGGAGGTGGGCAGCAAGGTCTACATTGATGATGGCCTCATCTCTCTTCAGGTTGCAGAGATTGGTGCGTGAATTAAGAGTTAGAAATAAAACAAGAATGTGAACATTCATGCTTGGCATATTAAAGTTTCTCCATTTCTGTTTTATGCTAACTCTGTATTGGTTGGTCTTAATTCTTCTCTCTTATTTTTGACAGGCTCTGACTATCTCTTGTGCGATATTGAGAACGGAGGTATGCTGGGCAGCAAGAAGGGCGTCAACCTGCCCGGGGCGGCCGTGGACTTGCCTGCTGTGTCTGAGAAGGACATTAAGGACTTGCAGTTTGGAGTGGAAATGGGAGTCGACATGATCTTTGCCTCATTCATCCGCAAAGCAGCTGATGTCCATGAGGTCAGGAAGGTGCTAGGAGAGAAGGGGAAGAACATCAAGATCATCAGCAAACTGGAAAACCATGAAGGAGTTCGTAGGTAGGCGATAAAATGGGCACCACCATGTCTTCTATCCATAATTTCACTATTCTTATAGAACATCTAGCTAGTAGCTTTGCATATGAACAGCTGACTTTTTTTTTTTTTTTTTTAAGTCAAAAGCATGTCTAAAAATAATTTATAATTTCTCAACAGACTTGCCAGATTGAGCATGTGTTTCCATTAACTGTAATATTTTAGTTCCGTAACTATAAAAATAGTTAAACTGTTGCTTGCCTTAAGGTTTGATGAGATAATGGATGCCAGCGATGGCATCATGGTTGCCCGTGGTGACCTGGGTATCGAGATCCCCACAGAGAAAGTTTTCCTCGCTCAGAAGATGATGATTGGACGCTGTAATAAAGCTGGCAAGCCCATCATTTGTGCCACGCAGGTTAGGGTTTAATTGTCTTTATTTATTGTCCTTTTTATTTTATTTTATTTTTTTATTTCTCTGATTCTTAAAAACACAAAGGTGATTTTTATAGCTCCTTTGCTGTCCCATGTTTCCAGATGTTGGAGAGTATGATCAAGAAGCCCCGTCCCACACGTGCTGAGGGCAGCGACGTGGCCAATGCCGTTCTGGATGGGGCTGACTGCATCATGTTGAGTGGAGAGACAGCAAAGGGAGACTACCCCCTGGAAGCAGTGCGCACACAGCACATGGTATGAACATCCCCTTACTGATGCACTTTATTGTTTACATTATATTATAATTATTGTCTACATTATATTGTTACATTTCTATTTTTATTCATATATTGTTATTGCTGTTGTAGTAGGGTCAGATTCTAAAGAAAGCTTCAGAACTATTTCAGCAGCTGCTAAATGATTTAGGGTTATGAGTAGCATGAATGGCTGTGCTGTCCTTGTACCTAACACTGCTGCATGCTGCCAGACTTTTTTTTTTTTTTTTTTAAAACCTTATTCAGCAGTTTTCTGCTTTCTATTCACTCCGTGCTGCACTCTCTCAAAATGCCGAGTCACCCATGCAGTCCAAAGGGATTGTGATGTGCATGTGCGTGCCGAGCCCTCATTGGCCTTGAACACTAAACTGCCAGTTGGCATGATCAGACTTACAGCTTTATTCCACTTAATCTCCAGCACCGTTATATGGCTTCACTTTCAGACCAGGCTCATTTTAAATGCATTCTTGACTTCTGTGTCTCCCACTCTGTGTTCCCACTTTTTTTCCAACTCTGCTTAAATTTATTTAAATGAAGGTGTTGTGCAAGCAAAAAAAAAAAAAAAAAAGGGAGAATTGAGCTCTAGTTCTGGATGTTGATGAGCTTTAAATGTATTTGCGCTTCAGCAGTCTATCAAGTTGTTTCTTTTAAAGCTCTAGTCATGACCAAGGACTAATTATGTTTAATTCATTTAACCACTTCTATCTGGCTGTTGTCTTTTCTGCAAGATATGCATGTTTACACCTCCATTCAGCAACAATAACCCTATTTCTATTCCTGTACCTTAATCTGTTTTGGTTATCTTTTGAGGTTAACTTTGATTTAGTAAAGAATTAAGAAGGTTTTTTTTTTTTTTTTTTTTTTAAACGTTAATTGGTGTTTTTAAATGATTAGAAAAATGTTTTTGCATGACTGACTAAAGCCACATGGATCTGGGACCAATTCTAACATGGCCATCTTATTTTTGTCATCCTAACTCCTCTATCTTCTGTGATCTGTATTCTGTGATCTAACATTTGGATTAATTCTTTTCCTTATGTCCTCTTTACAACATTGTCTTGTTTACATCTCCCTTTTCTTTACTTCTTTGTCTGCGTTCGCCACCTGCTTTCTCTCTCTCTCTCTCGCCCTCTCTCTTTTGCTCTCTCTCTTTCTTAATGCCTCTGCCTCATGTGCTTGCTGCATGGTTGAATCAGATCGCTCTTGAGGCTGAGGCGGCCATGTTCCACCGGCAGGTGTTTGAGGACCTGCGCCGCTGCACAACCTACTCTACCGAACGTGCTGAGGCCATCGCCATCGGGGCCGTGGAGGCTTCACTTAAAATCCTCGCCCCCGCTTTCATAGTGCTCACTGGCTCTGGCAGGTAGGCAGGAGGTTAAGTTCTGAAGGACAGCTGCAGCCAGGAAGTATAGCGCAGGGACAGACAGGGAGCACGAGAGAGGGGGAGAGGGAGAAACGCAAATGTTACAGTTGGGTGACGTGCACCCAAGTTCTACATATAATGTATAGGTGATTAGTTTGCCAAAAGGTGTAATTTTTCTTTAAAAAAAAAATAAAATAAAAATTATGCTTGTCAACATTATGCTTATCTCTCTCTCTCCGTCTCTCACACATGCGCACTTGGGCGGTGTGCGCGTTATTGGTGGTATGTCTGATTCGTTGTAACTCCTCCCATTCCCACTCCACCTCCCTCCACTGGGTGGCACTGTGTCCTTTCCCTCACACACTCAGATTGCCAGAGAGGCAGAAGCAGCCATGTTCCACCGGCAGCTGTTTGAGGAGCTGAGGCGCTCTGCAAAACTAAGCCATGACCCCTCAGAGGCCGTAGCCATCGGGGCTGTTGAGGCCTCCTTCAAATGCTGCGCCAGTGCTCTAATTATTCTCACCAAGTCTGGCAGGTAAGATGAGACAGCTAGGGCAAAAAGGAAGGATGCAGGTGCCATGTTACCAAAGCACTTGGTATCCTCATGGCCTGGGTATACATCCCTCTCCTTCTATTTACCTATTTAGAAAATTTGGAATAACAAGCCTAAAGCCAAAAAAGTTGATTGGCTCATCTGTTTTATTACATTATATCCTGTAAGTCTTTATTTTTTATTTTTATGTATTGATTTTTTTTTTTGTAAGGTGTTTGTGATGTGATAATTTTAAAGGTGGGCAGGGGTAACTCTGTAGTTGTTGGCTGCTGATCAGAACAGATGGTGCCCCCACCTGCACCATAAACGGCTGGCTTGACACTGTTGGCAATGCCTTTTTTTTTTTATATGTACCTCAGTCCTACCCCTGAATATTTGAGCAGTACATGGAATATCTATGGATTCTTTTTTTTTTTTTTTCCATAATATATGGGGAGGGGGTCATTGGGTTTGCCGTTATGAATGGGAACGTTCCACAATACTGTTTAGACCAGCAGCATTTCTGCTTTAAGTGTCAACAGACTTTTATGAAGGTATACTCATTTTTCACATTCAGTTGTAGATGTTTGTGGTTATTGTTTTATGATTTCTTGTTTAATTTTCTAGAACAGTCTGATTATAGGTCATTATGTACTTATAGTAGTTCAGGTTTTGTATTTAATCTTTCCCCTAAACATTGTAGTTTGTCTGATCATTTTCAGGTCTGCTCATTTGCTTTCACGGTACCGCCCCCGTGCTCCCATTATTGCAGTGACGCGTAATGGGCAGACAGCCCGCCAGGCACACTTGTACCGTGGCATCTTCCCTGTGTTCTACAACAAACCCGCTCACGATGTCTGGGCTGAGGATGTTGACCTCCGCGTCAACTTTGCCATGGATGTTGGTAAGAAAAAGCTAGACCCAATTATTGTTCGCGGCACTGCACATCTTCATTGATGGCCAATGACAAAGTGAATCTGATAATTACATCACTGAAGAAAAAAATACAAAAGATTTTGGGTCCATTTGTTTCTTTGGTTTCTGTTCTTATACTTTATCTCCTGTGAAACTTTCAATGGGGCCTGTCTTACAGGGGGGGAAAAAGAACTTTATGAAACGATAGTGCCCAGTGACTCGTATACACCTGCCGAAAACCCAAAGTTAATCTCACTGAAAAGCAATGATTGAAAGCTGTGTCAAAGCTAAATCGAATTAAAAGCAGGTAATTTGAATAAGAAGGTCTTAATTATTCCGATCCCCTCAGCAAGTTTGTGCAACAATGTCTTAGTGAGTAATTAGTCTTGGTGTAGGTTTAGAGAATGTGTGGGGAAAAATAAATAAATAAAAGTAAAAAAAAATCTTTCTTCTGTTATTTAGGCAAGGCTCGAGGATTCTTCAAAAACGGTGATGTCGTTATCGTGCTTACCGGCTGGCGTCCAGGCTCCGGTTACACCAACACCATGCGTGTGGTACCAGTGCAGTAGACCTCCACTCATCTTCATTCCAGCCGTTCTAACCTTTCTTCCTGCTCCTTTATCGTGCAAGCACTTCTATCAGACTGGAATTAGCAAGGGTTTACCTGTAAAAAGGCCAGTTTTTATACCATCTTGTTTAATCCCAGTCTAGTATTCCTGCTTATCTATTTTTCGCACTCGACCCTTCTTATCCCCCCCCCACACACACACAGCAAAGTATTCTTTACGAGTCAGGCGTCTTTCAGTCAGAGCGCAGGGTAATGGAGGTGTAGATCAGTGCTCGTGTAGTCCGTATTCTTTTAGAACATTCCCACTGACTGTAGAACCAACAGAGAGGTGCTGAAGCAGAAGGGTACACGAGCATCTCTGGTGTTCCTCCTTCCCCATGACCAAGTGCAGAGGAATGTATTTGCAAGTGTGGTTTTTGTCTTGTTTTATTGATTGGTGTGTTTTGTTTTCTGCACTGCACTCCCACAGCTACTGTAGGCAATGTTACATCCTGTATTATACTTGACACTGAAATATTGAGGTGTTGGAGAAACCAGCACCTCATGAAATATATAAGTATATATAGGTATATATTTTTCTCTCCTATTGAGAAACATTGTCAGATAGTGTTAGAAGTGTTTTCCTGTTCAGTTAGTTGTTTCAAATAGAATCTAAAAAGAGAGGGAGAGAAGTTAGCAATGATTCAATCACACTTCCTCCCTGTCTCTACTTTCATGCTTGCATTTCAAACTCCGAGCATCTGTGTGCAGGTCTCGTATCCACACGCTTCTCTGATTGTGACACTAGGATTTAAAATGTATGTATTGTGATGACTTTACTCAGCATTGTCAAAGAATGGAACAATCTAATAAAGAGAAGAGCACCTGTCATGACTTTGTTGCCCTTTAATTATGTTCGTTAATATTGAAACGTGTACCATCAAATATTTAAACTCTGCATGTGACAGAGTTATGATGGCCTTCACTGACATTTTGATATGCATGTTTAGTTATGAAAATCATAGGAGGTCTTGGTTGTAGACCACTCCCACTTGCTTCCTGCATTCATCCATGATTACAGCCAGTAGAACCGAATCCTGGTGTGACATCCGGGAACTCTCCTTCAGTCCTGGGGGGGGAGAGGAAGCAGTTACCATAATTTAAAAAAATTAAGTCTCTCTGAAAATTTAAAGATTGACAAATTATAGCAAATGCTCAAATTGCCAGCCTCTGACCTGTATACCTGTACATGCTGGTTTCAAAAACTGTTTCCTATTGTATTAGATCTGATTACACTTGGAGATGATTTCCTTGTCGTTCTGGGCTGTTTTTGGTGGATTACTGACTTGAGAGAGAAAAAAAAAAGCGATTCTTTTCAAGTTTTTTTTTTTTTTAAGGGAACTTCAACTCCCTGTCCTGGAGGTCGAGTGACACTTCTGCTCAGCCACAGCTGATTCAACTGTTAATTACAACCCACTGAACCTACAGTAGTAATTATGTGTAGGTGAAATACAAAACTGTGCTGGACACCGGCCCAGATTCCTGTTCAAGTGTTGGCTTGGATTTGAAGCTGACTTTGGGCTGAATTAAAAAGGCAAATGTCAAATTTCATGTTAGGAAATATACCAGTGGGTCCAAACATTCTGTATATATCACTACTATTCTAAAACCGGTAGGAATTAAAAATTTTCACTCCGGTTAATTACATTTTGAAAAACCATAACACTGTGTATGGTATCTTAAATCTTAGTTGTTTTCAGGAGGGTAACATTATTGGGCTGGATCAATCGAAGGGAAGGGTAAGAAGGGAAGTGCAGGAAGTGATGCACCCATCATGCATAGTGTCCACACTCATTTGGAGGCAGTGTTATGATCTGAGGTTGATTCAGTTGGTCAGGTCTAGGATCAGCAACATTATGTGGCTTTTAAAATGAAGTCAGCTGATGAACTGAATGGACTGAACAATCAGGTTATTACATTAGTGGACATTTTCTTCCCTGGTGGCACGGGTCATTCCAGGACTCAAGTTGTTAAAGAGCAGTTCTGAGAGCATGAGGAATCATTTTCACACATGACCTGGACACCACATTGTGTGCTGTAATTAAAGCTTTAAAGTGTGATGTTTCTGTATTTATCAGTTGTATAAACCCAATTCGAAAAAGACAAATTAGAAAAATGGTAAGATTGGAAATAAGTCCATATTGTAGTGTTTTCAATATAGTACAACGTGAAAATACCTATACCTATTTATTTTTCTTCCAATAGTTAATTTTAGCGATCGATAGGTGAAGACGAACAACAGTTTTGCAGTGTTCCACAAAAGCATAGCAAAGCTAATATTTTAATTGAGAGAGAGAGAGAGAGTGTAACCGTGACGCTTTCCACTAAAATGGAAAACTCAGCCTTGGTTGGTTTCACTAAAGAGTGTAAAGACACGACTCATTGATAAAATTGCACTGACTCACTAGAGAGAGGCAGAATTCCCATCCCAAAAACCTGACTGGGGATTTCTAACTGTGCTCTCAATGTGACCTTGAATTTCCAGAGGGAGAGAGCGCCATCTGGTGGTTGGTTTATAACTAACAAGTTTGCTGTCTATTGTGTAATGCAATGTGTATATGAGCTATAACGTTAAATAGGACGCACCAGAATCTATACGTCTTTGCGTCCCATTCATTCGAACCTCACCTTTAAGGAGACACTGCCTCACTTCTTCAGCCTCGTATCTCATACCAGTGCTGTTAATGAAGTTGAGAGGAAGGTACGGTTCAGGTACGGGGTACTGAGTCTCGTTCCCATTGACAATCAGTGATGTAGGAGACCACATAGGAGCAGGGACCTGTTTAAAGACATGAACAGCATGAAACATCAAGCAGTGAGGTTCATGTCTGCGCAGTTAACATTAACACTATCTGGTGCACTTACCCTGATAGTACCTTTAGTCCCAAAGATCACAGCTTCGTTTGGCAGATCGACAGCTATCGTGCATGTGCACACGGCTAATCGTCCCCGAGAGAACTTAAGAGAGACCACCATGCTCTCGTCCACTCCTGCAGTTCACGTCAGACAGGAAGGACAAATTTTATTCAGTCTTTAGTACTTGTTTTCTTCCTTCTTTTGAAAGGGATCAACTACCAAAATATATAATTGACTAAATCCTAAATTATTTATTGACCACAACCGAATGTATTCAGAGTTTTCAAAAGGCTTTAAGCACCTACCCGAGTCCAAACAGACTCCACTAGCCTGAATACTCTCAGGTTTCTCCCCATTATACACCATGAGGACAAACTGTAGGCAGTAGATGCCGATATCGAGTAACGCGCCTCCTCCCAGCTCCCTCTCAACAGAGCGAGGGATGTTCTTCAGACATGCCCCAAAGTCCGCTCTGACCAACTTCACTTCCCCTACCGCTTCCTGTGACAGCAACCTGGAGATCTCCAACGAGGCCGGGAAGTAGCGTGTCCACACAGCCTGGATGAGACGACAGAGGTGAGACAGACTGATAACCAAACATTACAAGAATCTGGTGTAAAACACACTTGATGTACACCTGCTTACTTCCATCAAGAAGACGTTGTTGGTTTTCGCTGTGGCCACCAGTTCCTTCACCTCTCTCAGATTCATGGCTAGTGGTTTCTCGCACAGAACGTTCTTCTTAGCGTTGAGGAACATGATGCCTACTGGGTGATGATGAGGATGGATGGTGCCCACATAAACCACATCTATCATACAAGTGAAGATCAAGGCAGTTGATAAGATTTACAGCAATAGTGTCTAACAAACAGAAAGAGTCAATGTTATCAATGTTATGTGGACATGCAGCGCTTTAAAGGGGACCGATTATCCAAAAATATACTGTTTTAAGACACTCAGATTAAAAAAAAAACAGTAACTCATTTCCATAGACACTGAAACAGCACATTTGGAAGAGGAGTAAAATAAAGGTTTAACATCTTAGAAAGAGAAATAGTAAAATATGGACCTTTTAAGTTTTCACGACCTTCAAAAAACTTTTTTATGAAACATCTTACAACCGATTTTGTACTTAATTGTGAATCTGCACCATCCTACAACACAAAATAGTGCATTATAGTGCACACTGTAATTATTATTTTACGAGACCATTCTTAGGACATAACTGTTATATTACAAATAGGATCTTATGCTGTATTTACTGTAGTTGGTGCATACATTTTAGATTCACGTATGATATACAGTGCTGTAGACCTCATACCTATTTCAGGATCTTTGGCCAGTTCCTCATAGCTGCTGTACACTTTAGGGATGCAGTGTTTCTGAGCGAACTCTTCTGCTCGCTTTAAATTACGCGCTGCCACAGCAACCACCTGAAATTCATTACCGTTCATTAATAGGACTGAGGAAGAAAACAGGACACATGAAATGACTGATATGTTTAAGGACCCAGTTTACGTTAGTAGTACGTTACGATGTTCTGTAGTCACACATTTAAAGTTAAATATTCTCATTTATTTATTTTTACTGTAAACTAGGGATGTGCAATTAATTGAAGTTCAATTTCGGCTTCTGATTATTATAAAAACAACATAAATGAGATTAAATGATTACTGAAAAGCAGTATGGCAGTGCCTCTTTTTGTCCGTCACTAAACTCAATTTCACCCAGGCTGTGGTATTTACTGTGTCTCTGTGTTATTTATTTCCACTGTGAGACATCATGCATTTATTCAACTTTAAATTAAACCACCTGATGTTTTAATCACAAATAACGATGATTATGATTTCTGTCATAATCGAGCAGCCCTGCTCTAATCTATTCACACACTGACAAGCCGCACAGTATCATATGTGGTAGTTACAAATTATTTGCCAAGTTTGCTTAGAACAAGTTTTTGGACAAACCTTTTAATTATTGAATTTGGGTGTTTGGATCAGGCCTCTTCTCCCCAGTGAAGGGCAATCTTAATGCTTCAGCATACCAAGACATTTTGGACAATGCTATGCTGCCAACTTTGTGGCAACAGTTTGGGGAAGGCCATTTTCCATTCCAACATGACTGTGTGTGCACGAAGCAAAGACAATAAAGACACGGTTTGATAAGTTCGTTGTGGAAGAACTTGACTAGTCCACATCTTAATCCCATCAAGCACATTTGGGATGAATTGGAACGGAGATTGCAAGCCAGGCCTTCTCGTCCAACATCAGAGACTGACCTCATAAATGCTCATGAATGCCCACAGAAACACTGCGAAATCTTATGGACAGACTTCCAAGAAGACTGGAAGCTGTTATAGGTGCAAGAGGCGGACCGACTCCATATTGAAGTGCATGTATTTGGATACAATGTTATTGCAGGTTTGGCCAAATACTTTTTTGCAAATTGTGTATATAAATAATCATAATCATATATTTATAAAATATTTTTTATAATAATATTATAAAATATTATTTATAAAATCATAACAATTACAGAATCGCAATACAAATAAAATCAGAACCAAGGTATTGTAGTAATATATCAGGTGTTCCCTGGTGATTCCTCTCACTAATATTAAGTAATATTAAATAGTTAAGTAAAGAAATCATCTCCATTTCATAGCATTGGAATATTTTATGAAATTTATGGCATTATAAATAGAACGATATTGGCTACTGTGAACACGACAGATATTGTAGGAATGACAAAAAAATTAAATAAATAAAAGTGGGGTTCAACAATAGGGTTAATTTCTACATACATACACACACAACCTACCTGTCAAGCGTTTGGACACACCTTCTATATATATATATATTTTTTTTTTCTTTCTACTTATTTCTTTCAAATATCCTTTGAACAGTTGATATTGAGAAGTATCTGTTACTTCTGCTCTGTAAATCCTTCATAACGGCTCTAATCCGAGGTGCTGTTTGTTAGTTGGTGTGTTTTGAGGCTGGTGACTAAATGAATTTCTCCTCTGCAGCAGAGGTCAGTTTTGGTCTCGCTTTCCTGGGAGGGTCTTCATGAGAGACAGTTTCATCATGGAGCTTGATGGGTTTTTGCAAGAACTATTCCAGAAAGGCTGATTATAAACCACTGATAATATACCTGCTACCCTTTTATATGTGTATTTACTGATATCTCTATTACTGTTGTTATAATAATTGTTGTTGTTGTGTGTGTGTGTGTGTGTGTGTGTGTGCAGTACTCAGGCCATTAGGTGCACTCATTCCCTGCGTTCAGAGTCGTAGGGTAAAGCGGAAGAAGAGACCTGAGTGTGATCTGAGGAGTGAAGGTGTGTATCTGCGCTACCTGCTGCTCTTCAGGAGGAAGAGTCTTCAAAGCCACTGTAAAGTCATGGCTGATTTTCCCAGCGCTGCAGATTCCCCACCTGAGCGCCATGACGGCGACACACACACACACACACACACACACACACGAGCGCACGCGCGCGCTATGGCCAGATCAGACAGCAGTTCCTGCCGAGTGGACTGCAGAGTGTTCAGGGTAGGGAGCGAGTAACCGAGGGCTCTCCACCTCACCGGAAGTAGAGAAGCGAAAATACCCAGCAGTCATTGCGCCGGAAAAAAAAAAACCCAGCATTGTCATGAACCACTTAGTATTATTATTATTATTATTATTATTATTATTATAGACCTAGCATTGTGTCATGCTATTATTACACACACACACACACAAAAGTATTAATAATAATAATAATAATGACATAATTATTATTATGAGTCACATAATGTTAATATTACACTTTTTAGTTATATAGGAAAAACTGGATTGTGTAACTGAAACTTTTACATTTAAAGTTAAAGTGGGGGGGGGTGGAAGTGCTTCTTATTATCATGAATTATTAATTATTAATCTTTTTTTATTGTTAAAATCTTTGACTGTTGGTTTAGAAAAATATGACACTGGCAACCAGTGGCGGCTGGTGCAAAATTTCTCGTTGAGAATGGTCCAATCACATGAGCCCAAATATTTAAAAACAATATTGATTCGCTAAGAATAAAAGTGGGCGGGTTCAGTGACTAAATGACTTTATTTCATTATGAAAATTAATAATTATTATGTTAAATAATTACATGTTAAAGGAGCATTCTTCTCTGCCTAACTTTAAGGGGGGCGGCGCCCCTGCGCCCCGTATTGACCAGCAGGACAATATTCCGCTGTATTGCTTAATATAATTTATTTGCAATAAAAAAAAAATCTAAACTGTATTACGTTCATTTGTGTTCGTGTACGCGGGGCGCCGGACAAACGAGTCTCTATGTAGACGGGTACGTTTTTTGAAAAGCATGTGACTTGAGGCTGAGCTCTGATTGGATTTTGTTAAATCATCCTTCGGGCGCAGCTCTGTGCTCTGAACCCGCCCACTTTTATTCTTAGCGAATCAATATTGTTTTTAAATATTTGGGCTCATGTGATTGGACCATTCTCAACGAGTCTTTTCCAGCACTTCTTATGGCAGGCGGAGCTGCTGACTGAATGCGATGTGAGTCATGCCTTTGTTATATACTAGTAGTAATGATGCTTAATCACCTGATAAATGGCTATTTACAGGCGAGCATTAAAAGTTTAATTAAAATTTTGTTTGCCCCCCCCCAACATTTTGCACCAGCCGCCACTGTTGGCAACTCTATCTATCTGTCTGTCTATCTACGATTTAGTACAGAAATATGAATTTCAGCTTTTGTGCCATGATATTTTATTAAAACTCACATACTGTACAGTACATCAACACTTGCTAACACAAATAAAATAAAAGCATCTCTCTCTCTCTCTCTCTCTCTCTCTCTCTCTCTCTCTGGAGTACTTGCAAGAAAGGACCAGAAGAGGGAGACAAACTCATGGATGATTGCTTCTGTTTTTCTTTGTGTCTATGGAGTGTAAGTATTGTAAAAACAATATCGTGAAACACACGTATGAATGTGAAAGTGAGAAAAATCCCTGTTAAGTCATTAAGACCAACCAGCCTGATTAACCAGAACCAACCTGACCAGTTATAACTAGCGTGATCAGCCACAAGTCGGACTAGTTGCAATTAGCATGGCCAGCTAGAACAAGCCAGAAACGTGAACAAAACCATAAAATCTGACCAACCAGAACCATTCTGACTTATTAGGTCCAGTGTAACCAGATAGAAATGGGCTACAGTCTTCCCACCTGACCAGCAGTTTTATTTATTTATTTATTTATTTATTTATTTATTTTATTGTAATATTGTATTTGTAAAAACAAATGACCCTGTATCCTAAAAACCCAGGCTTTTACTAAGGCATGGTTGTTGGTGCCAGGCTTGTTTGCAAGGCTCAGAACAATTTTGCTTGCTATTACTTACCAGCAGAGCACACAGGAGTTCATTGTACAGTACTGCTGTTACTTCATTAAACAAGATTTTGTGACTTTTAAGACTTTTAAAACTTTGGCCTTAACACTGCTGGAATCTTAATTTCATATTATATATACAGTACAGACCAAAAGTTTGGACACCCCTTCTCATTCAAAGACTTTTCTTTATTGTGTTCTTTATTGTGTTCTTTAGCCCAAACGCGTCTCTTCTGCTTGTTGCCTATCCTTAGCAGTGGTTTCCTAGCAGATCGTCTACCATGAAGGCCTGATTCACACAGTCTCCTCTTAACAGTTGTTCTAGAGACGTGTCTGCTGCTAGAACTCTGTGTGCCATTGACCTGCTCTCTGATCTGAGCTGCTGTTAACCTGCGATTTCTGAGGCTGGTGACTCGGATGAACTTATCCTCCGCAGCAGAGGTGACTCTCGGTCTTCCTTTCCTGGGCCGGTCCGCATGTGAGCCAGTTTCTTTGTAGCGCTTGATGATGGTTTTTGTGACTGCACTTGGGGACACTTTCAAAGTTTTCCCAATTTTTCGGACTGACTGACCTTCATTTCTTAAAGTAAGAATTTCTTAAAATATTTCTTAAATAGCTGCTTTTTTCTTGCCATAATACAAATTCAACCTCTTTGAATGAGAAGGTGTGTCCAAACTTTTGGTCTGTACTGTATATTCCCTGAAAGTGTTGAAACTGATGTAACTGCACTCCTTAAAATGTAATCTATGGATTATTATATATCTGTAAAGAGTAAGTAATAGTTGGTGGCCCAGTGGCGTAGTGGTTAACACTGTCGCGCTGCACCTCCAGGTTCTGGGGTAGATTCTTGTCTGTGCATACAGTTTGCTTGTTCTCACCGTGCTTGGTGGGTTTCCTCCCGTAAACTGATTTCCTCCCAAAGATATGCAGGTTAGACTAAATGGGATTCCGAAATTGCCCAAAGTGTGAGAGTGTGTGTGTATGCGTGCCCTACGATGGATAGGCACCCTGTCCAGGGTGTACCCCTCCTCATGCCCTAAGTCTCCGGGGATAGGCTCCAGGCCCCCACGACCCTAGACGATGAGTGAGTGAGTGAGTAAATGATAGTTTTACCATATATTGACAATATTCTGTCAATTAGTCATAAAACCAAATGATGAACTTTTTCCATATATCAGTGTGGTGAGTTTTTTTGTCTTTTTTTTTTGTTTTGTTTGTTTGTTTGATTTTTTTTGGGGGGGGGGGGTTGTTTTTTGTTATGTAATTTTTATTGTATGGAATATTATAATTATTTAGTAAAAATAATAAGACTATTCAAATGGGTACAAAATCCCACAAACAGTCTCAGTAGTGAATCAATGATTTATTGTTGTTTTCATGAGTAAGCACATCTGAAATGACTGCTGATGATTTGCTTGAGCTCGGACTGTGATAATAGCAATCCCTGAGTTAAAAAGCAAACAGTAATTTTGGCCCTCTGGACATTTAGTCAGTGCCAATTAAGGCTGTGTCTGGTCCATCTGTTCAATGTGTCTCTTTAATTTGGCTGAATAGTCTATACACTGTTTTTATTTAACTTCTAAACAGCATGTAGCATCACAGACTTGAATGTAAAATGATCTTGGAATGAATTCTTGGCTGCATACTGTTGTGATCAATATGGGATATAAAAAAAAACTTTTTAAAATAGTATGTCTAGTTTATTGGTATCAATTATGCAATGTTTTGTGTGAAGACACATCCATTCATCTATTATTTATACTGTTTATCCTGTGAAGGGTCACTGAGGGCCTGGAGCCTATCCAAAGGAATGCAGGGCACAAGGTAGGGTGCACCATGGATGGGGTGCCAACTCATCACACGGCACAAGTATTATTTGAAATGAAAAACACTGCTTGTCTTTGGACTGGTTGTGGGGGGAAGGATGAGGGGGGATACACTAAGCACAGGGAGAACATGCAAACTCTACACACGCAGACCGAAGATCAGTGCTTACTATTAAACTACTGTGCCAACTGAGTGAATATATATGACATATATGCACAACTGCATTTTGCAAATTTACAGTTATTAGCCCTACTCTGCATATTTTACATTTTCCATATTTGTTTTTTTTCTTGAAACCCTTTTTTTTTTTAAACTATAAATAATTTGTTTGGGAAATTAAGCAGGATGGGCCAGCCTTTGTGCCCCATGTGCATCAATGACCCTTGGCCGCCCATGACCCTGCTCTTTTGGGGTGTTCTAGGTCTGCCATGGTCAGAACCTACCAAAAGTGATTGAAGGAAGAAAAAATGGTGAACCAGCAACAGGGTCATAGGCAGACAAAGCTTACTGGCACGCGTGGGGTGTGAAGGCTGGACCTATAGAAGTATAGACTGATCTAATAGAAGAGCTATAGTTCAAATTGCTGAAAAGATTAATGCAGGTTGTGATAGAAAGGTGTTATTGGTTTTTTGGTGGCAAAAGGGAACCTACTCATTATTAGATGGGTTGTCACACCAACCTGGACCTCAGTTTAAACTCTTCTTCCATGTAGGTGAGCTTTGCAATAGAAAATACATCTAATCGAATTATGTCCAGATATTCCTTCATATTAAAGCCCTGATAATGCAGCGAATATTTATGGTATCTGCAGATTTACGCCTTAAATATATTCAACACTGGATATCTGAGATCTTTAGATTTTACAATTCAATTATAATTAATATTTTCCTGAAGATTTCTTCAAAATCTAATTGAAACTCCTTTTGCCTCTAGGGGGCAGTGTTGAATCACAGTAAAAACTTTCCAAGATTTTTAAAGCAGGTTTCTACTTCTTCTAAAGTAACTGTTTGTTTATTTGAATAGCTAGTGAGTTATTTAGCCTACACACACACACACACACACACACACACACACACACACACACACACACAAAAACAATCCATGATCATGTGACACCAGTTTGGTTACTGTGAAAACATTAGGTAGGGACAACTGAAGGTTAAAAATAAAAAATAAAATACAAATAAAGTAAAACCCATGTTATTCTGTTCAAGTTTGTTTTATCCATAACGTGTGTGTGTGTGTGTGTGTGTGTGTGTGTGTGTGTGTGTGTGTGTGTGTGTGTGTGTGTGTGTGTGTTCGCGCGTATGCTCAGGGGGGCCGGCTCCAATTGATGACTGCTGGCCGACCTCTCTTTCGTACCCCTGCTCCTAGAGGATGCTGGGAGCTGTGTGCCGTTGTCATAACGACAAGGTACCAGCTGGTCAATTTGCATGCAAATGTATGCAAATCTCACGTCTCTATCGCACAACCTGGTTGCTATGGGAATGTCCAGTTTCATGCGTTGTCGCGAAATCTGACCGTTTTTACGGAAATTCATCGTACAAGTGATGTGGATGGTGATGGACAGAGAAACAAGCACAAATTTATCTTAATTTACTTTATTTACGTGTACAGTATGTTATGACTGGTCATTTCTCATGACAGCTGAGAAAATGTAGAGATGGTTTCGTGTGTGTGTGTGTGTGTGTGTGTGTGTGTGTGTGTGTGTGTGTGTGTGTGTGTGTGTGTGTGTTATCTTCAGGTGTGCTGGACTGATATGACCAGTGAGTGACACTGAACCTTGATGCCCTTGATAAACCATAATCCTTCGCTGAACAATTACGATGATCTTCAGAAGATCACCATTGGATTAAGACTGATAGGTTTAAGTTTACTGTCCGTAAGCGTAAGTGTACTGAAGCCAGTGCTGAAAGTACTCTGAGTAACCAATCCCTAATATTCTTATGTTTATTCTTATGTTTATTCTTATGTTTATTATTGTTGCTGGTCTCTGAGAGCTACCAAACTAATTTCGCTGTATAACTACAATGACGATAAAGTCTCTTTATCTTTATTTTATATTCCGAGACGAAGAATAAAATCTAGCTAATTATCAAAGTTCAAATCAAAATTGTTCCCTGTGTCCTGATTGTATGGATTTTAAACTTTTATGCTGTTTATCCACTGTTCAGAATCTAAATCAGAATCAAATTAGATATTGTTCAGTTTTGCTATTAGGGGTGGGTTTAGTTTTACATTGCATGTAATTTAACAAACCAAAAAGCTAAAAAACAAGCTGAAAAACTTGAATGAGAAATGAAAAACATTGGCTTAATAATAAGTCAATGACGATTAAAAAGAATATGTGCTTCAGAGGAAGTCTTGCTGGGGTGTTAATGGATAGGCTTCAGGTAGAATAAAAGTTATCATTACTTTTATAACATGTACGTTTTGCACTACCTGAATATGGGAATGAGGTCAGAAAAAAAGTAGAACTCTCAAAATGACCATATTGTTATACTGATGATGATTTCGATCATAGAAACATGGTCAAAAACAACCAGAAAAACATCTGATCATGTGTATCTGTGCTATTTTTTCCCCTATGTCACCCATTTTCAAAATTTTTGCCTTGTCATGTTTGTATAGTTGGATAAAATGTAATGAAATTTAGTTTATTATATTGCCTAAGTTGCTGCACAATCCTGTGGTCTATATTTGTACATAAAAAAAACAAACGAACAGCAAAACCAAAAATGGCTAAAATGCATATGCATTTTAATCTCTATGAGTATATTGATAAATAAAAATAAATATATAAATAAAAACATTTTCATGTAATTTCCATGGTTGATGTGTAAAATTATGGATACTCATTTAGAAAACATTACAGTCGGGTCTTTTTTTAATCTCGATTGGTTCCCCTTTGATTAAAGCACTATTCTTGGATGACAGGAACGGAACCTGATGTGGTCTTCCCCTGTTGTTGCCCATCTGCCTCAAGATTTCATCTGTTCCGAGATGCTTTTCTGCTCGCCACAGTTTGTTAAGAGTGCTATTTGTGTTAATGTAGCTTTCTTTACAGTGCAAACTAATGTGGCCTTTTCCTGTATCACTGGGGTAAAGCAAACTCAATCAGAGAACAGACACAGGGTTGAAATTTTTTTTACAGGACGGGTGGCAACCCTAAACCTGCGTGATGAGCAGGTGTGAATCCTCTCAGGTCAATGGCAGCATGCATGCTCGGAATTGGATTTCTCGACAGCCATTCTTGTAGCTAGTGTTGTGTTCTGGGTATTAGAGCTTAGTGTAGTTCCTGACGTGTTCGTAACAACTGGATGTTTATTATTTGATTTTTTAGTTGCACCGTTCTGCGTAAAACTTTAGAAAATGTTGTTTTGCGTATTGGAAAACCCCATGAGCTTTTTTCATCCGTACCATGTTCAAAATCAAATCACCTAGATCACGTCTTTCCCACATTCTGATGTTTGATGTGAAAATTAACTGAAGCTCTTGACCTGTATCTGCATGATTTGATGCCTCACTCTGCTTCACTGCCACATGATTCGCTGACTGGATAATTGCATGAACGAGCAGGTGTCCTAGTAAAGTGGCTGGTGAGCGTGCATGCGGGGATGAGTCTGAGCGAGCTGTGGTTTTTGTGCTGACAAAAATAGAGCTCGGGGAATCGATAGACAGAGAAGCGTAGGCTCCTGTTTTGTTATTTCTAACACTAAATACGGTCTTTTACCTGCTTAATCATACGAGCTTGATAATTGAGACTTTACTGAACGTCACGGTGTTTTCACACCAATGTGTTGTGTGAAGGATGAGGTTGTACATCATCCTGGCATCTCTCGCTCTCTCTCTTTCCCTCTCTCTGAGCTCCCTTTTATTAAAACTGCACTCCGTCACTATCTGTGTTCCTTTGTCAGAGTGAGATGAGCTGAACCGTTGCGCTATGTGGCCTGTCACTGGCCTTACTATAATGCCACCATGACCACAAGTGTGAAGGTGGCTAATCTTTTCCAAACACACACACATGCTTGTCTTAATATCCTTGTGAGGACCTTCCAAGCAGATTACAGCTATGTTCAACCCTTGCTTTAATGTTTATAACCAAAAAAAAAAAAAACATTTGGCTGTTGTTGTCGTTATAATTGTTGGTGGTGTTGTTGCTGTTTTTAATAAAGCTATTATTATTATTATTTATTTATTCATTTTTTTTTAAATACAGTTTTCCAAAATTTCAGGCCTTTGGCTAAAGCCAGTCCAAATTGAGCTCAGGTGCATCCTAGTTGCTTTGATTATCTTGAAATGTCTGTAGAACTTGAATGATTGCAGTCCACCTGGAGCAAATTCAATTGATTGGACATGATTTCCAATTGATTGGACACACCAAGCCACGATGTCCAAGGAACTCTCAGCAGACCGCCACGATCAAAGAGTGTCCAGATATAGATCTGGCTGAGAGCGTAAAACCATTTCGAAAGCTTTGAGTCCCAGTCATTGGGAAATGGACGCACCAGTACCCTTGCTCTCGCAGGCCGTTTGGCCAAACTCAAAAACTGGGTATGTTTGTAAATTAGTTTGGTCATGGAGGTGACCGTGAAATCAAAATATACTCTAACAAAGCTTGAGAAGATCTTTGGAGAAATGGAGGATATGGATTTTTTGAAAAACGTGGCAGGCACGTAAATGAAAACCAGGTAGTGCTTGTCAACTGTTAGAACTGGCTCTACAGTGAAGCATGGTGGTGGGTAGCATAATTCAATGAACCCCTTCTCAAATGGAAGAAAAGATGAACCAAATACAGATGAGAAACAGCTCCAAAAGGCATAATAAATTAGACCAAATCAGAGAGAATGCTGGAGCATTAAAGATTGTGCCTCTGAATAAATGTTTATAAGTTCAGGCTTTTCCTATGATCAAAGAAAAAGAAAAATGTTCTGTGATTTTCTGTATGAGAAAAGAAATATGTACGAACAAATACATTTCCAAATTGCCCATAGTGTACAATTGGGTGTGTGAGTGTGTGCCTGTGCCCTGGCGTCATGTTGACATCACTTTACCTTTGCCATAAGTTACCTCGGAAGGACTCCAGGTTCTCTTCAACTCTACTCAGGATAAGCGATATATAGTAAATATGTAGGCAGTAAATGGTTGAACTAAGCACTTTCCATTTTTACTTTAATTTTATTTTAGAAATCAGTCTTGGGTGTTAAAAATGGACTCTTGCAATGAATGGATTTTAAAATTATAATCATTAGAATATCACTATAGAGTTAATAATGCCTTGTGTAGTACAGAAGGTAAATTGGTCATGCAACTGCAGGTGCAATACATTACGATGTTTTTGACCAATAAAAAAAGTTAATAAGACAGTTATGAATCATTTAAATGCATGGTACTTTTGATTATTCTGTCATCCACATTCTCATGTGCAAATACCACGGTTGCTTGCAGTTTGCCAAAAGAGGCATGTGTGGAAGGAGGTGCTGTGTTCTCTTTTCAGTGGCTTTTCACAACACACCTTCAGCAGAGGCTCAAGGTCACAGGTTTGACAGGAATGTATGGGCGATCTTGTGTATGTGTGTGTAGAGAGGAGTGTATGCAACTGCTTATGCTTCATGGGGACCAAATGTTCCCATGGTGATAAAAATATATGACAGTTTTCAATATTGTCTGGACATTTAATTGACAATGAAAAATAAAGATGATTTTATACATAATTCAGTTATGGCTATGATTTGCTCTGGTGTAGTGCACAGTGCTGGGAAAGTGGTATGTTTATTAGATCTTAGTGAGGACCAAGTCCCCATAAGATTAAGAATACCTGATAATTTTGACCTTTTGGGGACATTTAGGTGGTCCTTATGAGAGGATTTGCCATTTTCTTACACAGCTTTTATGTTGGAAAAAAAAAAGTGGCATTACTGACATTAAGGGTTATGCTAGGTTTCAGTGTTTTATAGGAATAACTAGCTGTGTTATGCCAAAAGAAGATTCTCACAAGGATGTTAAGACTTTGTGTGTGTGTGTGCGTGTGTGTGCGTGTGTGTGCGTGTGTGTGCGTGTGTGTGCGTGTGTGCGTGTGTGTGCGTGCAGAGAAGGATGATAAATGTGGAGCAGAAAAAGCAAAACTAGGCCATGGTGCAATAAGTCATTCAGTCTAAAACACTGGACTGTACCATTTACAGAGGGACAAAGCATTCTCTCTCTCTCTCTCTCTCTCTCTCTCTCTCTCTTTCTTTGTGTACCTCATCAACTAGTTGTCTACATGCAGTTCCACATTAGTAGATACATGGTACTCCTTTTATAAACCTACTCTTATATACTGTATTCCCCCCAAAATTATTATTTTGAAAAAAAAAAAACATGATTATGCCCCAAAAATATATTTTTAAAAATGATGTTCCTAAACAATAAGAAATGTGTTTACAGCACCTTTGCAAAATCTGTTTTTATTCCATGAATATAAAAATACAAATACAAAGGGTGTTCAAGTCAAACTGGGACAAACCATAATAAAATTTCTGGTGAATAAGGCTAGAAAACCGATTTGACATTTACTGAAGACTTCAAGCACAGGACGGTCCCATCGATCACGGCAAAGGTGGCTTGGAGCCCATTGCAGTTGTTTCAGTGAACAATCAACAAGTAGAACCCTTAATCCTGGAAAATCAAAGAATAACTTGTCACCAACTTGCAGAAGAGCTGCATCTGTCTGTGGGAACTGTACACACCATCAGTCACCAACACCACTTGCACATTACAAGAACTCGGCTGGGAGTTATCGCCACATCCTCCATACTGTCCTGGCCTTGCTCCAAGTCATTTCCACATGTTTAAAGGTCATGTGTAGCTCAGTGATTAAGGCATTGGTCTACGGTTCAGAAGGTCCCAGATTCAAACCCCACAACCACCAAGGTGCCACTGTTGGGCCCTTGTGCAAGGCCCTTAACCCTCAACTGCTCAGATGTATAATGAGATAAAAAAAAAAAAGAGTAAGTCGCTCTGGATAAGGGCGTCTGCCAAATGCCTAGATGTAGCTGTAAATGTAGAGGAGTTCTTGGGAGGCCAGCGTTTCAGACATGATGCAGGCAGTTCAATCATGGCTCTGGGGTACTGAGAAAACGTCCTACCTTGACGGTTTCCACGCACTAGTAAAATGCTGGGATAAGTGCATTAGTGTAGCAGGGGATTATATAGAGAACTAAAGGGAGGTTTTTACTCTTATAGCGTTGTTCTGTAATTGCTCACAATTAAAAGTCCCAGTTTGATCTGAAAGCCCCTCATGGGGGTGGGGGGGAGAGGGGGGAGAGGTATGTTGTTCTCAGCACTTAAACAGGGGAACCTATTATGCAAAATACATTTTTTTGTTCTTTTTAGACACTCTAAATGGATGGAGCAGTGGTGTGTCTCACTCCTGACCCGCATCGACAACTTTGATGAAACCGAAGAATAACCTCTTGTATGAGGATTAAATCTGGGTTCTTATATCAATGACTGTTATGATACGTGACATCCCTCTGGACTGCAGTAAGGGAAAAACTGAATGAAGGATATGGGGAAAGTCCTTCATGTGCTAGCAGGGCTGTTTCCATGGAGACCTTTCTTCGCTTGTATGTTGATCATGCAAGATTTTTTTTTTTTTCATTGATTCCCATACAAATGTTTGTCTCGAGCAGTGTTCTGTCAGGTTATATCTGTGGTCTGCCACCCAATGTCTAAATAGATGCAAAACACACACACGCACACAGTATCATGGGCAAAAGTCGTCACCTCACACAGCAGTCTGCAACACACAGGCTGAAGAGTGAGAGGCAGTCTCTCTGGGGATCTGGCATTTCTCTCTGCCACCTGAACTTCTGTGAAGGTAAAAGAGAGAGAGAGAGAGAGAGAGAAGAAAGTAAAAGTTCCCCAGAACTTCTTTCTGCTGCACATTTTGCAAGGTTCTTATTGTAGTTCATTATCTCATTTTGAAGCTTGTGTTTGTGTGTGTGTGTGTGCGCGCACACATGGACATCCCACTGGACTGCGTCAGGTGACTGTAATCATTATATAATGGACTCTAATGGTGGTCTGTTTCTAGTCTCAGGTCTCAGGATGCAATGGGCGTGTCAGTGCAGTGTATTTGTGCAGCAGTACTCCTATTATTCACCCCCTGTCTGTGTCTCTCACACACTACCCTCCTCTCTCTCTCACCCTCTTTCTCTCTCTCACTCTGTCTCTCACCCAGGCTTCTAATGATAGTGAGACGACCTGACAGACTTGCAGACAGCCGCGACAGAGACAGCCGTATCTGCGGCGGGGTGTTTAAGACGATAAAAAAGCTATTTTACTTCTTCGGTCTGCCACCAGGACATCAACACATAGGATGTGGCAACGAAAATGGAGAGAAAGAGAGAGAGAGAGAGAGAGAGAGAGGACATAGAGGTGAAAAACTGATGCTAGTTTCCCATGTCTGTCAAAGTGCAAAGTGGGGAAAAAATTCAAACATCTCACTATATTGAGAATCGGATGTTTTAAATAATTTAATAATACTTTTGTATAGAGATTCGGTCACGGCAGTGGTTACAGTGTTGGGTTACTAATCAGAGAAGGTCATGGGTTCAAATCCCACTGCTGCCATATTTCCACTAATGGGTTTTTAAATACATTCCTTAACTTTCATCTGCTTGTCTTAGTTGTAACTTGCTTTGGATAAAAGCCACTGAGTACAATGTAAGTAGGGAGGAATTAATAATGTGACATGGTTATTTTTTAATCAAGTGGACCCACAACATTAATATTTTAAAGCCACAGACAAAGTGTCTCACTTCCACAAACTGTTATGTTGTGGCCACAAGATACCAAAACCCACGACCCATTATGAAAGATGTATTTAGTTTATCTGCACATAAGTTTTATACTTTTGCTTCAAAATGTGCATGACTGCACAAAACCGGAAGCGTTGCCGAATATGAATTTATTCAAGTTCTTCCCCGAATATTATGATAATCTCTAGTCATGTTGGTCAAACAGGCACAGCCTAAATGCAGATAAAGACATATATCTGTTCAAGTCAAACCAGGACTTTTGATTGTGCAGAATGACAAAAAAATTCCATTTATTTATCTACATAATGCCCTGAAATGCTGGCCTCCCAGGAACTCCTTTAATGGATGGAGGATGTGGCAATACCTTCCTGCTGAGTTCCAGTAATGTGTAAGTGGTGTTGGTGAATGATTTTGTACAGTTTGTATGGTTCCCACAGACAGATGCGTCTCTTCTGCAAGTTGGAGACAAATTATCTGACAATTTTCAAAAATCAGGCATTTCACTCGCTGAATGTCCATGGGAGAGATTGCAGTCGCCTCTGAGCCACCTTGGCTGAGATTGTTATTTGCGGATGAAAACGATCTTCTTCAAAGTTTGAATCCAATCTATAAACATACATATGGAAAACAAAACAGGAACCAGAACGAGAAACACACCAGAAACAGAAACTGAGCAATAACATAAAGGAATTGCATTATGACACAACTCAACACACCTGTGTCACCAGACAAGCAACGACCATCCATGTCAAAATAGTCTCGAGAGGTCGCACATGTGTGCCAATAGGGGGCAACACTGATTCACATGGCTAAGTATGAACTTATTCCAACTTTTGAAAACATTCCTGAAAAATGGATTAAAATGACTTTTATTACTATTATTTCAATGCATTTGCCTGTCGGACTCCTGGTGTCCGCTTATGGTTGGAGATCTCGCCGCATGGAGACGAGTGTGGTCTGATTGTGATGCGTGTGGTGACTCTGGACAATTCCACTTGACCATGAAGATGGTCTTGGACTCAGCTGACGCAGGCTGATGACTTGTGATTGCAGTTGCTTGATAGTTCAGGGCTGAAGTTCCTACAAACAGTTTTGTACCTGAGCCTCCAATAAGACAGTAGACTCCATATTAACATGAACACCCCTACTGTTACAGTATACTGAACTTTCAGCCTCCGAACACACTGTATGACTGCAGATCAATCCCTGCCATCTGATATCACCCAAATGAGGACGAGTTGAGTCTGGTTTCTCTCTTAAAGTTTCTTCACACTGTTATCTCAGGGAGTTTTTCCTTGCCAGTGACAATCTGATCATTTTGATTTATGCATATTTCATCACACTTTTCAGACTCATTTCCCTAATTTTGTTATAATTCTTAAAGCTGCTTTGCGTCAATGGATATTGTTAAAAGCACTATACAAAAAAAATGTCTATTTGCCTTGAGAATGTACTTAAGGTGTGAATTAATAAGGTATATTATACCATTACATTATATAAGGTAATAGTATTACTAATGTAATATCCTTAATCATTAAGTTCCTGTGGCCACAAAGCTCTAATTTATTAAATCTGCTGTATCAGTCAGTCGTTCCCATGAGTTTTGCACTTCATAGCTCTCCACTCCTATAATTTGTTGGCACAATTTATTAAAAAATAACCACCATGTTACCTAAGGAACTCAGCATTTAACAGGGGGAAAAAAGCTGAAGGTTTTGTAGCTCTGGTGTTTCAGATTTCAGTATTTGATTACGCCTTGCGCTCATCGGCATTTAGGACACCTACATAAGCTCGTACTGGCTAACACTGACACAAACACATGATGAGTTTCACTGCCAAATGAGATAAATCCATCATCACAGTTTTGAGGGGAAAAAAAAAATACAAACTGATAGAGCATATTTCATGCATGGTTTATTTGAGTCAAAATGTCAAAAATGTTCCGGTTCACCAAATCACCGGGAGATTGCAAGTTCGATTCCTGGGTTATGCTACAGCCATTTGTAGCCGGCAGCCTAGAAAGCAGATTGGCTCTGCTCTCTTGGGAGGGAGGAGTAGCATATTTGCACTCCCACATCAATCATAGCGGCACAAGCCAATTTTGGGCGTCTGTGAGCTCCCGCAATCGGAAGGGGCAGATAGTGCTGCCCTCTGAGTGTGTTACGCCGCTCCCTAATGATTTAAAAAAAAAGATGCATTCTGTGTTTTATTGCGTATTGGAGGAAGCACTTGTTAACTTACACCCTCCAAGGCTAGTAGCTAGTAGCAAACAAGAGACGGGGGAATTGGACATATGACTAAATAAGGGAGGAAAAGGGGGCACCCACAAAAATAAAGGTTCTGATCATATCTGTTTTTTTCCCTATTATTTTACATAATGCTCTAAATCCACCCAACAACGTTTCTTCCCCTACTGATAAATCAGCCGTCATAATATGTCGCTGGTAAGTTGGTACATAAAACGTTCGTTACACTTTTAACAATCTAACTCCCACTCCAACTTTACCGCTTTATTCTGCATACAAATGGCGGAGCCTATCCCAGGAGACTGGGACGCAGCAGTGTACACCCTTGAAGGTGTGCCTATCCATCACAATCACACACTCACATGCTCATTCATCACACACTACGGGTAATTTTGGAAATGCCTGTTTAGGCTACTAAAATCTTTTATTTATTTATTTTTTTAGATTTTTTCCCGATTTTCTCCCTAATTTAGTCGTGTTCAATTCCTCCTCGTCACTAGAGGGCTCCCACATTAAGCTACTACCACTCAGTCGGGAGGGTCGAAGACTATCACGTGTTTCCTCCGAACCACGTGACGCCAGCCAACCACATCTTTTCGAACTGCTCGCTCACGCGCCGTTGGGGGCAGAGTAACACACTCGGAGGACAGCGCTATCCGCTCCTTCCGCATGCTTGAGCTCACAGACACCCCTGATTGGCTGTAGAGCCGTGGTTATTGTTGGAGCCCTAAACACGTCTCATCCCTCCCCTCTGAGAGAGCTCGGCCAATCATCTCTATCTAGACCTCCGGCTGCGAGAGGTTACAGCGTCACCTGGGAATCGAACTCGCTATTTCTGCATGATAGGGCGAGCGCTTTAGCACTGCACCACTCGGAGGCCAGACTACTAAAATCTTACCTACTATAGTTAAAAAATCTCTGTCATTTTATTTTTATCCGGACTTTTGTGTCTGTAAACGGTCAGAGTCATATATTTCAGAGTTGTACTGTAACGAACACACAAAATCGTACATCTGTAAACTGTCATGGCCGTAGATTTTGCAATCCAACTCAGACAAAACACAGAATTACAGGCAAATCTTTTTTTTATGCATGAATATTTTTTACAGTGATTTTATTCCATAGAATTGAACCTTTGATCCTGGATATACAATGCGACACAGTGCTAACCACTAAGCCACCTTTTAACAACCTGATAATATTAAATGTTAAATGAATACTTCAGAACAGAATAGGACATACGCTTATAATTTGAGACACCTTGATTGCTTTTTTGATTTCCTCTCGGTGTATAAAACTTTCTTGCACCTGTAACAGTTTTTTTTTTAGGTTGATAGATCCATGGATGCAGTTTTAAGGAATGCACAGCAGGATGAAGTGCATTTTGCTTCAACAACCTTCTGAAGGCAGGTTTAATTGTGCAATATGGATGCTGATATTTTTAGCCTATTTGCCTATTTGCCATTTTACCACTGAACCTGTCTGAGAGTTTGAATTTGTGTGTGTGTGTGTGTGTGTGTGAGAGAGAGAGAGAGAGGGAGAGAGAGATCCCACTTAACCTGTGGAAGCCGATAAAAGCGGCAGGAACTTCAGAATCGGTGACCCTGCAAGTTTTAAATGTGACCTGATCGTTCTTACAGCCTCCTTACTTCAGAAGAGCTTTTTAAGCAAAAATCAGAGGAGGAACTATATGAGGGGTGTTCAAGCTAAGCCAGGAATTGTGATGAAATTTCTCATGAATGAAGGCATAAAACCCATTGACATTTACACAAGACTTAAAGCACAGCACGATGATGAGACTCTTAACCGCAGTAAAACATCTGAATGGTACAAACACTTTAAAGGAAGCTGTACGTCTGTGAACGATGATCCTGTGAACATTTAGTGAGTGGAACTCTCTCAAGGGAAAATGCACAAGTTGTTGCAGGACAATACTCCCTCATACTGCCCATTGCACCACTTGCATGTTACAGGAAATCAGCTGGGAGCTATTATACAGCATATTCCTGACATCACTCCAAGCCATTTTCACATCTTTGGTCCATTTAAAGATGTAAAGCAGGCAGTCCAATCATGGCTTCACTGTACCAAGAAAACGTCCTACCTTTATGGTATCCAAGCACTAGTGAAACACGGGGATAAGTGCATTAGTGTAGCAGAGGATTATATAGAGAAATAAGGGAAGTTTTTACTAAAAAAAAAAATGTGTTCTGTTATTCTGTACAATAAAAAGTCCTGGTTTGACTTAAATACGCCGTGTATCCCTAGGAATATAAAAGTTTAAGTACTTGTATTTTGGGAAATTCAGAGCAATATACTGTAAACACCTTCAGTTCAACACAATAAAATAGCTTTAGATTTTTTTTTACAAGGAAATTGTACAAGCAAATACATCCAGAATGCCTTATCATACTAAACAGTGCTGTAGAAGTACTCGAGTTTTGGGTTGTACCATAACAACAATAGTGATGGGATGCATTAAGAATACATTATGAGAACGTAACACCAAAATCGCTCACCTCGGCCTTCAGACTTTCGTGCTATTCAGGGACTTTAGTGAGAGAAACGCATGCAGAAATCAACTTAAGCATGTGCACAAACTGACTCTGAATATGCATAACTTTCCCTGCATGAGCATTCATATCATTTTGACCTCCTGAATAAGAGCCATAATAGCTACACCTGTGTGTTTACTTTTTATAAACACACAGGATTAAATCACCTTGCAATCTGGAAATCAGGATTCTCTGGAAGCTTGACTGTTTATGACTCTTTCTATCTCCTTGATATAGTTCCCAGGCTTCAAAAAGGAAATCTTGACCATCCACCTTTTGCAGCATTTGCTCTGCCAGATGTGAAAGGTTTGACACAGAGCCATGTCTGCATCTGGCACGCCCCACCAGTCTAGCAGTAGGAAGCAGATTTAAAGCTCGCACCAGCAGAGACTCCCAATCAGCGGAGCAAAAACCTCGAATCAGTGGGCTGGAACATTCAATTAGTCACCAAGATTTCTAAATAGACAAATCACTCAGAGACAAAGAAAACAGGACTGAGCAAAACACATACAAAACCGTTTCAGGTTAAATCAGATGTAAGTAGTAATTTTTTTTAAATGTCATTGCTGGAGTGTGTCAGAGAAAAAGGAATTCATCTTTTTGGTATTCTTGGTAATATTTATTTTCTTTGTTGTTTTTTTTTGTTGTTTGTTTTGGCTAGGCTATCATTGAATCAACATTAGTGGATGGGATCAATGAATCAGGGCAATGAATAAATAAGCAAATCAGTCATACACGCCTAGGTTTCCAAATCAGTAGTAAGTCAACTCATTAACAGTTCCTGTAATCTACCGTATATAAATAAAAGTTTTTTTCTGTACATTGGTCAGAACTCGCTCTTTGTCTTTATGTTTCATACACTGGACCACCCTTAAGAAGTCAGATTTCTGTCTGTATGTCTGTCCAGTCAGATTTTGTCACAGCATCACGCAAAACTGACTGAACAGATTTGAATGATACTTTAGCAGTACTTCGATATCTGCATGAAGTTCAACCTGCAACATAAGTGAAATCAAAATATTGAATAAAAGTTGTCCTGAACAATTATGTGCCGGGTTTAATAATCTACTTTAAAATAAGCTACAAATGCGGAACATGCTCAATGTAAACAAAGGCCTGCACCAATAGTTATTAATTAGAAAAGCTAAACTTAATATTTTTTATTGGATTTAGTTCATTTTTTCAGCTCTGAAATGACATCGCTAAAGTAAATTTCGTCTTTATCCGATCTACTTTTTTGATTTCTCAACTGTGATTCACTCTCTGATTAACTAATAGGGAGTGTATTTGGCTGATGATAAAAGAAGTACAACTTAGCATAAACAAGATGTAAGGTACTTAACCTTACAAAATTTTATTTTTTTGTATTCATAAATTAGGCGGAGAGTTTGCCATACGGAAAGACAGGCAGACGTGTATGAATATTATGCACAAGGTATGAATAATATGTACAAATTAAAGCTGAAAAGCTTATTTTTAGCTTTAACCTTTTAACTCTTTCTACAAACTGTTTAATCGTCAACAATGAGTACTTCAGCTATAAATCTTAAACATAAAAAAAAAATGATTATGTACAACTATAAATAAAAATCTTTTTAATGTTGCAGGTAAATTATTAATACACCAATCAGCCGCAACATTAAAACCACCTGCTTAATTTTGTGTATGTCCTCCTTGTGCCATCAAAGCAGTTCTGACCCATAAAAGCATGAACTCCACCAGACATTTCACAGTATGCTTTGGTATCTGGTACCAAGACATTAGCAGCAGATCCTTTAAGTCCTGTAATTCACAAAGTAGGGACTTTGTGTATCAGACATGTTTGTATAGCACATCCCACAGTCAACACCTTAATGCCTTCTGTTTCTTAAACCAAGTTTTGCAGTGTACTGTAGCAAGGCCGATGATACAGAACACTGTTGCCCAGTGTTGCTGAAGTGGTGTTCTTAGTCTGCAACAATGTTTGGGTCGGCGGTACATGTCAAAGTAACATCCACATGAATGCGAGGACCCAGGGATTCCCAAGTATTCTCAAATATTTCCCAGAGCATCAAATGGACACACATATGATGTACAAGGAAATATAAGGACCAGCAGATTCATTAGATCAGACCACCTTCTTTGATTGTTCCATGGACCATTTCATATGCTCACAGCGCTACTCTTCTGTGAGATCAGATCAAACAGGCTAGTCTTTACCCCCCCCCCCCCCCCCTAACCATGTACAACATTAAGTCTTGGGTGACCTTGTCATGAGTTCACAAGTTGTCCTTTCCTCTGACCATTTTTGGTACAGGAACACCCCATAAGACCTACCGTTCTGGACATGTCCTGATCCAGATTCAGTCCATCTGCTTCAACGTGTTATGCATTCACAGTTGTTATTTGAGTTATTTGTTTACAGTCTGGCCATTTCCCTTTGACATCCAGCATGAATAAGGCATTATTACCCAGAGTACTGACACTCAGTGGAGATTTTCTCTTTTTCAGAATAAACCATTGAGATGGTTGTGTGTGTGAAAATCCCAATAAATCAGCAGTTTTGGACCAGAAAAGCCCACCTGTCCAAACTCACTTACCCCCCCCCCCCCCTCCCCAATTCTGATCCATCCATCCGTCTATTTAGTCCAACTAATGTAGACCATTGTATTTATTCCAATTTTACGACTGTGGCGGGACCTCCAGTCAACACTCACATGCTCATTCACATCCTATGGGGTAATTGGAAAGGAATTTAGCCTAATCTGCATGTCTTTGGACTGTGGGAAGAAACCGGAGTACACAGAGGAAACCCAGTAAGGATGGGCAGAACATGCTCACACACAGAGACCCTGAGGCAGGAATCGAACCAAGACCCTGGATGTGCAAGGTTGTGGTGTGATTGGCTGATTAGATATTTGCATGAATGAGCAATTCAACAGGTGATCTAAGGAAGCGGTTGATGCGCATATAAACCTATAATTTAAATTACAGCCAGGAGTATTATAGAAAGAAAATCAATATTTATAGATTAAGTCATCTGATAATCGAACGTTCATCAATATTGCAGCATAATCATAGGTAATTATGTCAATTTCCAGAAATGTCCTAAAGCCATGTGGGTTTTCTGTTTGAAAGTGTTTTTTTTTTCTCATAATATATAATATATTGTACATAAATATACAAGAGCTGAGTGAATGATTAGACCGGCATATAGAACAGACGATTCCACTTCAAAGCACACTCATAAAAATTAATAAGAAAATGAATCCAGCATTTTACAAAACATTATCCATAGTGTGAGAGAGGAAGAGAAATGGTGAAACAAGACATCAACATGGCTTAAATGAAACTGAAAAAAAAAAGTGAAAAAAAAAATCACTGCCTTCAGGGAAACGGTGAGAATTAATTAATTTCTTTGCAGCTGAGTCATAACAATCATAAAAAATTCACATGTTAACCGTCTGCTTACAGTCCCAATGGCCAGCATGAGAAAATCTCAGCACACAACACACACACACACACATACACACGTTTTTCTCTTCTGTGTTCCCGTTCTCTGTTTCTGTTACAATGCATAATGTATTATTAACGCACTTTATGATAATTGTGTTATATAACGCACACAAACACACTTTACTCAAACACTCAACGGCAGGAGATCAAAAGGATGTTCGACGGCACTCGATAAAGCTTCGCCTTACAGTAAAGACGAGTGCAAAACACACACGCCATGTGCTAATGGAGCCCACAGAACTGATGGGAATCATCTGTGTGTCTGTGTGTGATTATTCCGGATTATCTCAAATTATTTACTTATCAGCTGTTCTGATATTCCAATCCATCCTTTCTCTCTCTAATTCCCTTATCTTCTTTTCGCTCTTCTCTCCTCTTCCAGTTTTCTCATCATGTCCCCACTCCCCTCTCTAACCTTTTCCCATTATGTATCCCTCAGTCTTTTTGATGTCTTGTCTCATCTTATCTCTTCTCTTCTTTTCTCTTTATCTCTTTCTTAAACTCTCTCATCTCTCTTTTGCCACATGTCAATTGAGCTCAGGTGCGATTAACCATACTTTACTCAGTTAGCTTATTTTATTTCATATCAACTCGATTCACTTCGATTCAGTTCACCAAATTCAATTTAGATTATTTAAGTTAAATTCAATTTAACTCGATTGAGATTAACTGAGTTCAGTTCAATACAATTTAGCTCAGTCTATTTTTATTTCAAATTCAGCTCAATTCAGTTACATTTAGTTCACTTCAATTCATTTCACTTTTTCAGTCTAGTTCTGCTCAATTCCGTTTATTTCAGCTGAACTAAATTCTCTTCAATCTACTTTGATTCAAATCAAATGAATTCAATTCAGATCAGTTCAATGTACCTCAGTCCATTTTTCCTCCAGTTAAGTTTATTTTTATTAAAATTTTATTTATTAGTTTGCTTTAATTTATTTTGAGCTCTATATACGTATTTATATTCAGTTGTGTGCAGATCAGCTTGGTTTATTTTATTTCAATTTAGTTCAATTCATTCCAGCTTAGTTCAGTTAAGTTCAATTTAACTACTTTTTTAAATCCAGTTAATTGGTTTAATTCAATTCAAGTTCTGTTTACACTGAACTTAGTTTAGTTCAGCTCAATTTATGTCAGTTCAGTTTATTTTGTCTGACATGAAATTCAGTTTATTTCAGTTTAGTTGAGCCTAATTTATAACTGCAATGATGATGCGTTAACTTGTAACTTTATTTTTTTATAACTTTAGTTTAGTTCATCTCAATATGGTTTAGATGAGTTCAGATCAGGTGATAGTTTTTAATTCAATTGAATTCAGTTAAATTTTAGACTAAAACTAAAGTTTACAGTTATGTTCATTAATTAATTCCTTATGAATTTCTGGCTCATCTTTTATTTGATCCACGTTCCCGAGGTGTTACATGATTTTGTTAAACAGTCACACTACCCCCTCCCACGCTTCCCTTCCCATTCTTCTCAGTCCATCTCAGCTCCCCTGTTCCTCTTGTCTCATCTGTCTTCACTCCCCCCCCTTCTTCTGCTGCCTTCGTCTCCTCATTTTCAAGCCTTTTTTTCTCGATTTCTCAATTGAGTCATCATCTCCTTTACTTTGCATTACTTTTCTTTTCTTCTCCAGCTCTCTTCTTCCTAATCGCCCCTCTGTTTTCCTCTCCGCTCCTCAGCTCTCCTGTCTTCCTTTTCTCATCCCCTTTTTTCTCTATCCTGTGCTTTACATTCTTCGTCTCTCGTTTCTCCTCTGGAGCTGGTTCCATAATTTTTTGCGTCTCTTTGTTCTGCCTTCAGTTGACAACTTATTTTTGACTCCGCAGTATCGGCAGCCACCGCCGAGGGAGATCCAAATAAAGAGATCTTCAAAGTGTCACATCTGTGCCCACACATCTACCAGCGACCCCCACCCCCACAGAGAGAGAGAGAGAGAGAGAGAGAGAGAGAGAGAGAGAATCACTCACTCTCATCTTGTGTCAAACACTCGTTCTCAAATAACACCTCAGATATTGAAATCTCTCACTCTGAGACGACACAATCAACCCAGAATTTATCTTCACTTATATTTAGACGCTTTTTGGTCTCTGATATGTGTTCAGTCGGATAGTGGATTTGGACTGTCTGTGACTTCAGCCAAACTGAACAAAAGTCTAATTAGAATAGATTACAGCTGTGGCTCCTTCCTCATATTATAACCAGATTTAGACCGAGAGGCTTTTTGAACTGAGTTTGACTCAAGAAGATTAAAGTAATAAGGGTCTAACTACTGTCAGGATTAAAATAAATGAATGAATAAATAAATAAACTAATTTGAAATATGGTGCACAGACGAATAAATATTATTATGCACACGACCGACACACATGTGCACAGTAAAACACTGATATTTGATCATCATAAGGATTAAAAACGGTGGATGAATTTCTAGATCTGTCCGCTGTGCTTCGACACTCTTGCCAATCATAAGAGACGAAATCACACACAATGGAATGTCAGAATGTTGTCGGATTTCTTTACAGAATAAAAGGGTATATACCGAAACGACCTAAACCACCTGACCACAACCCTTTGTCTCCTTAGTAATTCCTTTGTCTGTGTTGTGTTCACGACTAGCTAGCTTCTAAGACAAGGCTGAATCCCAAATCCCTTACTAACCCCTGAACAAGGGCACTACTTGGTGTTTGGAATAAGGAATTGTACCCTCTACATAGTGCACTAGCTTTCCATTTTATACTATTTGGGATTCAACCCCTAAACAGTTACTCACTCACTCATCTTCTGTACCTCTTAATCCTGTATTCAGGGTCACGAGGGGTCTGGAGCCTATCCCAGGAGACTTAGGGCACAAGGCGGATACACCCTGGACAGGGTGCCAATTAACCTAACCTGCATGTCTTTGGACGGTGGGAGGAAACCGGAGTACCCGGAGAAAACCCACCAAGCACAGGGAGAACATGCAAACTCCATGCACACAAACACAGGAATCGAGCCTGACCGGGAATCAAACCCGGATCCTGGCATTGCAAGCCAGTGGTGTTAACCACTACACCAGCGTGCCGCCTCCTAAACAACTAGTTAGTTATAAATTAAAAAGTTTGAAATGTCAATATTAATTCACGTAAAGCGCAGCATGTTCCACAGCATCCTCTCATTTGCAATACAAGCACTGAATGAGCTAGTGCTAATGCTATCACTAGCAAACGCCTCCAAATCCAGCAGGAATGACATATTTTTTACACCATCCGAGTTAATGATGTTTTGATAACAAATTAATATCCACATTGGCTTCTTCCATCTTCATCCATTTTAACCTGATGGTTTCTCTTTCATTTGAGTCAAGAAGTACAGTCTTAAATCTTATCTTATAAAAAAAAAAAACACATGCTGCAACATACTGCATATGAAAATAATCAGCAGAACAGAAGCTATCAGTTGCTAGGTTACTCTTATACAGTATCTGTGTGAAAAAAATTAAGTAAAAATCAGGTAATTCAGAAGGTCATCTGGTGATCATCAGGAAATCTTCCCCAGATTTATTTTCTGGCTCCAAAATACACATTATCAGCGAATATACATATACATATATAATATATAGAAGTCTAATGTCAGTTAACTGTGTTTCTGCCGTCCGCTGTTGTGACTCATGATAGTCACGCGTCTGCAACAGATTACAAGAGATCCAGGAATTCACCGTTGGAGCTATATATATATGGAGTTGCCATATAAGGGATGAGGAAGCACTCAAAGGAACAAAGAGAGACGGGGAAACATGTACTGTAAAAATGTATATAGTGAAAGGAAAATATCAGAAAACGCTAACAAGATTATTGAAAATATTGGCTGGAGAAAAGTGAAAAAAGTGGGTTTGAGGTAATAAGTATATATTTTTCTGTCACTTGTATTAGAAGCCTTATAGGAATGTTGGCATCATCACATTAATTGATGTATTTCAAATTGTTGTTCATGTTTTTTTTTTTCAAAATTGCTTTAATTAATGTTGATGCCTTGAAAAATCGTACTAACTAACATAAAAAAAATGTATTATCTGAAGTTGACTTTAAAGAATGTTTATATGGTACACAATCCTGGGTCGTGCAGAAAACGTCTCTTTTTTTCAAAGGTCTATCATGAGAACAAGAAGAACATGTTATCATACAGTACAGGCCAATATTTTATTATGATAATTTCATATAGTGCAAAAAATCATCCAACCTCTGCTGTGGTGCGGTCTAAAACCGGCTTAATGCATATTTTAGCATACCTTAAAGGTAAGACATAAATAATTAGTTGAATGGGCTAGACGGAATGAAACAAAAATGGGCGTTATTAAACAAGTCACAGACATTTCTTTTCAGGATTAAAAAAAAAAAAAGTTAAGTATGATTTTGTTTGCAATATTTTGCCCCTGCTAAACACCATTTGTGCTATACATCACTACAAAAGCCAATATTCTGCTCCGTTTGCGCCTGAGAATTAATAGCTATGAAGAATAAATGTGTGTGAGTCAGGCATAATGAAACAGTTCACACATACACACGCAGGAATTGATCTGAAGTTAGACTTCAAGCATGGAAGACCCTGTGATTAATGATTTGTAGCTTTTTCTAGCCCGCGCATTGCTTTAGCGTGTCCAGACGTCTAACAGGGCTGCCTCTCTCCATTTCTCAGGCCGCAGATGAAGCTTTCCATTGTGGCATCGCACTCATTGAGATCAATGGACGTCCTCATCTCCCGTCTCTCGCTTTCAACTGATAAAAAAAGGAAGGAAAGTGGAGAGATAGTTCTGTCTACTGTAGATGGATCACCATGTCCTTAGATGCTCTATCGTCTTTTCGTGTGACTCAGTGAGATTGGGAGCTGTCTCTTTCATCCCTCTGTTCCAAATGTTAGTCGAGACCTTGAAAGAAATTCAAGAACCACCACTTATGCTTTCAAATTTTGTTACAGAAAAACGTATGGGCTTTTAAAGAAATGTATTGCGGCTCTTTAGTTCCAGGCTTGGTCATTTATTATACGGTTCCATATTGTGGTGCGAGGCCACTTCCTTGCTTGTGGCTGCACTTTTTTTATTTCCCTGGAAATGATCTTGACTTTATAAAGCGTGTGTTCTGCACTATAAACAAAACACAACAGAAATAAGTCTGAGGCTTCCTTTTTCTTAGTCTCTCGGCTCTTTGTTTTGACTCGGGGCATGTATTTCAATTTAAGGCGATCATGTAGTGTATGTCACACGATCAGAGTCATCGAGTCTCCATTGACTATCTTGAGTCAGGGCAGAATTTCTTTTTCATTTTACAATAAACTGAAGTTTGATCCAGCAGCAAAAGAATTAACACAATCATCTCTACTCCATCCGTGACTGGTTGGACATGATACCATGAGGTTAACTATCTGGTATATTGTCTGGTTTTATAACGGACAAAGAGTTGTTTCGCAGATGGAAAAACAAAATGTCCTAGAATTTTTTTTTTTACAAAACAAAAGGTGGCACATACACATATTTATTCATTCATTGATTCATCTTCTACTCATCTACCGCTTATCCTGTACAGGGTCGCGTGGAGCTTGGAGCCTATCCTAGGAGACTTGGGCATGAGACAGGGTGCCAATCCATCATAGTTCACACTCAACATTTTGTATTTCAGTGAGTGCCATATATAGAATACTCCTTATAGAAGGAGTATACCTTGTTTGTTACATGTATTCTTTTCATTGCAAATGAAAAGAAGACACGGCACAGAGGGGTAAAAGACTTGACGATGGCTGGGGCTTAAACCTGTGACCTTCTGATCAGGGTGTCTTATTCTGCTTTTATCACAGTGATACCACAGTGATCTCTTTCTCTCTGCATGTGCGCTCACACACACAAGCAAAAGGGATAAACACACCAATACACCCAGCTCTGAGAGTTGAAAGTGAAAGGGCCGGCTAGGTAGTTTAGACAGCTACAATTCAAAAGCATTCAAAGTGTAACATTTTTAGTGGCAGCATTAATCCCTTTGTCCCGGTCTTGTCTTTTGCCTTTTATAATCTACGGTAGCAGGCCGTTAACCTGTCACTGTCTTCTATGCCAACGCTGTCCCAGGAGCTCTAACACTCTGGGTGATAATACAACATATTCATGCATGCAGAAAATCTACTTCAGGCTTACAATGAGCATTTGCTAGAGTGGCAGATGTTAGAAGGCTTTTGGTGGCAGGATTTCATGGTGAGCTGAGAGCTCTAATACGGATGTGTGATGTTTCTAAGTGCAAGAGAGCACTACTGCAACACCTGGCAAAAATAAAACAAATGCACGGACCGCAGCATGTGACGCACATAGGAAACGTTTCCAACAATGCACCAGATTTCTCTGGTTTCTAAGCACTTGCTGTACAACAGAGAAGCTAATTCTCTAACTTTTTTTTTTTTTTTCTGAAGTGGTGCCATTATTTTTTATCTTCACTATATGGTGATATATGATATGTTTTGTCTATGATGGAGATGTATGAAAAGACATATTTTTCATTTCAAATTGTACATGGCTTGCACCATTTGCATAAAGCAATTTAATTTCAGCTCATTTATGCAAAGTGAATAAAAATCACAGGATTTTCAAACTCATCTTTCAAACTACTGTGATTACTATGCGATTGCAAAGTGTTTGTTATGCCTCTTTAGATGTAACCTTGCTGAATAATAGTAAGCTGTTTTTATTTGAATGTTTTTATTCGGCGAGGCGAGCTCGCCCTATCATCCTGATATTGAGACTTTAATTCCCGGGTGATGCTGCAGCCTCCCGCAGCCGGGCGCATTGAGAGATCGGATTGGCCAAGCTCTCTCAGAGGAGAGATGCGAGGCATTTAATGCTCTCACATCAATCACGGATCATGAGCAAGCAATGGTCACATGGTCACGTTGTCACTTGGTTTAGAGGACTACCTTTTAGACCTTCTATTTCTCTATATAATCCCCTGCTACGCTAGTGCACTTATCCCAGCGTTTCACTAGTGCTTGGATACCTTGTATGTCTGCTTCATGTCTGAAACGCTGGTCTACCAAGAACACCTTAATGACCCGAAATACATGGAAATGGCTTGGAGCGAGGTCTGGCCTTCATTCATGAAATTTCATCCAAACTTGAACGTTGACTTGAACGTCATTCGTATATTGAAATCTAAAAAAAAAAAAAAAAAAACATCTTTTGTTTATTCCTAAACAGATAACGTGCAAATCCTACATTTGAATCATTTCCAGTTTTTCACCTTGGCTTGTGTATTCTCAGCCTTGCAAGCTGCACTTTCAAGGCTAAAAGAGGCCAAAGATAGGGAAGGTATCAGGATAGAACACCTAGGCCATTCAAACAACTACAATATTTTAATACATATCTGGAGACTCACAAGTTTGTTTATATAGTATTTTTGGTTGCTTAAACTCTGTCTCTCAAATTTTATTTTTTCTTTTTCTTTTTTCCAGTATACATTCAATACATAATATTTGGGTGTGGGATCAAGAAATGAATATGAAACAGTAAATCAGAATTTCTGCCTTTATAGGTATTGTAGGTACTGTACAGTGCATACTGTATGTACAGTAAACAACACACTATATATAATATAATACAATTTCTCAACACTAAAAAATTTAATTGAACCCCAACCATAACATTGTGAGCCGCAAAGAAATATTTTCACCATTCTGTGTCTTTTTAAAATATATAAAGCATTCAGCTTTCAGAGGAAGACGTTTTAAGTTGTCAGGACTACCATGCTGGTTCTCGGTAGGAATTTCTCTAATTTTGTACAAGATAAAACACACACAGAAACACACAGGCATATGCACACACACACACTCACACACACACACACACACACACACACACATAAATGGTTGCTGCACTCTCAGTAGAATCCTCTGTAATTATAACTGACGATCTAAAACAAAGGCTTCTCGCTTTGAATGAGTCGGTGCGACCGGAGAGGAAGGTTAACTGAAGGGGGAATTCTAATTAAGCAGACAGCTGAGTGCTCTCGGGGCAGAGTTAGAGACACTTTCGCCTTGCTTTCACCAGCTGCCAGTGTCGTAGCCTAAAAACTGTGCACATCTCATGTGTCTCCTAACAGTTTCAAACATAATTGTGTGTGTGTGTGTGTGTGTGTGTGTGTGTGTGTGTGTGTGTGTGTGTGTGTGTGTGTGTGTGTGTGTGTGTGTGAAGACCAGGTATGAGCTGGTCAGGACTTGGAAATAAAAACAAAGAGGGAAGAATGGAAGACGAGGATTGCATTTCAATAAGAACGAAGTGAAACCTGGTAGAGATTGTGACAGAAAGAGTCACTAGGGCATTCTCAGATACAGTAGGTCAGTGTAGTGTATGAATGCATGCACAGGAACTTTTATTTGTGCCAATTAAATCTCATGTTCCGTTCAGTACGCAGCAATCCATTTACACGGTTGGGTTTTTAAGCACTGTACTATTGCTCTGTACTAGTTCAATTCAATTCAATTCAATTCAATTCATTTTAACAGACTGTCAAAGTCTAGAGGAATGTCTAATGAGCAAACCAGCGCACGTTTGCGCATGATCGATTGCGGAAGTTAGATCACATGTCCGCCGTATCTTGTCATGTGGGTGCGGCGTGCATCCTCTGCAAGTGCAGTACAAGCCCAGGATGTCTGGAAGGAAGCATAAAAGCGTGGAAGCGTCACTGCTCGTTGTTTTTTAACATTGTTGTTCAACCATTGTCACGATCCTAAAGAACACTGTGTATACCTAATTGTATTATTATGTTAGTATCCTAGTACCTAGACAATACTTGTTGGACTTGTGAACAAATTGGACTTGTGAAGAAGCTCTCAGAATGGAACTTGTTCATATGTAGGGGACTTACTGTATTTATCTGCAAAAGTTTTAATGCATGCCCAGGTGCATGAAAAACAGCTGGGTTATTTGTATAATAATACAGTTTGTCAAAGAATATTGGGAAAATGAAGATCTTAATTGCTTACTTTTAATTCATTAATTTTCTATACGGCTCATCCTGCACAGGGGAGGAAACCGGAGTACCCAGAGGAAACCCTTCCAGCACATACAAACTGAAGCACGCACAGACCTGAGGCGGGAATCGAGTTCTCGCCACGGTGCTAACGACTACGCCACACAGGTGGGTAGGTACGAGTTATATTTACTCCATTACATTTACTTAAGTAACTTTTTGAAAAAAAAAATTACTTCTATTAGTAGTTTTACTTTAACTTTTTAGTAGATTTGGGATGAAGAAACGGTACTCTTACTCCGCTACATTCGGCTACACTCGACTTGCTACTTTTCTAACCATTTATTCGACACCATGTGACTGTGTTTCACCAATCAGATGTAGCAACAATAATCACATGACTCCGTTTGACCAATCAGCCGCAATAACTATAACCGCATGTAGTCACATGACCACACAGAAGGGTTGCAATCTTAACATATATAATTAGCAAATAAACTAGAGGCTAAAAAATATTGAATTTTCCTACATTTGTTTTGCTGGACACAGTTTATGGTTAAGTGAGACCTCTTGTACATATTGTATGTTCTAATGTTATTTTCAATCTGCTGAGTCATACTTACTACAGTGAGAATTCTTACCAAATGCCCTTTCATTTCCTAGACTGTTGATTGAAACTTTCAAATCCCAGCAACCCTTTAACCCATATTACACCAAACCAAAACTTTCCCTGGATTTTGACCCCCGTTTCCTTCAAAGTAGACTTTTATGTTAAATTGAATGACTATATAAAATTTTGAACTAAACTATTCTAATCCTTCATATTTAATATTCAAGATTCTGCACTATTTCTAGCTTCCTATTTAAATATATCACATTTGTGACAGTGACCATGTTAACTGCTTTGCAGAAAAGGTCGATTTTTACATTTTCATGACTAAGACCACAGTGGATCATAAAGTTTTACACAAACTCATGGGGTCCATGCCAACTTGAGTGCACACTGTCATTAAACCAAATACTAAGCTTCACCGGGTCATTCAAGTCAAACTGGGACTTCTGATTGTGCAGATTACCAGAGCACAGTTATGAAAGAAAAACTCCCTTTTTTGTCTGTATAATCTATATACTGTAAACTCTTTTAATAGTCCAAACATATGGCAATAGCTTGGAGTGAAGTCAAGCGTGTACAGGAGATGCGGAAATAACTTCTGGTCGAGTTACTGTAATGTGAATGATAGTGTGCTCAGCTTCCTCAGAAAAAATGTGTCTCTTCTGCAAGTCAGTGACATTAAATCATAATCAGGGTGCTCTGTTACTCCGGGTACTCCGGTTTCCTCGCACAAAACAAAGACATGCAGATTTGGCTTTCCTAAATCGCCAGTGTGTGTGTGTGTGTATACAGTATGTGCGATGGATTGGCATCCTGTCCAGTGTGTAGGCCTCCCAGAAACCCTGTATAGGATGACTGGTATAAAAATTGTAATAAGTAATTTAATTACATTTTTCACTCAATTTCTTGCCAATAATATACTTTGTAATGAAACTTGTGCACAGGTTTCTAGGGGATCTTTTCAGAGCTAAGCTACTGTCTTGACATTTGGCTGATAAATAATGAAGTTTGACAAACTCCAGGAATCTGGAGAGAAAATGACTCTATACGCTCCTGCCGAATTTAATAGATGCAATTGTTTCAGTTGTGGCAAACATCATCATTTTGTCTAAGACAGGACATATGCACTGTATTTTAGCAAAAGAAAACATCTTTAAGGCTGCTATTCTGTCTTATATTCCTCTGAGCGAACATTACTAGCAAATTGCTCAATTCATTTTAAGACGTCTCAGAAAACATTTTCAACATCATCCTAACATATCTGCGGAATAGTTAATAACCAAAGCAGAAAAGAATGACACAGTGATATCGAATATTTATGTTTATTTGATACCTTTTAATAATATCCAGTTTGTGTGCTTATTATAAGTCTGCTTTGTATTCCGCTCTGCAGAAGCGTCCATCCGTGAAGTTTGGCACAGAAGACGGTGCCGCTACCCATGTAGTGGATGCGTGTGTGGACATCAGTATGTCCTCAAATTGTCTGCATTTCTCACATCTCACCACACCTGTACATAATACTTATTGCTATTTCCCATATTCTTTGAAGTAAAACAAACAAACAAACAAACAAACAAAAATGTACAAAGTATTAGGTTTCGATTTATATGCCAACTGGACATGAAACAAAAGTGACAGAAAATGGTAAGTATTCCCTCGTTTCATATTATGCAATGCTTACAATACACCTCTGAGGAAACAGCCGGTAATGACAAACACTCCAAACACTGAAACAAACATGTGTCATGATTATTAAAACAATGTAAAACCAATGCAGAAAAAAAAATAGGTTTAATGTAAATATATATATTTATGTATATATATACCATATAGAAATCTGTTTACACAAATATAATACATTGATTGACTTTACGTAAGTGACATAGGTTTGAACAACCCATGCTAAGGAAAGTGTCTCAGAAAGAAACAGCCCTAATTTGCTCCCTGTCAAAACCACCCAAAGGCAGGGTAAGATTCTGGGGAGTCTTTGTAAGTTCACACTCCTTTCTCAGGATTAATCTTGCTGACACACACCAGCACACTTTCAGGCTGCTATAAACAGATCATCACCAAAACGACGTGATCTTTTAATCTCTAAGTCGGAAGGCCTACACAGTCAAATTGCAAGGTTTGAGTCCGGGCTATCTAATCTAACAGTGCTATATGGAACACAATCCGGGTCTATAGGGAAAATCTGAAGGTAGTGAGGTTTTTATGTAGAGTCTTTTCAAGATAGGGCATTTCCACCGGGGTATTGAGACCCACTGGGATCCATTTGTCTTTTAACAAAATGCTGAGCTCCTGTCAGTCTGTCTGCCTATTAGTCTCCTGAAACTCATATTCCTCTTCAGTAACTGCTATATCATGGCTGAGGTCACGTTGGATGTAAAGTCAATGGATGACTAGATGGGATGCCAGGCCATCACAGAGTACCATGTAAACACTCAGTACCACTGGGACAATATTCAGAACTGTGCAGAAGTCTTGAGTAACCCTTCATTTCTTCTCATTTTGCTTTAATTTAGCCTGAATATTTTTAATACAGTCTTGAGGAATCGTGCTCCAGGCTTCCTGATGGAGGTTCCTGCTGATGTTGTTACATAAAAAAAATGTAATATATCTTTAGACACTTTGCAGCTTAAAGTATCACGGTAAAGCGTTTGTTCCTATTTCTTTAATTTAATCTGCATAATTAAATTACATTTAATATGAAGAAATGAGAGGTGGCTCATACTTTTCCATAGTAACGTAGCTTAGCTAATCAATTTTACCAATTTTACCTATATTACCAATCAAGTACATGATAGAGTGTTATCAGAACAGACTCTGGATCCAGTGCTACGTGACCAAGATGAAGCAGTTACTGAAGAAAAACAAAAATAACACAAAACAAAGTGACATAGTTAAAACCAACTAATCCAACCTCTTTCTTTTTTAAATATTCATAGTCTGTTCAGAAATTATTACATAAAATCTCATACTTACACAACTTCCATTGTTTAATATGGCTACAACACTTTCTACCTTTTAGATGTCACCACTGCTAAAGCAGTTGTCCTATTGGTTGATGGTTTTGGCATACAAACCATTAAATATGGCAAATGTCCTGCAATTATTATTATTATTATTATTATTATTATTATTATTATTATTATTGTTTTTTTTGTGGATAAAATATTTAATAAAACACATTTCAAATAGCAAAAAGAAAATGAAGCATTATATCATAAAAAAAAAATTCTTATGAAAAGGAAGTGAGTTGAGGCAAGCATGAGCAGATCAAAAGGCAGTGCCACGACCTGACTACTCTGAAGAACCAAACAACTTGTGGGACAGAGGCTTGAGTGACAGCCATGTTGGACTGACATCATTTGGGCATCACTGCTTCTAATATTCTAGCCAGGCAAAATAAATAAATAAAAAGGCTTATCCCTGACTTATCTCTTACTCCTGTGTGTTTATCAAAAAAATCTTAATTTACAATAGGTAAAGTGAAGGAAAATTAATAATCAGTGATATCAACTACAACTCTGATCTTCATCATACATCCTTCAAATTAAGCTTGTTTTTTTTTGTTTTTTTTTTTGCCCCAAAGCAATTTAGATCTCCAGCACAACCTTTCCTACAACTGGTGACACGAATACGGGTTTGCCACCGTCTTTCTGCCAGTCATGCCTCAAAATTAATTTGGCTGCATGAATAAGTGACGAAGGCGGCGGTCACCAAACACACACCCTGTCTCCTACAACCTCTTGACTCTAAGCCTCAGCCTTGGGTTAGTGTGAAACCTAATCCTCAATCACGGCGAGCGATTTCATTACTGCCTGTACGAGTGTTCCCTCACGGCTCAGCAACACGGCATAAAACTGAACGAAGAGACGCTGAGATTAGGTGCCAAATTTGGGAGCACTCCCTATTGGAATTGGTGCATGTTGTGTTATAAAATCCACCACAAATAATAATATTAATAAAAAACGATGCTTCCAGGTGGGCTGTCTTCAGATTGCATTTCTTGACGGAGCAAAAGCATGTGCATGTGTGTGATTTATAATGCTGAAACTTTATTCCTTTGTTGGATTTTACTTGCTAGCAGACACAGAATGTTAAGTTTGGAACTGAGCAAGATTTCCTGGTAGAAACCTTAAAGCCTTTTATTTAATTTAAAAAGATCTTGGAAAAGCACAAATTTTAATAACCCAAATTTATGTGTAGCGACATAATTATAAAGCAAAATGTTGGACATCGTAATAACGCCAGACAATTTATGCTACAAGTTAAAGGTAGCTTTGCTTTAAATTCAACAAATTAGACCAATGATTTCTTTTTTTTACCAACAAAATTCATCGAGCATGTCTCATATTCACCTTTTACTCCGAATGACCCTAAATGGATTACGTATATAGTCTTAAAAAATGTTCCATCGATTAGCGTACACAGCAGAAAAGGCTGCAAATAAAAGGCTTTAAGAAAAACGAGAATATTTAACCGACCTTAGAGCCCATAAAGAACAATTTCTTACAGAGTATATGTCTAATGGGTTTATGTCTAAGCTGAGCTGAGCACTTTTGCTTTAACTGGCCTGGAAAACTGAAACAGAAGCCAAAAATAAAGTAACAACCGAAATCCTTTAAATGGCTATATAGAAAATCAGAGTTTATCTAAGGCAGGTCACAATTACTTGATCTAGAAACTTTTTTTTTCCTGAAATGCTTTCTTCCACATTTAAAGCTTAGTCTTAGCATTTAAAGTAGTACTGTACATGCTCAAACGTGTGCAAATATTCATCTGGAGATTGACAGTACAGTACACTTCAATCTCCAGTATAACCATGAACAGTGTGTAGCAGTAATTGATTCATAAAGTCAGAGAGGTGTAAGCCAAGACAAGCCAAGGCCAGAATGACAGCCGCACTTGATTGACAACTTCAGGCTGGCGTTATTGATGAACTGCAGTCCTTGTCTCTGCTAATGATCAGGTTTCTCGGTTGGGTCAGTCTACTCTCTAATCAATCAATCCTACCCAATCTCTTTTCTCTGCCCTTTTCTCTTTCTCTCTTTCTCCGCAGTCTTTCTAGATTTGACCCCTCCACCATCATCGACCGACAAAGTTAAGCTTCTGAACAACAACAACAACAAAAAAAAAAACTCCTCTTCCCTTTGGACTCCAAACCTCCCAAAGCTGTGTCCAATAATGCAATCAATACCTGCCTGCCTCAAGATGTTTTTACAAGTGCTCAGAAACAATCATAACTTGCAGTAGAGCTGTCTCAAAGGACCTTCCTGGAACAGACTTCATCCCGAAGAGCCCACAGGGGTCCTCGTCTACATGTCAGACCTTAGGCTATTTGTCACTACACATCATCGCCTCAATGCATCAGTGTCTTGTTGCATTCGCGTCCCCCTCCATGCAAATGCCTCCAACCTTTCAAAAGTTGCGACATCTTCCCAACTTGTTAACTTGACTCAGGTCAACTTGTCTCAGCTGGAGATGCTGTATTTTTTTTTTTTCCCCAGGTGGGTATGTTATTTATTTTTGGCCAGCTTTGACCAACGAATGGCAGGAGGTTGACAACAAAGGTTTCTCATCAATATTTGTTTTTTCTCTCAAAGAGAAATGAAACTCCCATTTGGCCAGCACATCCATCTATATCCTGTTAGTAAGGAGACGTGTGAAAAACAGACCTAATCGTTATTAATCTGTTTCCCTGACGGAAACAACTACAAGTGAATTAACTTGGTGATTGAGTGCAATGTGTTTTTCCTAACCTATATAGGTTAGCTAGGAGCACACAGGTGAGAGGCTTGCTGAGCATTCTCACTGCTTAGCTACTGAACACTGCCAACCCACTATCTCAGTCAAGCTTTCAGCATGTCACCAGAAATGCTAGGGCTCCAATATCCCAGTGCTGCAATAAATATTAGCTAATTAGGAACAAGCTAAAAAGAAACGCTTACTCAGTATTAGCTAGCTAGCCTCTTTGGTTTGAAATGGGTATTTGATAAGTAGTGTAAATGCAGGGAGTTTTTATTTTTATTTTTACATTAGCAAGTAAGGTTTGAGTGATAATAACATCTGTCTAAGTGATAGTAAAGTGATAGTAAGCTTTATTGATAGTAAATTTATTGTGATTGGAGTTATTGTAAATAGCACATTATTTGGTTGTTTAGCTAGGTCAGTGAAAACACACTCTAGTCAGCTAGCTTCAATAAATGCAATTGTTACGGTGGTACCTTGGCATACGAACGCTGCACCTCACAATTTTTTGCCTTAAACTGAAATTTTGCACACAAAAAAACAAAACGTTTTCATCATACGAACAAACGAATCGGCCAAATGCCGGCTACGTTGCATGTACTGCACTCCCAGAAGCCGTTCAAAACATATTTGCTGGAAAAGTCCAAATGAAACAACGTTTACATATTTTTTGTGGGTTGTTTTTTTTTTTTTTGCATTTTGTGCAGACTTAGCACCATGGGTCTCAAAAATGGAGGGCGGTAGCAAGAAGAAAAGTGAGCTACTTTCAGTTTCATTTTTTTCATTTTCACTTTCAGCCGGTTTTTAAGAGGAATCATAAATTAAGGTTAAGAGAGATTTATTTATTTATTTTATATTTTACTTGATCCACATATCTTTTCTAAATGTTTTGGATTGTTTTTATATGCAATAATATGAATATAGTGTTGGCAATATTTTGGGTGGCTGGAATGTATGATCTACATTTACATTATTTCCTATATGGAAATGCGTTTTGTAATTTGAATGTATCGCTTTAAGATCTCGCCTCGAGAATGGATTAAATTTGTATAACGAGGTACCACTGTGATTTAGTAGCACTATTTTTATACGTTTAACTTACATTAACTTACAGCTTCTTGTCAACATATTGCTCAATTTATGTGATACCATGTGTCCTTTATGCTATTATGATTAACCAGATGGGTGCCAAAGAACCGTATGTTAGACATTGAGGTGGACAAGAATATGGAAGTATTACAATTGCACAGTCTGGCAAATGCCTCCATTTTTAAAGCTTGACCTATAATCATAGGTGTGGTTTGGAATGGGTTATCTGTATTTCAAATGTTGACATGATTTATGCACTAAAAGGAAACAGAGCTCGGTTTCTTTCCTTTTGTTTCTATTCCAGATAGCACTAATGATAATTTGTACTGTGCAGGCCTTTTCACAATCCTTCAACTCAATATAATACATTCATCTTTCTCATCAATATATAAACAAACAAGCTATCAAAGAAAGATAAGTCACAAATAAATACATTTCATAATTAGATATAAAAATAATTAAATGACTTCAAAGTGTTTTTGAACCAAACGTGACAGGAAAGCTACAGTAGGCATTACTTATTTTTAATGTTGCATCAGCCAATTTTGTGTTCATTTGGACTTATATGAACACTGCAGGTCTTAATCCAACACCAAGAGTCTGTTTCGATGCTGTAGGTGTTGGCAAAAATAGTATGTGCTGATTTTTCATGTAGGCTACATCAAGTAATCGTTTGTAAGCTTGACTTCTGTGATAATACAATCCTAGGAAGGTCTAGGCATAGGCGCTAATGGAAGTCCTATTTTTATATTAAAAGGCAAAACTAAGATTGTTGCTTGCATCAAGCCAGTTTCAGAAAATGCACATACACACAGCATTCATTTCCAACATCTGTCATATGAACCTGGAAGACAAAAGTGAATATTTAGGACACTGTTGAAGACTCCCTGTTTTTATAATTTCTTCTTTTGTTTCCCCCATTACAGAGGACCTGAAATCCACTCCAATATTACTACAACACTGTGATTCAAGAAAAGAAGTAAATAAGGTGTAGGCCAAAAGGTGTACTAATATTTCAAAAGAAAGCTATTTTTGGTTTGCTAAATTCTCTTCAACACAATAAAATGTTTTGCAAAATTAAGTGACTAAACAGTGAATAAATACATATTATCCAATAGATACATTTGAGGATCAACAATATGTGATCCTAAATAAAGTGTAGACTTTTCTTTCTCTTTTTTTTTTTTACTAAAAAGATTGATTTGAACACAGAAAAAGTCAGAATGCAGGTTTCAGTGCATAGGTTCCTGCAGAATAGTCCTTCTGTGTGGTCTGTTTCAAATACACAAATTAAAATAAAATGTGGAAAACGGATGGTCTCAAATGTTAATGTACGAAGTAGAGTATTTCACACCCTCCTATTGGTTGATTAACATAGCATTAAATAGATATTTCTCACATATATTAGTAAATAAAAAATAGAAATTGACAAAGTAAAACAAGTAATCTATGTTTCTAATTTATGTGGTTACACCTTTATTTTTTAAATCACAGTAATATTTAGATATCCTAAAATAAAGTTAAAACACAGTGTAGTCTAGATAAATAATAATAATAATAATCATAATAATAATAATAATAAAAGTGTCACACACGCAAAAAAAAATTGTTATTACTTAGTTACAGGTCCATGAGTGAACAGGAGGGTGTGATCTAACCTCACAAATTGGAGGGAAGTTTGGTGTAAAGGGGTTCCAGTTCAGAAGGATGGGCCTCTGAGGCTCTGCGGAATGGAAAGGAGGGTGACGTCCCTATGCTTGGGGTGTGGTGACGTGTACAGGGAGAAGTCTGTAATGGGGATGGGAAGTGCCCCGATATGGAGCTGCACGGCTTAGGCATCAGCGTCGGGGAAGAGTAAGGAGAAAGGCGGCAGCCAGGCTCAACAGATGATCGAGGGGAGGAGTGAGCCATTGCCTGGGCTACCTCTTCACTTAGCAAGGGGTGAGAGGCGGACAACAGTTTCATATCTTCAGAGAAGCGGCCCAGCGGCGATTCAGTTCCTGAAGTGTTACAGCTGGGTAGTTGAACAGGGTAGGGATGTTGGGGCATAAGCAGAGAGCTGTGGGAACCTGCAGCACTAGAGGGGTCACTGTATTGGAAAGTTCTCCCTGGACTTTGAACTGTAGGACTGGGTGGTAGAGGAGCGTAGCTGGGGGAAGCGTTAGCTGAGCCGTATTGAGCTAGAGATGCTAATGCTGACCTTTCTAAAGGCAGCTGGGAGGAAAAGGACGACCGCATGTTAAAAGATTGTGTATTTGATGAAGGAGAACCTTCAAGGACTGGAGTGATGTGGGAAATGGTGGAGGATGGGGAGCCTGTTGTGGGTGTATGGAAGAGATTTAATGTACTAGAAGTCCTGCCACCCCCACCAGCGAACTGATGAAATGTGGATGTCTGTTTGGCATTTTGTGTTTGCTGACTCTGGGTATGGCTGAATGATCCAGTTGAAAGAGGGCTAACATTTGAAGATATTGTGGTCAAGATCTCAGAGGTGACACCAACTAATGGACCCCCAGGAGACCCACTTGCGGTCAATCCACTTGACATGTCCCCCACTGCCCCACTCACAGCAATGCTCACTGCACCATCGGCTGCCCCAGACAAGGTCCCAGCACCTGTGGTGCCTTGCTGGAAGTGACTGGACAGTGGTGGAGTACTTGGTGGGAAGGGCTGTTTATACTTGGGTGGAGGATGAAGCTGTGCAGTACTACATGTTGGAGATGCAGATCTGGAGAAATTGCTAGTAGTGACTGCAGAAGGTCGACCAGGCCCAGGATGTGAAACTCCGCTTATGCTGCTTCTGGAGGACTGGTGGGTGCTACTGCTTGATCCAGCTGGCCCTGTTGAATGATGTGCCCGGAAGGATGCAAGTAGAGGAGTGTCTAGTCCAGAACGAGGCTTTGGAGGAGTGCTCGAAGGCGAGTCTCCAGCTGAACCTGGAGCTGTTGATGTGGGCACAACCTGGAACCTGTTTCTCTGTGGTTCTTTTGTTGAGCCCAAAGAGGAGGTAGAAGGACGGAAGAGTGTGGGAGGCAGGTGCGGGTGGTGAGTCAGGGCGATAGCAACTGATGTTGTAGCAGCAGCTGCTTGTAAAGGGGCCTGGATGAGTGGGGCCCAAATAACCGGAGTAGGTGATGGAGGAGCTGGGGAGCATTGATTTTGCATCAGGTGGGCACAGTGAGCCATGTCCCGATCGTGCTGCACTATCTGTTGGATGATCTCATTTTCTTGATAATTGAGGGCACCAGAGTTTAAGTCATGCTGGACCTTGTGCTGCAATATAGAGTTCTTCTTTCCTGATGGATAGAGATATAGAATTTTAAGGCTATAGCCCATACAATTACACATTAAACATGCAGATACATATGAAAGACCTAATTTCTTAGCTTTTTTCTATACCAACTAATAGCTTCCTTCATGTATAAATAAATGATTGTCCAACATATAAACCTGGAAAATTATTTATTTGAAATCCTGGGTCAAAGCTCAGCATTAGCTTATTCACCCATGTTGCTTCTCTTATCCACAATAAAAGCTGAATTCTAATCATGCCTTTTTTGAATAACCTCCAAACAAAGGACATTATTCACCCTTAGCCGACATGCTGAATATTAAAGAGCTGCTATGATCCTGCGTCTTTTTAAAAACCTCTTTTATTCCGTTCTTTTACACTGCACTGCTTTTTCTTGAGTCTCAGCAAGCCCACAGCTTTGGGAATACCCCAGGCTGAGAGGCTGATAGCAGCGAAGGGGGCGACCTGTGTGGAAATAGCACAGCCTGGTAGGGGGTGTGATGGCTCCTGCAGGCAGGCCAGTCTGTGTTTGACTAGTTCTTACTGTCGAACGCTAGATAAGGGAGCGAAAGTAATCAGCGAGGAAACATGCCCTCGAATTTGGGCTGATGGCTGATAGGAGAAAGAGAGACACAGGGCATTCAGACATAGGGGTCTTTTCCATCTTTGGTAATTGTTAGATGATGGAGTCTCAGGAGCCTGGATGAAGGTGAGAAATGCTATCACATAAATCTGATGGAGAAAGAAAATACAAATGCAAGGACACTTCATCAATAGTTGTGACCTCTTTCAATTATTAGATATCAACACATCTTGGTAGCATCAAAATCATTAGTTAAAATAGCTTTATTTAACTGACTGATTTTCATTTGATTTCAGGAAGTAATTTTTGAGATGCATGTCGATGACACCTACTGTATGCGAGGCAGACTGTCAGGATTAAAGCAGGGCATCAGGGGTACAGTAGCTCAGTGGTTAATGGACTCAGAGGTAAGATAAAAATGTAAGTGGCTCTGGATAGGGGTGTCTGCTGGACACACATTCAGCTGTAGTTTACCACAACAGAAAGGAAGTGCCACCTTCTGAAGTTACTTGGTATAATAGTGTAGCTAAATTACTAAATCTCTGCGTATATTGGATGGTTGTTGTTCGTAGTCTTTCAACCGTTTCCATCGAGGGGTGACCACAGCGGACGTAACCCTCCCGTTTTATCCGGGCTTTGGACCAGCGCTGAATCCAATGGCTGGGGTCTGGGCATTGGGTGGAAAATGAACCAGACAATACACCTACCAGTGAGCCAACAATGGTCAGTATCAGATTTTAAAAATGAAATAAAATAAAATTTAGAAGAAAGCACAAACTTTGTGTACTATTACATCCACTCTTTCTGAACAAATGTACTGTTCCTGTTTGTTCAAATTCTAATTATTGGTTTAGAAGAGCATTCAGAACATGAAGATGTAAAATGCAAGTGCATAAACTCAGCATGAGACAACAACCAAAAATAATCCATAATTCAAAAGGAGCAAGGCTGCGTAATGCACGTTTAAAGTGAACAAAACTTTGTGATGAGAAAAAGAAAGATGATGTAGTACTGTATATGATAAAGTAATCACAGGATGAATGAATTTGGAAGAGGTGTGCACTTTACAGTAGGTAAGGGAAAAGTGACAGGATAGGGATGGAGCCAAAAACACTGGCACATTGCAGTGTAAGCAAAATGAATGTAAAAATAAAACTTTTGGGAAGCAATTGTCAACCTGTGCAGGGGGGGGGGGGGGGGGATTCTCAAGACTTGACTAAGATTTAGAACCACATGGACTTTCAACATGCATACTTTGGTGCTTTAACTGTTTAGGGCAGTTTCTTGAAGGGTTTCTCTAATTTCAAAGTAGTTCCATAAACACGCACACGCACACGTTCACACACACACACACACACACACACACACACACACACACACACACACACACACACACATACAGTACACTAAGTGATTCTGTCTTGTTACAAGCCAATAGACTCATGAAGACTGTTTTAGTTGGAAATGATTCAGTTTGTTGTTTCTGCTGTAGTGAGTGGGCTGAGTGTCAGTGTTTTTACAGCGAGGGCCATATGGCTCCCCGCAGTGCCAGATAAACATGGAAGTCTGTGACAACGGTATCACAGCCAGACGCTGCTGCTGCTCAGTCTTCAGCCGACTGACTCAATAAGGGCAGCGGCTCAAGCAACTGACAGGGAAATTACACTGCACACCCCGGCATTAACCAGACACACAGCACACCTTGCCATCCATCCACTATACGCTACTATACGATACTCCTTATTTACTGCCACATTACAAGTGAACGAGTAAAATCTACACTGCACACCACATTTTCACCCAAACAGGAGGGAGAAAGTGCTGACATGTTCTCAAAGATCTTACACACAGGTAGTTCTTGTAAGTCGCCTGGGCAAAAAACTCTGGCAACCCAAATTGACTGAGGAAAGAAATCCATATAATTTACTTTGACTACTAGTCACTCAATACTTCAGCAGAACACTTTAGCAGGTGCAGCCAGCTAAATCTGGCATCTGATACAAAAAAAAAAAAAAAAAAAAAGAGAGAGAAAAAAGGCTTGGATTTTAATTAAGTTCAAATTCCCTTTTGTCGTTATGCTTCCCAAAAAAGTACATAAAGATTTTAAAATTATGAACAAAACATAACCTTTCAAATCTAATCCTAACTGATTGGAAGGCTGGACTAAACACTGGTTTTCAAATGCACCATATCAAAAGACCCTTTACATATGAGTGGACTTGTACAAACATACACTATATGGACAAAAGTATTTGGACAAACCTGTTAATGATTGAGTTCAGGTGGTTCAATCAGGCTCCTTTTCCCCAGTGAAGGGGAATCTTAATGCTTCAGCATACCAAGACATCTATGCATCCAACTTTTTTTTTTTTTTTCTATTCCAACATGACTGTCCCCCAGTGCATAAAGCAAGAACTATAAAGACATGGTTTGTTGAGTTTGGTGTGGAAGAACTTGATGTGGAAGCTGTTATAGCTGAACATATAAAGTATATGTATTTGGAAATAATGTCATTGCAGGTTTGGCCAAATACGTTTGTCCATCTAGTGTATGTTCTTGAGGGAGTCTTAACGTACCTATACGATCGAGGCGATCCAAGGCGACCGTTTCAAAGGCTCTCCTCATCATAGGATATTCTTCAAGCACCTCGTTAAAGTTATCCACTGACAAAGAGTAGAGACGACAGTACGTATCCGCTCGGACACTGGCTGTCCGCCTTCCCCTCGTCAGTAAACAGATCTCTGGAAAAAAAAAGATAAATAGATATATTTACAGATATACACAAGTCACAAGTTTAATTCCATGGACTTTTCTGAATAGAATTTCATTCTACATTCCTAAACCATTCCTGAAGGCATTAAGAGCATGCAGTGATCCCCTTTGAACAGCTGATATTGAGATGTATGCTTTATATAGCCTTTATAATGGCTCTAATCTGAGGTGCTGTTCGTTAACTGGCGATTTTTGAGGCTGGTAACCTGCAGCAAAGGAAGGTTTTGAGATGGTCTACATGGAAGAAGAAGAAGAAGAAGCAGAAGAAGAAGAAGAAGATGGTTTTTGGCTTGATGGGTTTTGCACCTACACATGACAATACTCTTCTTACAAGAACTATTCCAGAACAGCTGACCGTCACATCACTGTATAAGAAGGTGTGTCTAAACATTTGACTGGTACTGTACATACACTAACCTAAAGGATTATTAGGAACACCTGTTCAATTTCTCATTAATGCAATTATCTAATCAACCAATCACATGGCAGTTGCTTCAATGCATTTAGGGGTGTGGTCCTTGTCAAGACAATCGCCTGAACTCCAAACTGAATGTCAGAATGGGAAAGAAAGGTGATTTAAGCAATTTTGAGTGTGGCATGGTTGTTGGTGCCAGACGGGCCGATCTGAGTATTTCACAATCTGCTCAGTTACTGGGATTTTTACGCACAACCATTTCTAGGGTTTACAAAGAATGGTGTGAAAAGGGAAAAACATCCAGTATGCGGCAGTCCTGTGGGCGAAAATGCCTTGTTGATGCTAGAGGTCAGAGGAGAATGGGCCGACTGATTCAAGCTGATAGAAGAGCAACTTTGACTGAAATAACCACTCGTTACAACCGAGGTATGCAGCAAAGCATTTGTGAAGCCACAACACGCACAACCTTGAGGCGGATGGGCTACAACAGCAGAAGACCCCACCGGGTACCACTCATCTCCACTACAAATAGGAAAAAGAGGCTACAATTTGCACGAGCTCACCAAAATTTGACAGTTGAAGACTGTAAAAATGTTGCCTGGTCTGATGAGTCTCGATTTCTGTTGAGACATTCAAATGGTAGAGTCAGAATTTGGCGTAAACAGAATGAGAACATGGATCCATCATGCCTTGTTACCACTGTGCAGGCTGGTAGTGGTGGTGCTGTAATGGTGTGGGGGATCTTTTCTTTGGCACACTTTAGGCCCCTTAGTGCCAATTGAGCATCGTTTAAATGCCACAGCCTACATGAGCATTGTTTCTGACCATGTCCATCCCTTTATGACCACCATGTACCCATCCTCTGATGGCTACTTCCAGCAGGATAATGCACCATGTCACAAAGCTCGAATCATTTCAAATTGGTTTCTTGAACATGACAATGAGTTCACTGTACTAAAATGGCCCCCACAGTCACCAGATCTCAACCCAATAGACCATCTTTGGGATGTGCTGGAACAGGAGCTTCGTGCCCTGGATGTGCATCCCACAAATCTCCATCAACTGCAAGATGCTATCCTATCAATATGGGCCAACGTTTCTAAAGAATGCTTTCAGCAACTTGTTAAATCAATGCCTCGCAGAATTAAGGCAGTTCTGAAGGCGAAAGGGGGTCAAACACCGTATTAGTATGGTGTTCCTAATAATCCTTTAGATCAGTGTATAGTCAGATATATCAAGGTTATGTTCATATAATTATAGTCATATGCACTATAACGTTGTATCAGGGTAGAATCTATGTAGATATAATTGAAATTGATATTTTTGTCGGTCTGTACACAAACCCGTCTGGTTTGGCACCAGGTCTGGCTCACTCTGCCCTGAGCACTGCCCTGCTGAATTATTACTGTCATCTGGGCGTCACCTGTGTCTTGTTTTATTGCCATCCAAATCGATGCGGAGCTGGCATCAAAACAAATCTAATGGGAGGGCATTAAGCTTCCCAAAAGGGGCAAAGACTGCCATTTAATTATCTCCAAATATGTGCTTGCCCACTTGGCCTCTCCCCCGCCCCCTCTCTCTCTCAAACACACACACACACACACACACACACACACACACACACACACACACACACACACACACACACACACACACACACACACACACACAGAGTCTGTGTACATACTTTTATATCTCAGTGCTTCAACAGAACATCTTCGTGCCCTCGTATGAATGTTTCTTCAGCACTTTACCAACAAATCTTCAAATTCAATCATATTATCACAGTGCAGTGCAGTGAGTACAAGGCTAATGTAGATAGCCGGAGAAGATTGAGTTTGCAAAAAAGTATATATCATGATTACATTTAGACATTAGGCAGATGTCCTTACCCAGAGAGGCTGACATTTTTTCTCATTATACTGTATATCTGAGGGCCTTGCTCGATGGCCCAACAGTGGCAACATGGTGGTTGAACCTGGGACCTTCCGAACCATAACCCAATGCCTTAACCACTGAGCTACCCCTAATTAGTATTATTATTTGCTCATATGTGACCCATCATATTACGTCAGGCATTAAGCCACAGCAGGTTTTGCACCATGGCCACTAACAGAGTGCAGGAGATGAAACATCATATTTTCAATTCAGTAAATAAAATTTAAGCTTAATAAATACCTTATCTTCCTGATCCATCAAACAGAATTGAGAAAGTTCTAATCCTAAACATGGTTTAAAAGTGCTGTAGCCCTTAAAGCTCAGAGCATTAACCCATTATTTGTTTTGCTGTTTTGTAAATAAACATTTATAGGGCTCAGAATTGTGCAGTAAGAGTATGAGTGACATATCTTTTTTTTTTTCAGCACTAAATAGGCAATATGATGAATTAAATGTTAGTTCATTTTAACTACCTAAATATGACTGGGCCAAAAACTTGGTCACACAGGCAAAGAAATAGCACAGATGCACATGATCATGTGTTTTTATTGTTGTTTTCGGTTGTGAATTGCTATGACCAATAAATAGTAATAATAATATGCTCATTTTGAGAGATCTACATTTTTGCGACATCAATTCCATATTCCCATAGTGGTTAATTTACCCTGTAAGTGATGATAACTTTTGTTCTATCTGACATATCCGATGTACTGTGCCAAATGCACAGTTTGATGTCTGAAGCCTCCCTGTTAACACACACCAGCAAGGCTAGATGGCATGGAGGTGTAGTGGTTAGCACTGTCACCTTGCACCTCCAGGGTCTGGGTTCGATTCCCGGCCAGGTTGAATTCCCACCCCGTGCTTGGATATGTTTTCTCCTCCCACCGTCCAAAGACATGCAGATTAGGACAAATTGCCTGTATGTCTGCGATGAGTTAGTACCCTGTCGAGGGTGTACACTGCCTCATGTCCTATGTTTCCGGGGATAGTCTTCAGGCCCTCACGACCTTGTACACAGGATTAAACGGTATAGACGATGAGTGAGTAAGGATATCCAAGTGGGTTACTCTAGTTCTTTTTTTCGCTATAAAACCACCCGGCTGGTGGAGTTATTTTTAGCTGTAGCTGGGAAATCCTAATGTCAAAATGAGGCTGAGGCTTCCCTCTTTCTTAGATTGTCATTTAAATATTCTAAAAATAGGATTTCAGTGGAGTTTTCTGAGGAAAACAGCCTTGCACTCTGCATATCTCAGAAAGCGGACATGATACAGTAATCAATTTGCAGCTTATTGCAGCATCATAGTTAATCATCAGCCTCCATCTAACCCCATCCTCTGTATCCTTTCCACTCACCCACCTACCTTCATGTCCTTTCTCACTACATCCATAAATCTCATCCTTGGTCTATCTCTAGAGCTCCTACCTGGCAGTTCCAACCTCAGCATCCTTCTACCTATATATACACAATCTCTCATGTCCAAATCACCCCAATCTGGCCTCTCTGACTTTATCTCCAAAAAAAACTGTAATATGGGCAGAAATGATTGAAGTAGTCAGTTCTGTATGCATTACATAAACCCCTATCCGGTTATTAAAATGCTACTAGAAATCCTTTAATATGGTTACCTTTGATTAAAAAAAATAAATAAATAAAAACTTTTACATTAATATGAATTTTGCCATAAATTTACAAACTTATAGTCTCTTTGTAAGCGTTGTTGACCTGCAGTGATATCAGCAAGTGACCCGACCCAAACCACCTGCCATTACATGTGCCAATACTTTCTACCTTAGGGTCATAGGTACCTTCTGCAACATTATTCATTATCCTTCAGCCTATTTAAAGGGCATATACCAAATCGTGACAAGAAAGCTATTTGGAGCTCAGGGAATTTTACATGAATGTTAAAATGATTTGGCAGGACTGTGATGTAGTGGTTAGTACTATCGCCATGGTCCGGGTTTGATTCCCACCTCGGGGTCTTTGTGCATAGAGTTTGTGTGTTCTTCATGGGCTTAGTTGGTTTCCTCCGGGTACGTCGGTTTCCTCCCACAGTCCAAATTCATGCAGATTAGGCTGATGGGTGTTTCCAAACTTCCCATAGTGTGTGAATGTTGACTGGGTGTCCTGCCACAGTTGTGAAAATGGGAATAAATACAAGGGTCGCCTTTGGCATCCAATAGTCACAACTGGCCTTCATGGTCCCTAGTTGGACTACTGAGGTTCTTAGACTAAATATTCATCCATCCATTTTGGAACCTCTGTAATCCAACTAGGGATCATGGAGGCCATTGTATTTATTCCCATCTTTTATGGCCGTGGTAGGCCATAACCACGTGGTAGTCAACATCCACATGCTCATTCAGACACTACAGGTAATTTGGGAACGCCAATTAGCGTAATCTGCATGTCTTTGGACTGTGGGAGGAAACCCACCAAGCACGGGGAGAACATGCAAATTCCATGCACACAGACCTGATGTGGGAATCGAACCCAGGACCTGGAGGTGCAAGGCAACAATCTAAAATGTCCATCCTAATATATTTTAATGCTACCTCTTACAATAGATTACGTTTTTTCGTTTTAAGAGGCAGCAGTGAATGCATTCCTAATGTTTTTTTTTCATCACACTGTATGAGATTAGCTTTTTTACAATAAATGTTGAATGAATTCTATTACAGTCTGTATCATGTCAAAACATCACCTTGCTTTTTCAACAAGCTGAGAGTAAGAATTTCTATAAAAGAAAAAAATACATTAAAAAAAGTAATAATAATTTGTAGATTTTTTTTTTTTTTTTTTTTTGTAATCCAGAGCAGGAGCACTTAATGCCATTTTCAGAGCATGGAGGGCTGGCAGACCTCATCTGTCATGGCAGCTCAGGAAAATTAGGCACCGTTTACCATCCGCAGTGTTGTTCCATGTGAGCTGCGGAAACCTCTGGGAAGCTTGGAGCTTTCCACCATTCCCATAATGCTCAGCATGTGAAGGGTCTGTGAGGACCCAGCTGGGATTCAGAGATCGAGTTTTTCCCCCCCTTCTCGACTTGAGGAATGCCAGGAAGGAGCAGGAGAACCAAGCACGCTGTATTACATGCCCCATCTGGCCACTGAACAACCAATATCCCTGACCCACTTCTGTCTGAGCATGGCGTGTTGTGACACGGGTCCAATTTGTGCACTCGGTTGCGTGTTTATGTGGCTTTGTGTGTGTGTCAGTGTGTGTTTCGGTGATTCGTGCATACGTGGCTGAGTGCCAATTACTCAGAGCGAGATGAGGTACGTATATATACATGGGGGTGTTCAAGTCAATCTGGGACTTTTTATAGAAATTTCTAGTGAAGGAAAAATGATGGTGCGGCACGGCGATGAGATTAAACAGTAAAACATCTGAATGGTTTTAAGAAAGGGCGCATGTCCATGAATGATGATGGTCGAGGTGGTTCGAGCTCAAGCCTTTCCTAAAATCTTGGCGCTTACATGCAAATATCAAGAGCTCATTACTAAAGCAATGGGATTATTCAATAAGTTAGTCTCAGTGTCGTAACACTAATGCACCCATTTCATTAATTTTTTATTAATTTTAATGGGTCCTGTCAGAAACAAATGAAGGACCTGAAAAGACAATATCTCTTAATTCAACACCCAAAAAAGCAATTTTCATGCAGACAAATAAAGTAAGATAATTTGAGATCGATTAATGCAGGATCTCTAGCAGGTCTTTTAACTCCTATACTGTACGTTGGAGCCCCCATGGATCGGGTTTGTTATTCCAGGACATCACACAAACGCTCGATTAGATTGAGATCTGAGGGGCAAAGTCAACGCTCCTTATCATGTTTTTATTTGTTTGTATTTCCCATGAAAATAGTACTGGAAACCAAGTCCTAGCACAATATAATATCCTATAATAGACTAATATAATAGACTAAGAAAGCACTGATTATTAGGGATGTGACTGCTTCTGTGCCGAGCGTGCACACACGCCTGAGCGGCACCACAGCAATGCATTCACTCTACCATCCAAAGATCGTGAGCTTGAACCCCACTACAGCCATCTATAGCTGTGAGCTCTCAGCGGGAAGGGTGCACCCTGACTCTCACATCAATCGTAGCGCCACTAGCAACTCATTCAGGTTTGTGCTTTGTTCCCGCCACCTAACGGTGCATGTGCCGCAGTTCAAGGAGCTTGTGTCTTGGAAGAAGTATGTGTTAAGTGTCGCCCTCTGTGCTGAACTTTCATTTTCAGTTGGATCTGATTCAGCTCTAACCAGCACCCTGGAGAAAATCCTGTATCTTTATGGACAGAAAGAAAGAAAGACCCAGACCCCTAAGGGGCATAAGAAGTGTCAGGTGAAGAAATCTCACTTCTGCATTCTGATTCAGTCTCATCTATAATTGGTTAGAGAATGAAGCCGAAAAATAGTTTTTTTTGTTTCCATTTTTAGCGGTGCTGTATAAGGAAAGAGTGTTGACACGTTTGTTATTTTTGATTGCACGGTGTTTGATTTGATGTTATATCATTTCCAGGTTTGACACTGTCGAGTTTAGAGTGCATTTATACTGTACGTGCAAAGTAAATACTCACTTTAACAATATAAACAATATACTGTATATATGATATTATATATTATATATTTTTATATTTATATTTAAACAATATAAATTCAGCAAAGTGGTTGTTGTTGTTGCTGCTGTTAAGAGAAATGAATCCCATCCTGTTACTGAAATCGACTGAATTTACTGTACATAACCGAGCGTACGGAAAGGAAAACCATTGCTACCATAGCTATTTGAACGAAATAGAGCTCTAGCTTAGCTTTGAAGATATTGGGGCAATCCGTGGCGGGGATGGGGGGGAATTTTAGCCCATAACAACTGCTAAGTTGCGCGTACAGCCAGGAGGTGTTCAAAACTTGTTTGCATCAAGTGAAGCTAGGGTGCGTCATAGGGTTCTTAGATGGGTCTAAGAATGTTAGCAAGGATGGTAGCAAGAAGAAAAGGGAGACGCTTTCAATTACCCAGTGCCAAGATGAATCATAAATTAAGGTTCAGGCGGGTTTAATGTCTATTGATATCATATTATACTTTACTTACATGTCAAAATCTGATTATAATGTCGGACATTGATAATACTGGTAATATTTTGGGAGTTTCGTATGCCGAGGTACCACTGTAATAAAAAGTAAGAAAAAAGGAAAGAAAGACAACATTGGAAACGGATACACAAATAGTGGGTTCAAATACTATTCGATAAGTTTTAAAAGAAAAGAAAAAATCTCTAATCTGATCTAAACTTTTCTCATCTAAACTTTTCTAATTTTCCAGCAGCGTTGTATAGTTTCGAAGTCGCTTTACCCTGACAGTCTCGAACTCTGTTTTCATTTCGCAGTATCTGATCTAGCCCGGAGGCCCAGCACTGACATCAGATTCATTCCGCTGTGTTTTCGTGAAGTCACCGTGACCTCCAGTCTCCGCTTGCTTAAACCTCAAACCTCCCACCGCAGTACATCTTTCATATTCGCATTATGTACCAGTGCTTTTCTGACTCAGCTTGGCTTGTGACTCACCCAATAAAAGAATAAAATCCCGCATGTAATCCTAAACAGGCTTACAGTGCACTCAGAATCCAAAACTGTCTTATCGGCCAACCTCCTGCCGAGCCTAACAGGCTATTATGCTTGCCCCCTGTGACAAGAAAGGTAAGTCTGTGTCTATTTGTCCTGGTAGTAGTAGTAGTAGTGCTGCTAATGTTTTCAGTGATCGTGTGCATGATGGTATAAAAACAAATCCCGTGAAACGATATCGTTTGGTTCCTTTTATCCCGCTATTTCTGGTCGGTGTTTCCAAGTGGTTTAATGATGCACAGATGTAGACGAGGTAGGTCGAGGTGTTTGAGGTCGGCGCCGGCTAAGCTCACCTGCGCTCAGAGGCTTTCTGTCAGCTCAGATCTCCGTCGAGCAGCTCGAGCGAACACACTAACCTTTCAGAGTGTGTGAGCACCCCAAGAGCCTAATATAGCCTGACATCACACCATCCATGCATTAACACATCTTCTTCTCCAACCCCGTCGCATCGAGATCCGCAGCACGAGTGCTAGAGGCTAGCGACGTCACACTCCCAGCCCGAAGTAACAGCTGCTGTTTGGTAGACAGTATCTTGGTCTAGATCACACCTTCTCACACACATGCACACAAACACGCTCGCAAACACATCCTGATAGCAAAGCTCTCTAACAGACTCTAGTTCGACACAGATTAACTGCACTTTGGTGAGGGTGACATGGCTACAATCACATTAGACGAGACAAGAGATGACGACGACGATTTGAGAGAAACACATTCTTTACTCTTTACTCTTCCGAGTCTAGCGGATGTGGAACCGAACACAAACACGACAAAACTGCGACATGATATTAGTCTTGTGCAGGATTTTTAAAAACACAATATTCACATCCCATTCCAGATTTTACGTGGTCTCCCGTTGCTCTTGTAATATCCTCCACTCTTCTGAGAAGGTTTTCTGCTAGATTTTGGAGCATGGCTATGGGGATGTGTGCTCATTCAGCCACGAGAGCATTAATGAGGCCAAGAACTGCTGCTACAGTAGGTGAGGAGGCCTGGGGTGCAATCAGTGTTCCAGTTCATCCCAGAGATATTCAGTGTGGTTCGGGTCATGGCACTGAAAGGCTGTTTGAATTCTTCCATTGTAACCTTGGTACAGTTTGTCTTCATGGAACTGACTTGGAAACTACCTTATACGCTATGTTAGGCATTTATGTTCTTCAGTCTTTGTGGCAACAGTTTGGGGGAAGGATTAGCCTCCAGCATGCCAACTAAATGTTTAGTTTTTTTGTTTGTTAATGAATGCATTTATGGTCAGTTTGTATAAATGTAGGTGATTGTCCTTCACATCCCGTTTCGTGTTCAATGCCCCTTTTCTTGGGCTTTTCCCCTCTTTCCCAGGGTACCCCCGTGGGATCTTTTGATCTGCAATGATTCGGCACAAGTTTTACACCGGATGTTCTCCCAGTCACAGCCTACCTTTTTTCCAGGCTTGGGACTGGCACTGCATCTCAGTGGTTGAGTATTATGCACCGATGTGTAACAATAAAAACACCACCACCAGGGGAACTATACAGCATTCATCACCAACTATACACCAGTAAACTGGTGTCAGGATCTTGGACTCCCAAGATTTACCCTTGTCCATGTGCGGCCAGTCTGTCCGGTCCAATCCCACGGAAAGGTGCAGCACAAATTATTGAACAAAGTAAATGCGGGCCATGAGAGAACCAGTACACCACAGCCTGGTGCACATGGGGACCAGTAGATAAAGAAGCCAATGCTGTTGACCTGGCCCCCAAACTCCCAAAATGCCAATCCATGGGCTGTTGTGCACAAACAAGTCAGGCCCATGGAGGCCCCACTGCGCAACGCTTAGCATTCAAAGGTTCCACTGCCAACATCTTGCTGATAGACACCACAGGACACCACCAGAGGCCCTGCAGAGCCACATGCCAAAAAGCAAAACCCTCCCTGGTGGTATAAGAGGACCAAAAAGACAAGAGAAGGTTAAGGGCCTTGCCAAAGGGCCCGACAGTGGCAACCTGTCAAGGGCAGAGCTCAAGCCCCGACCCACCAATCTGTAACCCAGAACCTCAACCATCTGAGCCACCACTGCCACAGTTCTAAGTAAATAAGACACAAAAGAAGAAAGAAAGCTGCAGCTGATTTCTTCTCAACCAAAACTGCCAATCAGCATGGACACACAATTATACATTAAACAGTGCCTTTTCAAACCTCAAGTTACATGCAATACAATTTACTAAAAAAAATTTTTAAAGATCAAAAAAGGTGATAGCAAATCTTCCATGTCCAGTTTTCCAATCTACATATACAAACATACACGCCATGACCCAAGCTAACGTGGAGGTGCTCAGATCTACCGTCATGTGTATTTTAAATATGTATCTCATTTCAACATCTTCCTCAGTTCCTTATTCACGGAATAGAGGGTCACTGGGAGAGCTCAGCAGCCCTGTTTAACACCTGCCCCCCTCCACACACACAAATTAATTTCATGAGTGACTAATTCCTGTTTGTCATTAACTCCCAATGGTTCCCGCTCTCCCAGCGCTGCACTGGTGCCAGGAAACGCTGCCCGATAACAGATATTCAGCCATCGCATCAGCCTGAATATTAAACTCTGCTATGTAATCTGCTGTATAATGCAGTTGAGAAATAATTACAAATCGCAAATTTTATGATGGCATGAGTCATTCATTTACTTTTTACAAAAGAAAAAATCAGAAACTATTTATGCTGCAAAATATGAAATCTTTTTAAATATTATTTAAAAAAATTGATATATGCACAGTCTCAGTGCGTCAACATCCGTACAGTATGCATGTGTACTATTTATTATAACATTATGTGACCACGTGTGTGGGCGTGCATAAAGCAAAAGCAAGTGTCAATAGAGAGGTTCCTTGTTAAAGATCCAGAGTCACTATCTATCAAAGAGCAGAGATTCCGTTAGTGTGTGTGCGCGCGAGTGAATGACATTAAATAGGTTCCTTGTTAAAGAAGTTTCCAGACAGAGTAGTGTTTCTGTTCAAATCTGTGTTTGTGTGTGTGTTTGTGTGCGCAAGTGCCTTTGTGCCCCCTCCCTCCTTTTCTCCCCTCATTTTCGCACATAACACACGCATACACAAAAACACACACACACACACACACACACACACACACACACACACACACACACACACACACACACACACACACACACTAACGGAAAACTGCCCTTAATTTGTTTTACTTTTACTTTACATTTTGTATTACAAATTTTATATAAATATTTTTGTGTTGTGGAACAACTCAGTTTCCATTATTTCCTATAAGGAAATTCGCTTTGATATACAAGTGCTTTGATATACAAGCACGCGTCCGGAAAGAATTATGCTCGCATCAAAATAACCCAAGATCATGCAGTATCTGCAGAGTTTTAATAACTTAAATAAAATAAAATGCTAATTATTAGCTTTGTCTAAATAACATTAAGAAATAACATTATTTGGTGGAAAGATTTGCAATTATAGCTTTTATGTGTTTTGGCACATTGCACATTGCAGTTGGGTAACTTTATATCACTGTTTTTGCATAAAAGCAAACGGCTCTCAGAGCTGTATATAAACGAAGAGCTGTATATAAACGAAAATATGCTTAATATGTCTATCGATGATTTATTTTCAATATTTTCTTCACTTTTATCTTTTTAATATAATATAATTTAATATTAAAAGAAAGCATGTTATAATATCACATAAACATTATGTGCATCCTATGCTTCATATGCTCCATAAGTAGTGAAACCATCATTCAAAAAATCCTTTGCAATATATTACCCTGAAGGAATTTACTAACTTGAACCATTATTTGTTCTTTGTGAATAAATAGTTATTTGTGAAATGTACCCCAAATTATAGAACGACTCACAGAAACTTTCCCTATGTAAACATTGACATTACTGTATCATACTGTAGGTTCCTGGTCAAGATGGGCGCTGGTGATGGAAGCCATAAATCCCCCCCCCCCCCTTCCTGAAGTGTGGATTTCATTAATTGTGGCGTACTCAAAGATGTGTTGCTTGCTTGCTCTTTATAATTATGCGTGGGGTTCCCACAGAGCGAGGCCAGGGGGCTTACATGATGAACATTAGCCAAAATTAATAGCGGACCGGTGGCTTTACTCATTACCTTAACATAGTAGCCTGAACCATATACTGACACTGTGTGAGCAAAATGCCATTATGTCTATATTGTGACTAAATCACATTAATCACAAGAGAGAGAAAAATGGTTGACCTTTGACCCTGTGCACACATTTCTACACACTCGGATAAATGTGCATGACTTCAGATGACTTGGCTAGTTAGTAGAATTTCTGTTTTAAAGTTATCCAAATGCTCAGAAGAACGGTATTGAAATCATCATAAACAATGGTAAAATAAGGCAAAATAAATCCACTGGTCTGACTGATCTCAAAGTCCTTTAAAATGAATAAAGCATACTTGTCAGTTCTAACCGATAATAGTGTGTGTGTGTGTGTGTGTGTGTGTGTGGGGGGGGGGGGGGGGGCAGAGGCAAAACAGCAAATATCAATTCAAAGCTTTTGTTGTGAAAGTTAATGGCTTCAGCTCTTTACAATCTTAGCATATGTTTTACACTTTCCTTCTAAAATTTAACACTGAAAGCCTGCAGCATTTCTCTCAGACAGTTCAAAAATGTATAGAAATGTAAAAATGTAAAATATAAAGGATGTTAAGGGAAACTGAGAAGCCTCTGTTCCAGAATTCTCTGTTTCAGTAAATAGAAGTAGGAGGCATTAGTCACTTTTTGCATTAGAATTTCAAAATAGGGACTCGATCTCTCACATTCATCTGAAACATGAGTTGGAAGTAATGACCGGAAAACTGTTAAAATACCAAAGAAATGTGATGGAAGTAGTATTGCCACTATATGGCAAAATATGACTTCATGCAAAACATGGGAAATATGTAGTACTGTTCAAAAGTCTTGAGCCACCCCTCATTTATTCATATTAAACTAGGTGGTACGGTGGTGTAGTGCTTAGCACTATTATCTTGCACCTCCAGGGTCAAGGGTTCGATTCCCACCTCGGGGTCTGTGTGCAGGGAGTTTGCATATTCTACCCTACCACTTCGTGGTTTCCCTAAAATGAGATTTTAAAAAAATCCTTCAGGAAGCCTGGTAAAGTATTCCTGAAGACTACATTAAAAATACAAGAAGGTCTGGCTCTTTGGAAGCAAAATGTGAAAAAAATCAGAGGTGACTCAAGACTTTTGCATCACTCACTGTGGGTAATTTTTTATGACTGCAATATTTAATTTGAGTTGAGTTATGTATGTGCCACCCACCAACACGTCATTCTGAAATGCATGTTTCTGTACAATATGTTAATATGCTAGAATATAATAGAAAGTGATTTAAGGCAAATGCATAATACATAGCTATGACATTATTAATTGATTGTATGGTTCAGAAAAAAAGTTTCATTTTTCACATAAAGTCAAATGAAGGAGACAACATCTAAATGATTATTATGGTTATTTGATTAATGATTATAATGGTAATTATTTTTTTTGCTATCATAGATTTATCTTAGACCTGGCTTGTGTTTAAAAGCATGGTTCTAGAAAGTACTGCAAAAAAGGTGGCAACTGTGGAGGTGTGAAACACACACTGGTCATTTTAACTTTTTAACATTCTGCTTAACTTTTTGTTAGAACACATTTTCGGTCACTATATTGTTTTGTAAATAAATGAGTCGAACTTAACCCGATTAAGCCAACTCTACCACTTGGTTAAGGTTGACTAAATTAGATCTCACAGTGCCTTTAAATAGTATGCATTTTAGTTGTATCCTATCATTAGAAATAAAGTGACTCCAATGCTCAAAATAATTCATGCTATTGCATACAAATGTTCCTTTTTTGTATATTTTTTAAAATTTATAAAGGTTTATTTACAAATGTATTGATACTTTTACCATGAAGTGACATCTCAACCATTTGGAAGAAGCTTTTCAATAAAACACTAAGCAAATCAACATTTTTTTTTTTGACAAATTCTGACATTTGAAAAATGCAAATACAAAATTTTCCTTTTTTTTTTTTTTTTTTTTTTTTACAAAACGATAATAAAACACCTGCATAACTAATCATCTGTATCACCCAAGTCGAATAGGAGAAGCTTTATCTGTGTTAATACTGACATAGCTTTTAGACATTTGGTCTCAATATCAACTAGGATTGGTGAATCCAAGCATTTCACTGCATATCGTACTGTGTATGACAAATGTGCATGTGACAAATAAAATTTAAATTTTATAATACATTACTACTAATACTATTTCAATTTCTCATGAATCTGGAATCCTCAAAACGGTGTAATAAACATGATTGCTTTCAGACGTTCCTGAATTGCTGTATATTCATCAGAAATAAAATAGATGTTATTTTCTACTCATTATATGTCACTTATACTTCATAGTACAAGTGGACACATGACAGAAAAATAACTATATAACTTCTTATGGAATACAGAAATGATTCTTCATTCTTCATATGAGCGAAGCATCTTTCTTGTGTGCTTATTTGCAACAATACCTTCATGCTAGCAGAAAGAGTTTTTGCCCTGCTGAGCGATGCGTGTATATTTGTCAGTGTGTGTATACATTTGAGACTATATGATATTGCTTTTGGAGCTACAGCTCCATTACCTCCAAAGTAGGACCCATCTGACAGCTTGGTTTCCTTGTTCCCTTTAGTGAGCACACTGACAACTCCATGCTGTATGAAGTACATCTTTTTTCCAATGGTTCCCTCTCGGATGATGTAGTCTCCAGGCTGAAAAACCTCAAAGCGCAGCTTCGTCAGCATCGACGTCACAAAATTCGGATCAGCGTTGGCAAACAGAGGCATCGATGCCACAAGCTTTCGGCAATTGAAGTTGATTATTTCCTGAAAAAAACACGTAATCCGTTAAAATGGTATGGTGTCAGCTATACTGTGACTGAAGAGCCATTTTAATTCAATTTAATACAGTGCAATGCATTTTTAGCCTTCACTTTGGCTATGATAAAATGTACCAGGCTAAAAAGATGAACCTATCTGCTGTGGCTGTTGTTAAGCTGGTATACATGCAATAGGAGAAGCATTAACAGTTCAGGAAGAAGTTTACATACCCTCATTTTAAACATGAATGGCTTGAAATTATTATTTTTTTTTTGGAACTGGTCTGTTCTGAGGCAGATAATTTTCTGAAATCAAAACAGGATTAAAAAGAAAAAAGAAAAAAAAACGACATACAACACGCCTACATTTTGGATGAATGCCTCATAGCAAATTTCACCTTTCGCAGATATCATTGGTTGCCATCAACAAGCTTCTGTCAGAATTATAGTTGGAATTTTTGATCGCTCTTCTTGGCAGAATTAATAGAGACCAGTTCAATTTGTTGATTTCCTGGCACGGTTTTTAAGCACAGTCTAAAGATTTTCTCTAGGATTTAGACTTCAGAAGCTTTAAGCTAGCCTGCTTTATCTATTCCACAACCAGCCTTGCTGTGTGCTTGCGGTAACTGTCCTGTAGTAACACTTAATTTCATCCATGTTGCAACTGTCTAGCTGATGATTTGAGGTGGTAGTCCTCATTATTTTATCCACTTTGAGCAATGCAGCAGTTCCCCTGGCAGCAAAACAGCCTCAGTCCCTGATGCTTAACAGTTGGTGCACTGCTCTTGGGGTTGAATGCCTTTACTCCTACAAACATAGACTTGATTCAATCAAAAATTCAATCCAGAAGGCTTTTTTTATTGCCCACGTGGTCAGCTACAAACTCAAATCGAGCTTCAAGATGTCAGGGGTTCTTTCTTGGACTTCAAACTTTCAGTCCACGGTGATGTGAATCTTATTCTCAGGTGTGGGTGACAGCTTGAGTTTTCTTCCAGACCGTGTCAAAGTGGCTACAGCTCTCAATAACTTGTACAATGGGCGTTCAGGTCAAACTGGGACTGGAGCACTAGCCTTCGGGTATCATCGAGACAGAAGGTTTTCTCAGTACACGGACCCATGATCGGACTGTCTGCTTCACGCCTGAAACTCTGGCCTCCCAGGAACTCCTTTGATGGCCTAAACATGTGAGAATTGCTTGGATCGGGGAAAGGACTGTACAGAATATGTGGCCATAACTCCCAGACGAGTTCCTGTAATGTGCAAGTGTTGATGGTGAATGATTTTGTGTACAGGATTACGTCTCTTCTGCAAGTTGGTGAGCATCAGTTAGCTGTCAGTTTTTTGAAATCGGGCGTTTCCATAGGGTCACCATTCACTGCCTTCTTTAAAACCTTTTCGCACCATTGAGCTAAGAGTCTCATCACCGTCCTGTGCTTGACGTCTTCTGTAAATGTCAATCTGTAAATGTCATTCAAGAGAAATTTCCACACAAGTCCCGATTTGAATTGTTTGAACTGATCTTGTAATTTGCAGTTGTTTAGAATTGGCACAAAGAGTCATTATGCACTTGTGTAAATCTCCCCTCCTCTTTCTCATATCTGCACTGAGCGCCTTTCCGCTGTACTGTGTGTTGGTCAATCCAACGAGTGCTGCCAAACTGCTAAACTGTTTTTATCTTGGCAGAGGAAAGTCACCAGCTGGAGTCAATCATGATCACTAACAGGAAGTTGGGAGAGCTTGCTTTTGGCAAATTAAAAGGCTTTTCTTACAGAATTAATAATATAAGCTGGCGTGTTTATTTTTTCACCCTGTGTTAATGGCAAAAAACTTTGTGCTTCAAATACTCATCTTTGTGCTTTTTAAAATTTTTTTTTAAATAAAATATACATGTTATAAAATCCTCCTGCCAAAGAAAAGATCAGTTCAACAGAATAATTTAAAGCCCGGTTTCTACATGACATTCATGCTCATTAGGGGTTTATGTAAACTTCTGACCAAAACTGTTACTTGTTACTTGTTTAACTGGACAATAGTTGCTTTGAGCATTTCATTCAAACATCATCGTGACCTTAATAAAAGCTTATTTGCTCCATGTCTGGTTAACTGATCTGGTTCTTTCGTAAAAAAAAAAAAAATAATATATATATATATATATATATATATATATATATATATATATATATATATATATATATATGACTAGTCTATGTAATTAAACCTTAAATTAAACCTTAAATAAAAAAAATTTAACCTTTCAAACCAGTCTGATCACATTCACAGAGCCACTGATTTTTTTATTTTATTTGATTTAAATTGTAATCCTTTTATAAAAAAAAAAAAAATTTTGTCTGTGCTCACCTCCCGGAGCGGCTCGTTCAGCTCCCCCAGGATGCTCTCCTCATCAAACATCTTGCCCTGGTAACGGTGCTCGTAGTAATCGTGGATCCTCTGACGCATGTCTGCTGGCAGCTTGTGGAAGGACATGTACTGCTCCACCTGTTTATACTGCCGACAGGGAAAAAGAGCGAGAGAACGAAGGGTTACATAAACGCAAAGGTTTTCTTTATATAAGCATCAAAGAACATAGTTACAAGCTTTGAAGATAAGGAGGGCAGGAGGGATGGAGGGAATTTAGAAAGAAAAAAATAAAAATAAATAAATAAATAAAGACAAGATAATATTACTTAAGTTGGTTCAATAAATTGAAAAGAGAAAAGAAGGAAAGAAAAGAAGATGTATTTTTCTAGGTAAGAAATGAAGAAGGCATTACGGATCAGGGGAAGCTCAGTGGTTAAGACCTTGGACTATGGTTTGGAAGGTCCCAGGTTCAAACCCCATGACCACCAAATTACCACTGCTGGGGCCTTGAGCAAGGTCCTTAACCCTCAACAGCTCAGATATACATAGTATATGAGATATATGTAATAGTGAGATCATATGTAAGTCACCCTGGATGAGGTTGTCTGTCAAATGCCTAAATGTTTTTTTTGTTTGTTTGTTTTTTTAAAGGAAAGACAAAGAAAGAAAAGTAACGGATGGGGAAGGAAAAAGGAGGGGAAAAGGCACAAACAAATAATATAAGAAACAAAAAAAGAAAGAAAAATACTGTAATTTAGGATGGGTTTTAATTATTTAAGTTAAATAAAGGGTAAAAATGAAAAAGGAAGAAGAATGGAAGAGAAGAAAACATTAAATTCGAGATTTAATTTAAGGAAAGAAAACAAGGAAGGGAGGAGGATAATAAGATGTATTTTAAATCTTTAAGGAAGGATTGTGAGAAAGAAAAGGAGGAAGACAATAACAAGAAAGAAGGAACAAGACAGGAAAGAATAGGCAAGTAAGGAAGGGAAAAGTAAGTTTAAAGCAAGTAAGGAAAGGGAAGGAAGCAAGCCAGAGGAAAACATGGATGCGAAGAAAAAGCACAAAGGAAGAAAAGAGAGAAGAAAGGAAAATGAAAGTAGGCGGGGTTTTAATTTAAGACTGAATTCAAGTTTAAGACTGAATTTAAAAGGGAAAAAGTTGGGAGGTGGAACGAAAATGTGTTCATACACAAAATTTATTACAGTTTTTTAGGTTTAAAGAATTAGGATGGAAAACAGAAAAGAAAGTCAGAAGGACAGAAGGGTGGATGGAAGGATGGTCAGTGTGAGAGAAAGTGACAGAAAAGGAAGTGTGTACTAATCTCTGTCAGCTAATTCTATAAAGTGTAGTGTAGTGTGTGTGTGTGTGTGTGTGTGTGTGTGTGTGTGTGTGTGTGTGTGTGTGTGTGTGTGTGTGTGTGTCTGCGTGTGTGCCCCTTTGCACGTGTGCATGTGTGTGTGTAACATCTTGCAACCTTATTAGCAACCCTTACTGTTCAATACAGTTAATCTGTATGCTGTATGTCGGTCCTGAAGCTGCGTCTCGTGTGCGTTGCTGAACTGAATTAAAACGAGATGAGCAAATGATGATGAAATCCACAGATACCCTCTCGGTTTTATGGTATACGTTCAAAGGTTGTTTTTTGTTTGTTTGTTTGTTTTTTTAAGGCAGTTACTAAAATTATGTTCAGGGTTAATTTCTAAATTGATTTTGAATATGATATGTTTAAATGGGGGAAAAAATGTTTATTATTGATATTAAATGCTACTGTATAGTATAGGAAATACATTTTCTTCTTTAACCAAATAAAAAAAAAGAAGGAAAATGTCTGTGACGGAAAGAATCTAGGCCATATGTCCTAGCATTAGGTTGAAAAGAATGAGGAAGAGGAATAAGAGTGATACAGCAAATACTGGGATACTAGAGGAAAATAATAATATCAGTCATCAGATATCAGTTACTCTAATTAGGATCTAAAATCCTTTACTCTTGGTGTTGATACCTCATGGCCGTGATGAAGATTTCTACAGCACAAATTATTCAGAGGTGGTGGTGAAAACCTTCCAGCATACAGAACACCGTCACATATTTTTCCGCTGACCTTTTTGCACAAAACACCTTCCGAATGCGAAACAAAGGCCTTACGTAAATCCTGTGCAAGCCGCGGCTACGCGATCAAACCCGAGTCAGGCGCTGAGGACGGAGTCGAGTCAATACATCGTTTGGATTTTTAGATATTACATATATTCCTGTGGTCATACGTGTGTGTGTGTGTGTGTGTGTGTGTGTGTGTGTGTGTGTGTGTGTGTGTGTGTGTGTGTGTGTGTGTGTGTGTGTGTGTGTTGGGTAATTTCTCTCTCAATACAGGGACTAATAATCCTGTAGTTCTCATGATACAGTATACAGTAATGCAAATGTCATGACTACTGTAGCTATAGGACATGTTGAAAACAGAGATGTTAGCAGCGCATAAGGAGTGAGAGGTTATTAAATAATTCACTGCGTATTGTTTTACTGCAACGAAACCGGACAAAGGAGCTTGGATGAAGTGTTTTTTTTTTTTTATACGACAATTACCAAGTGAGTTACTGCGAGTCCAGGTGCACGATTTGTAATGCCGAGAGTGTGGAAAGCCTTAAGTCTCTCTCTCTGATCTTTCTGTCTCCATCTCTCGCTCGCTTGCAGTATGCCTCGCCTTATTTATTGGATTTTTTTGGACTAGTCATGGCTTCTCTGTTGTTCATGAGGAAGTTAATTTCATTGGAAAAGCAATACCTAATGGGGTTGTTCAGCTAATGAAGTGTCACCCCGAAAAAAAATGAGGTGACGGAAGACCTTAGGGGTGTGTTTTGCGTGTACGTCTGTATATGTGTGTAGGTCAGGGAGGTGGGAGTCATACGTACTGTAGCTAACAAATAGCTCGCAAAACAGTGCCGCATTAATAAAATGCATTAGCATTAAAAATTCATCTTTGATACTTTTAAATTAAGTATAAAATTTTAATATCAAGTCAGTTTATAATTCTCGCTCACTCTCATTCGTCTTTTAGACAGCTTGTCCTGTACAGGGTTGCGGGAAGCCCGGAGGCTATCCCAGGGGACTTGTGGGGTGCACCCTGGACGAGGTGACAATTCATCACAGGCCACACAAGCACACACTCACTCACAACTATGGGGAATTTGGAAATGTCAGTTAGCCTAATCTGCATGTCTTTGGACTATGGGAGGAAACTGGAAGGCCCGGAGGAAACCCACTGAGCATGTGGACAACATGCAAACTCCATGCATACAGACCCGAGACGGGAATCGAACCCTTGACCGTGGAGATGCGAGGACACTGTGCTAAACACTACGCAACCATGTTGTCCGTTTATAATTATTAAATAATATTATCTTTTTTTTTTTTTTATGTGAGAAGTAGGGTTGGGTACCGAAAACCGCACCGGTACCTATATAACCGGGATGTATGTATCGGTGCCTCATTTCGGTGCCACTTACAGTACATACCTGAACTGTCGATTAATATATTTGTTCTCTGGGGCTGTGATGATGACACAGTTGTAATAAGCATTAGATTCATCAACACACATGATCGCTAGTAAAATTTAAATACTGCATTCATGGGGTGTCAGAAATGATCGGAAAAATGTATTATTTCCTTAATTAGAAAAATCTTGAGGACTTCGGAAAGCTTTGATAATACAAATCCAAAACAGTGTTGCAGTAATGCTACTGTCCATTTTATTTTTGTAGATTAAACGTTTATTAGATTAGATAAAAAAAAAAAAATCATCAAAAAATCATCAGGAAATGAGACCCTCCGAGAGGCGCGTGAACGCAGCCACTAACGTTACACTCGCTCTGACGGCAGCACGTGATCTGTACCGCTATCTTAACTTGCTGAATTAAATTTCGTTAAAATGTTTAAAACTAAACGGTCGAAAGTGTGGCTGTATTTCACAAGAAAGGTTTCCGACACAGTAAATGTTGTACAGCAGTCGCGTGTAAAGGGGGAAACACGTCAAATCTAATGAAACATTTAAGGACACACGGGATAAAGTTAAAAGCAGAGGGACGCGCCGTGTTTGACAGCTTACAGACAACAGCTGGCACTATCGGTGTGGACGACCCCAGCCCCAGTCAGACCAACCGTAGCAAAAAGGATTATGATGACGACAGCAGCCTTTCCGCAGGTTAGTAGTAGGCTAATGTAATGTTAATTGGAAAATGCAAATCTTGCATTCATGCTAACAAATTGTCAAACGATTTGTAAAATACTAATGTAACATGGATTCTGTTTATAATTATGGCTTTCCAGCCAGTACTTGAACTTTTAATATATTGTTCAATTTTAAGCATTCAATTTTTTGTTCAATAAAAATGTATTCTTGAGCCATCATTTTGTGGCTTTTGGAAAGGATCGGCATCGTTTTGGCACCGGTACCGGTTTAAAGTATCGATTTGGCACCGGTATCGAAAAAAACCCAAATGATACCCAACCCTAGTGAGAAGAATTTCTGAACTTCCTAATTATTTAAATTACTCCAGCCATGTTACAGTCTCTTCTTCATTAGTATATTCATGAGTTGCTTTATTGGTTTGTGGCAGTTTGGTGGTACAAACCCAGCAGTACCAACGCTAACATCGTGTGACGTAGTTGTACTGTAAATATGATACTGTACAGGGATGTGGAAATAACTCCCAACTGGTTTGCAGTGGCTATACTTCCCAATAACTTGTACAGTATAAGGGTTGTTCAAGTCAAACTGGGACTTTTGATTATGCAGAATAACAGAACACAGTTATGAGATCATCCCAATGTTTCACTAGTACTTGGATACCATCAAGATAGAACATCTCAGTAAACATGACGGAACATCTCAGAGTCATGATCGGACTGCATGCTTCATGTCTGAAATGCTGGCCTCCCAGGAACTCCTTTAAACCTGTGAAATTGTGGCAGTAACTTAAGTTCCTGTAATGTGCAAGTGGTGTTGGTGAATTATTGTGTGTCCAGTTCCCACAGACAGATGTGTCTCTTTTGCAAGTTGGCAACAAGTTAGCCGTTTTTTTTTTGTTTTTTTGTTTTCCCTAGAATCATGTGTTCCTCTCGCTGGACGACCACAGTCAGCCGAGCTCATCATTCAGAGTCTCAGCACCGTATTGTGCTTGAAGTTTTCTGTAATTGTCAATCGGTTTTACGCTTTCATTCAAAAGTCCCGGGTTGACTTGAACGCCCCACCCACTGTACGGTCTAGAAACGAGGTAACAACTAAATTCCAGAAAAAACTATTTACCAAACTTCCGCTTTACTTCTTTGCAAATAAATCAAAGACTCACATTAACTAACTAAATTAACTAAATGCGACTTTTTTAATAGCCAGCCTCACTAAGAAAGCCTTTTAGATTGGAAAATGAAGCAAAACATTTTTAAAAACTTATGATGCCTCTGCTTATGTACGGTTTGTTTCATGTTTCAGTGCTGGGCACAAAATGTACCTCAGGGAAAAAAACGAAACCGAGAGTCCTGCCTTGTATAACACTAAAAAAATCTGTCATATTCAATGCCGTAAAACAGGCCAGATGCTAATATCTTCCGAAGGGCCCATAAAAAGAACAATAAAAAGCGTAGGGGTGAGCATGAGGCGAAGAATGGATGAGGTGAACATCTCCTGTCAGCATCTGAAAGAAAAGAGCAGATAGACGGAGAGAGAGAGAGAGAGAGAGAGAGAGAGAGAGAGAGAGAGAGACCTGTTCCTCTCCTAGCGAGAGCTGAGAGCTCTCTAATGAGTCTGTGTGATGTGTTGGCTCCCTGAGGAGAAGCCCCCCGTGATGAGCTGCCCACAGCAGTGCCTGAGGGAAAACTCAGAAACCTGGCTCTTCCTCGGCATCGCAGTCACACTTTATTGTGCAATCTTCCACCATCATTCACACACACACACACACACACACACTCATATACACACACACACACACACACACACACACACACACACTCTGATATAAGAGGCTGAGGACTCATAGGTGCGTGTAGCTACAGTATGTGTGTGTCTCTGCATGCATACAGTAGCATACGCATCCATTATTGTATCCATCAAATTAGAAAATCGGATGCTTGTTAACCCTCATGATGGTCCTCATGGAAAATACTTTTCCTTTTAAACCAGGAAGACAGTGTGTGACCTGGTGCAAGGGTCAGAATCTAAATAAACTTGACAGTGTTTAACAAGTGTCTCACCCACGACTGCTGACTTTTTACACTGTCGTAGCCGATGACACCCCGTCCATTTTTGGAGCGACATGTTTAAGGCAAGCTTGATTATCAGCTGCACTGTGAAACACGGGGTCATCACAGTTGCATCACACGGTGCATCGCAATGATAGACTTACGCTGCACCGGACTAGAGGTTGCAACTTATAACCTCTGTAAAGAAATCGTGCTTTCAAATCTGAACTCCTTCTCAGGAACTCAGGATCTTCTCCTTAATTTTCCTCACTACTCGGAGTTCTGCCCTTCTGAGGTCAAATCAATATGACTGCGCAAAGCATGAACAGGAGACAAAGTAGCATTTCTCACATTGAAATGTATTGCAGCGTATATACATGTATATTGTGGGGGTAGTGGTATCTCAGAGGGTTAAGGCACTGAGTTACTGATCGGAAGCTCACTGATTCAAGCCCGAGTTCCCCTTAATACGCATATCTTCTCCAAGGGGAGATGAATCATGCTTGACCCTGATCCCAGATACAATAGGAAATGTGAAGAAAGAATTTGACTGTGCAGTTATGTACAGTATACAGTATGTGACAAATGTTATACTCTGAATGAAGATGAAATGAAGTGTGAAAAACACACGTCACATAACCAATGACTCGCACAAATACACTATCACCTTCTTTTAAAGGAACAAACGGCAGCCTTTCTTTTTTTCTACCTAAAACTCCAAAAAACCATGAATATACTGTACCATAATAAGCTAATACTGTCAAGCAAGATCCAATCCCTGGCAGATGGTGGGACGTGTACGCAGTAGATAGCATTTAATTGGATGGATATGAGACTAGAAACAGCTCAGCAAAAAAAAAAAAAAAATGCAAACAAAGCATTTTGTTTTTTTCAAAATATTTTTTCCCCCAGAAATTCTATCATAGTGGTGTGCACAAGACTTTTCATTTTTTAATCAACCTCAGATTGATAGTGAACTCTGACATCCATTTTCCCCCTAAAATCCCATCTCTTTGTTCTACTTTAATATTACGCATTAAGCAATGAACTAATACGATATATAAATAATGATCTTTGTTAATAAAGCATCAGGAGATTAATACGCTTTACGATGTTCGTGTATACAGTAGATAGTGGACGGAACGGTGGCTTAGTGGTTAACACTGTCGCCTTGTACCTCCAGGTTCCAGGTTCGACTCCCACCCAGGTTTGATTGGAAGAAAACCGGAGTACCCAGAGGAAACCTACCAAGCACGGGGAGAACATGCAAACAGAGACGGGAGTTGAGCCTGACCGAGAGTCGAACCCAGACCCTGGAGGTGCAAGGCGACAGTGCTAACCACTACACCTTTGTACTCTACGCCTCTGGCTAAATAATACAGAGCAAATGTATTGCACCATCCCTGATTTTTTTTTCCTCTTTCGCTTCCAAAGAGCCAGACTTTCTTGTATTTTTAATATAGTCTTAAGGAATCGTTCTCCGGGCTTCCTGAAGGGCTTTTTTCGATCAGATTTTTGACTTTCATGTTCAGTCCAGTCCCTGTACCTGAGCAGTTCCAGAGGAACGTTTTTGTTTGTTAAACCACACAGTGACCTCTGAATGATTCAAGCATAGCACACATTTAACTGAAGGCATGAACCAGTGAGAAGCAGGTACAGATGATGACAGATGATCAGGCTGGTGATGCTGAATGTTGAGTGGTGGGAACAGACGAGAGGGGAAATGAGGTCGCTGCGGAGGTTGTTACTGTACATAAACAACCAGTTTTTAAATTGTAGGCACTTTGTATCCTGTCACAGTAAAACATTTCTTCCCATTTCTTTAATTTAATCTGCATCATTTAATTTTTCTTAATATAAAGAAATGATATCTGTACAGAACTCAATATATCAAACACACATCACAAACATTTATCAACTGGTGAAAAACAGTTTTTTTTTTTTTTTTTTTGAATGATAGCAATTTCCTGTAATCTCTCATGGTACACAAATTATAACACCAGCTTCACATTGAATTTATTTTTTTTACTGGGCAATGGGTACTCCTTCCAAAATAAATGACTCATGATAAAATTACACATAACAATTACACACAAATGTTCTTAGTGGTTAAGACATAAGGTGTCTTCGTGGTTAGCATTATCGCCGTGTACCTCCGCGGTTAGGGTTTGATTCCCACCTCGGGTCTGCGTGCATGGAATTTGCATGTTCTCCCTGTGCATGGTGGGTTTCCCCAGGGTTCCTTTATATATAAAGGTTAATTGCCATTCCCAAAAATGTATTAGAAAAAGTTAATTAATATAAAATATAATGGTATTAATTATTTACAATTACTGTCAATACAATTAGGTATACAATAAGTAATGATGTCATTCTCCTACAGTATGTGGTGGTATACTGTACTGTATGTGAAATACCGACATAAACCAACAACTCTTCTTTCTCCACCAATACCCGAACTCCTGCCTCTTTTATTTTCTTCACCACTACTCCTTCATAGAGAAACGACAGCCTGCGGCTACGTCTGTAACGGTGTGAAATATGAAACAATCTTGAGAATTGGAGCACAAACACACATCAGGGTGACGACAGGATAAGCCGATCAGATGGCCTCCTTCCTCCATGCAGCTGAAATTAGCCTGAAAAGCAAACTCAGCCTCTCCCCCCCCCCCCCTTACGCTCTCAACTCCGCCTCTTTATCTGTTTCTCTTTTTTCCCCCCTATTCCTATTGTCTCATTCATGATTTGACCCGGGAGTCTCGGCTCTTCCTCACAGCTGAATAAGATCTCATACAGCATGTCTATTTTTCTCCTCTGGTCGCTTTGTTCTTCTCATATCTTCAGCAAATGAATAGTCTTTCCTCTTCTTTCCTCATTTACTCTCTGATTTGCATAAAAATAGACTTGCTGTATTGCAAATATTATAAATACAGTAGATTCTTTGCACTGGGTAAAAAGTGTATGTGACTCACATTAAAACGTGAAATATAAAATATGAAGCCAAGAGTCTCGTATTTTTTGTATTCGACATTGCTGGGAAATATAAATATAATATAGATATATAAAAAAATAACAAGTGCATGCCAATCGAATAGGCAAACACCATGACTACTCATCCACAGACCAGAGAGAGAGAGAGAGAGAGAGAGAGAGAGAGAGAGAGAGACCTTACTTCTTGAAGTGCCTGTTGATTTTTAATCAATTCCTGACCTTTGATCATACACCCACACCCCCCACCACACACACAATGAAGCTGTCCAAAATGGATCAAATGTAAAAGTTCAAATAGCCTTACTGTATGTAACACTAAAAAGCAAAAAAAAAAAAAAGAAAGTTCTATCCTGACACTTTTCTTTACATTTTTTAATAATGGCGATGAAGCAACATGTTCATTGCTTGTTAAAATCAACATTAAAATGTTATTACTGAAAATCAAAGCCGTGTCCTTAGTAATAATATCTGTGTGAGCTGGCTTCAGATTTGACCTGCGAAAATACATTTTGTACTTTATATTGCATCTATTGTCAATATTGTGTTCCCTCCGTAGGGTGGAGCTTGGAGCCTTTTCTAAAAAAAAAGTAGTTAGTGGTTAGCATTGTCATTGGTTAGCATATCCAGGGTCCGGGTTCCATTCCCACCTCAGGGTCTGTGTGTATGGAGTTTGCATGTTCTCCCCGTGGATGGTGAATTTCCACCGGGTACTCCGGTTTCCTCCCACAGTCCAAAGACAGGCAAAATTGGCGTTCCCAAATTGCCCGTAGTATGTGATGGTGTTTGTGTGTGCGTGTGTGGGTGTGCGCCCTGGATCCCACCTCATGCCAAGTCTCTATACCGGATAAAGCAATACATCCGATGAGAGAGTGAGTCAGTAGTCCGACACAGAAGTGCCAAAACTTGCAGTTCCTTAAATGACCACTGGGTGCTGCATCCAAAAGTGAGTCAATCGCCATAGAACCACATGTTAACTTTACAGGAATAGAAATAAATGTGGTACAAAAAAAGCTAGCTTTTCCAATCATGCCAACTTTACGGGAATGAGATTTTTATGTAGCTCATCAGTTACATAAGGCATAAAATTATACATGATTATGGGCATGGACGAATTGAGTGACAGCTGCATTGCAGGTTTCAAACCGCTAGCTGTCTGCTAGGCTTCAATTTAGCTAACCAAGTAACTCGAATCATTGTAGTTTTACCCGGAGGAAACCCACTAATTACAGGGAAAACATACTACGCATATATGGAAATAATTCGATTGAAAAGTCAAGGCAAAGCAATGCAATATTCCTCTTGCATTAGAATAAAAAAATATTCTATCCTGATGGGAGTGGTCTCTTCCAAGATGACTCCGCCCACTTCGACATGACACAAAGGCTAATGAGGATAAAAATGATGTCACTGCTTATGCCATGCCCTTTAAACCTATGAGAGATACTGGAATTATGTGTTACCCAGCACTTTCCACCCATCATCATCATCATCATCATGGAATAGCTGAATTCATTCTAATACAGGTCCAGAGAATCAGGGCCAAAATCTGCTGCTTTGCGGCCCATCTGTTTATTCTATTTTTTGTCTGTCTAATTACGTATTAGTCTATTCATCTGCCTTTCTATTTCTCTGCATATGTGTGTCTGACTATCAGTCTGTCTGTCTGCCTCTTCCCCACTCCTGCAGAAGTGAAGAGCGTCTTCCTGATTCCTGCGGGAGAAAATCCATTCATTATGAGCCTCAGAGTGGTAATCACTTTTCTGTCACAGGGGAACAGCCTTCTGTCTGTCAGTCAACTCAATTCAGTACGAACCTCCCAGGAGGGAGCCGATGTGAAACACACACACACACACACACGCACACAAACACACACACATACGCACACACTTAAGTACACAATTACAATACAACACACAGACCCTTTAGCCCACAATCTAACCTTCTCTCCGCCTTTGCTCGGCAAACACTACATGCAAATTTACTTACTAAATAAACCATGAATAATTTATGTCTTGAAAGAGATGTCAGTCATTTTATTACAATTTTTAAAGATTTATTTATTTAGCATTTTAACCCCATCTCTCTCTCCCCCTCTCTCTTTCAAACACAGACACACACAAACACGTATGTCATCAGCTGTGCAGGACGGAGAGCTGGTACAATACACTCAGCTAATCACAGCAATGCCGATATAAACTTTTTCAGCGAAGCTCTTCAGAGGGGAGCACACCCAATCATGTGTAATCAGCATATTCCTATTAGTCAAAGAAGCACAGAACAAAAAAAATCACACACACAAATGCACATGACTTCTCGCTCTACCCCCCCCAACCCCCCTCCTTCTCTCTCTCTCTGTTCTGTGTGTGTGTGTGTTTCTTTTTTACATGAGGTTTATAAACTCCGCATTCACATGTAAATTTATCCACCATGGTGGTTAAAATTAATCCACCCGAATTAATCCATCACGCTTGTTGCCAAAAGAATATTTTTAGGCAGACAGGACTGCACCGGGATCTAGGAGCATTATTGCCGCTTCTTAGAGAGAGAGAAAAAAAAATCCCTCCAGAGGAGGAACTTTAAACTGAACCCTACACTTGTTTCACCCTAGCCTACTTTCCAGTTCTTGTCACTTACAGTACTTTATTATCAAGCTTCAGACGGAATTAGAGATGCAAGCCGGGTTGATTAGTCCTGGTTTCCACTTGTACAGTACTGTATGTATGGAGCAATCTAATATACAGTACTGTAATAATGCATTAGTCTATTCTTCTGCCTTTCTATTTGTCTGCATATGTCAAATTCAACCTGGAGAAAAATTTCTTTCTTTTCATGCTGTTTATAGTGTTTAAGAGTTGCTTAACTATCTATGAAATACACAAGGTTGTGAAGACTTCAGCTTCGCACCTATATGATCTCCAGATACAATATTATCACAATTTGATTTATAGCGTGATTACGTAAGCATCACAATTCTAAAAATACAGAGGAACCCACTCACTCTCAGTCACTCATCATCTATACCACTTTATCCTGTATAGAGGGTGACGGGGGTCTGGAGCCTATCCCAGGAGACTTAGGGCGCAAGGTGGGTTACACCCTGGACAGGGTGCCAATCCATCGCAGGGCACACACACTCACACACTCATTCACACGCTACAGCCAATTTGGGAACGTCAATTAACCTAACCAACATGTCTTTGGAATGTGGGAGGAAACCGGGTTAGGAAACCCACCAAGCACGGGGAGAACATGCAAACTCCATGCGCACAGAGACGGGAATCGAACCTGGCCGGGAATCGAACCCGGACCCTGAAGGTGCAAGGCGAGTTCAGAGTGGAACAACTTGACTGGCCTGCACAGAGCCCTCACCTCAATCCCATCAAGTACCTCTGGGATGCACTGGAATGAAGTCCTTCCAGCGTCAGTGCCTGACCTCATAAATGCTCTACAGAATGAATGGGCGCAAATTCCCACAGAATCTTCTGGACAGCCTTCCAAGAAGAGTGGAAGCTGTTATAGCTGCTAAAGGGGGACCAACTCCATATTGAAGTATATGTACAGTATTTGGATACAATGTCATTGCATGTTTGGCCAAATACTTTGGTCCATATAGTGTATCACTGACCACCAGGCATAAATTAAGATGGTTGGGATTACTCGGATCATAAGTATAACGATGAAACACGATGATTTATCAGATCTGAAACTTTGGGTAATTTACAGTATCCTGTATGTCCACCACGAGTTTGTAGCTTTTCTTTGTGGCCCCCATCCATTAAAGAAAAAATGACCACACCAAGGACCACAATTAACCTGATATTAACCAGCAGTTACGCAAATGATCAAGGACTGAGCGAGCCACTGGTTTGATATAACACATTCAGCAGTGATGCTGGGTTTTAAGATGACCTCAGGCACACTGCTAATTTGAGAACAAGTGCCAACTAAAGACATCCAGCCAACAGCAGTGCTGTGCACAAAAATTGACACTTATGAAGGCCAGAAGATAATTAGCACAAATTGTGCCTGGAGAAAGACGAGCTGCTGTCTCTAACTGTGGCTGTATCCTCATCTAATAAAAAAGGAGAATATACCAAAATAACATCTGCTCAGTGATAGTCCAGTTCTAAAGTTGGGTGAGGTAGAAAGGAAGGTAGAACTTTTTTTTTTTTACTTTGTAAACCAGATGAAGTTGTTAATGTGAATGCGGTTTGTGCACGTGTGCGTACATGCGTGTGTTGTTAAGCAGCGTGTTGTGACATGCCAGCCCCAAATGGTATTAGCAGAAAGTGGTGCTGATTCGCCTCCTTACACTTCCTCTCCACATCCCTAATTAACACTTGGCAGTTGAGGTCTTCTGTTCCGCTAAGACAAGTCCCTAAACGAAACTCTGAAGGAAGCTGCCAGCGTTTTCTCTGGCCTACTGTCTCTGTACTTATATACATATAAAGTTCTAATTAAACTCATTTTTTTATTATATATATATATTTTAACTTTGTAAATGTTTAGGACTTCCTGCATGGGTGGCTCCTAAAACTTCTTTTCTTTTCCATCTCTCCTTTTGAATCAAAACTTCAGGGTAAGCCAAAAGTCCGGATCCATATAGGTATTTTGTTTCCTTTTTTGAAAAATAATATTTCTATGTATTTCAGATCCAAGATGGCTTTGAAACGTTTAATAGAAGATTGACTCGTGCTGTAGACCTACAGTAACACCAGGAATAGACCCAACACCACTTTTCCACTTTTTTCTTTGGGGACATGTTTGAAGTCTATCAGAATCGACCCAGAAGAATCATTGCAATGGGAAAGAAGAAAATATTTGCTGCATGTAACACAAGTATACACAAGTGCCGCAAAGTCACAGCCTGTCTATTTGAGAAGTTTATGGTTTTAATACAATTTTGCCTATGGATCCAGATTCCCAGTTCCCAGTAGATTTTTGAGGCACAGGGTGGTAAAACCTTATGGTTTTGATATGGACAATAGTTTAAGGTAAAGGTGGTTTTCTTCACCAAGAAAAGATTTGTTCCTAAACGCACCACTACATTTTTTTATTTTTTATTTTAAGTTTCCAAGTTACTGATCAGAATGTTGAGGGTTCAAGCCAAAGCATCACCTTTCTGCTTCAGGTGGTGCCAGATCATGGCTGGGATGTGCAAAGAAAATCACTTTTCCGTAATACATATGTAAAAAATATTCTTGATTTTTTTCATGTAGTAAATCTTAATGTACAGTAAATACCCTAAAATTGAAGTTGAGCTCTATTCAAACCCTTATGGCAACTAATGCTATGGCTTCACACCATCAATCATTGCTGCTACATTACTCACGACATACAGTATAGGTTCATATTATCAAAACCTGAAGTGACTCAAATCACATTTTTTTTACCCAAATGTGACATAGATCTGATTTTTATCACTATCTGAAAGCACAAATCTGGTCTGATCTCACTTTCATATACTGTATATGGTCCCAAATATATATATATATATATATATATATATATATATATATATATATATATATATATATATATGATAGAGATATGGACTTGAATGAGAAGGGGCAGATCATAATTGATGTGATTTTGCATTACATTAGCAGTGTGGAGATTTCATAGAGGTGATGGCAATAGCTGCTAAAACAAAAGCATCTGGCTTTATTCCTTTCTTTTGGATTTAAACAAATACAGCCAACTAACTGTTTGCCATCCTCCATAGCAAACTCCCAAGCGTATTGTGGCTAAAATATCATCTACTGTTTGAAATAAATGAATGGTTGCGTGAATATACTGTATTTTAACTTAAATAACATGAGCAAAGACGTAGTGATGTCAGGGGACTGACGCTGCAGAATAACGTCCCTCATAGTTATGAATGTCATGAAAGTGTCATGACACGCAAATAAATAAATAAAAAACAATAACTTTGGCAATAGACTTCACTGTACATAGTAATAGATGTACACTGTATACTGTATATACCGTATCATGCATTGTTATTGGAACCAATTTTTCAACTGGTTTTACATTTTAAATCATTTCATAGCACTTATTTCATGGTAAAACATAAACAAAAACACATGTTGGACAAAAAAACAAGCTCAACCAGGTTCTTGACCAGAATGCATAATCATGTCTGCAGGTATCAGACGTCTACAGTAAATCAGACACCCAATTTGGATGTGTTAACACCTAAGAAGAGCCAGAAGACCCCTGACAACATGGGGGGACCATTCATCTACGGTACAACACAGGAAGCAGCACGAGCCTACAAATTATACACTGTTGTCGAGTCAGATGAATTCTGTCCGTTTTTCTGCATATTTCCCTCAGACAGGCAAGAGGACGTGCTGAGAGTGAGATGGGCCATTTCTGCCCTCAATCTTGTGAGTGTTATTTTCGTTGGGCAAACTGTGTCTCAACATGTACAGTGAGCGGAAAAAGAAATGTGACGGATGATGAAGAAAGGGAAAGGGAGGCCGTAAGTAAGGGAGAAAGGGAAGGTACAGGACAGTGAAGGAGAGGGAGAACAGGAAACTGACGACTGGCTGTGACCCAGTGAATGTAGGCTGCTGAAACATAAAATCAGTAAACAGTGATGGAGGGCGGAGAAGGTTAACAGGGTGGATGACTCCTAAAAGTCTTCACTAAACTGACAAAGTTTTTTTTTTTTTTTTTTAAAGTGGTAGCTAAGGTCACGTATACCTGTAGCAGTGACATGCATTAACTTCATTAAGGCAGCTCAACCACATGGTTACATACATTTATAATTGCAATGTTGATAATTCGCCTCCTTTCACTTTTCCATTCTCAAGGCATCACAATGAGTGTTTTAGACATCATATATCAGCACGGGAATGCCCCGAACACCTCTAATAAGGATGTACTGTGTAACACTACTACTCGGAGAAGTTATTGAATTACGGTTACAAAATCTTAAATAATTAAATAGACCTTGTCCCAGGTGCTCTCACTACTGACCTGTCCACACTCGGTTTCAAAGGGGATGCAAGCATAGACATAATGATTAGAGGATGAAATACAATGCCAATATTAAACCTTGTTCGAGGCCGCAGTGCTCGTGACACCGCAAGGACACAAGAGACAGATTGAGATGCTGTAGCAGAAAAGGAATGACTGGAGGTGGGGGGGGGGGGGGGGTGATGGGGTGATGGGGTGCTGGAGAAGAGAACACTGAATGAGAACTGTCTGCTCCTGCTGGTGTGTGAAAGGGAATGAGGAATGCTGAGGAAGGGAACGATTGATGGACAGGCAGGCAAGAGTGTTAGCCACCTCTCATGCACCTGAGTTGCCCCGAGGCAATCAAAGAATTTCTTTCAGATGCTGTTTAGTCGGAGAGGATAAAGAAAAGTGCTGCAGGCAAATCGACAACACAGACCACTGATCCTGATCATTCTGTGATAACATGATTCCCCTGGTGTCCTAAAATCCCTCAATGTTATATCGATGAATGAAAAACATCACACCTAGAGCAAACATGGAGAAGATTATTCATACAGATCACGCGCCATTTAAACCCGCATGCTCTAACCGATGTGATTTTAATTGACAATAATTTGGAGAAAGTTATAAATAATTATCATCAACCTGTTGAAGCAGGTCTTACTGAACTTTAAATGTATTGTGACTCACCAAAAACGGCTAAAAACATGAAGAAAAAAAAAAGCCAAGGTCGGTGTGATTCGCATATAACATGAATCAGGGAAGGAACGGATCAAAGACAGGAAACCAGAAACGGGACCGAACTAAAACTTCAAGGTGTAGTGTGGAACTGGCAGACACAGAACTGAATCAGAGTTTGCAGGAGTATGTGTACAGTCTTTCATAGCGTTTATATGTACTGTATGTACTGTGGTTGAAATGTCTGTTCTGTAGGTGAGGAGTTGGAGTCTTTGGCAGCCATATTTCTAGGTTGCATTGGGGTCTGGAAAATGTAGTTAAGCACAGATACATCGCATGATGCAAATCACTGTCTTAAAACCACGTACCTTTCACGTTTGCCCCTCTGCAACTAGCTATCCACAGCTGTGGAGTTCATGGGGTTGGAGTTCTACGGGAAAATAGAGGCAGCTGGTTCTCCAGAAAACACTGAAAGGGAGTATGCTGTGTTTCTGAGTGCCTGATCGAGTTCTGGGCATATTCAGCCCAGGGGAAAACATGTAACGACCTTCTTAAGTACAGTATGACTTTAATAATTGCCCCATGTCTTGATTAGCTCTTTTGACCTGATAGTTTGCTTGTGGATGATAACCAGGTCCAGACACTGGATGAGAACTGTAAGTAAGTGTCACTTAGTAAGTGTCACTTACTATGGCTCTGCCATTTGGAATGCAGTGGGAAGGCCAGACAGTGGGATAAGATCCAGTGGCTTGGAACATTTGTCAACAAAGGTCAGTGATAAAACTGATCAAACCCAAAATATCAACATAATGTACATTAGACTTGGTAGAGAACTATGCCTTACAATGAGCTCGTGACCAGTCCTGTAAGTCCAGGGGTGCCAAATGCCTGGGGAAAGCAGGTCTAGGTAATTAGTCAGTCTCTGAGGTTGGGTGACATGAACTTGAAGGTACCTGAAAGCTCCTTATCCAAGTCCCAAGTAACTGCACTCACAAATTGTGAGTCTGGTATTACACAGGGCTCTTTGAATGACAATGGTAGTCTGCTTAAACAAACTTTAATCATGGGTGATAAAATAGAGTGGAGTTATAATTTATGATGGATAGAGTCATCAGGCTTGGCAAAAGGTGAGTCTTTTAGCTGTTACTACAGTATACTGTATACTCAAGATTTGTTTATGTTACAGAGGGGTGAAGGACTACTTCTAGCCAGGGCTGCCATTCATTCAAAACCCAAAGTTTAACTCCAAGTAACCCCCTGTTTCCCACATTATAGATGGACTCTGCTGAAGCACATCCCCTACTCCTTTGGCTTGCCTGTCAACCTCCATGACTAAAGGCTTGGAGGAATCTTGGTGTTTGAGGATGATGGCTAAAGTGAAGGCATGTTTGAGCTTCTCAAAGGCTTCTGCAGTGCTACAGTAGGGATGACTGTGCAATGGGTTACAGGGCCTCCTCAAATTTGTCCTGGCACCTTAAGAAGAAGTTGCAGTGCTTGCACTGTCATCTGAAGCTTTTTAGCAGTGGTGCGGTCGATGTAGTGCAACAGAGAGAGACTTCTTAACTGCATATTTGAACATACAATTGTGCCGCGAAACAAAAACTTTGACCTTTTTCCTGGAGGTCTCTTGGTACATTAGCCCATCTGTTGTGTTGTACGCGGTAGAAAACTACAGTAGGTGCTTGCAACAGCAACACCAATACTTGCTCTATTCCATTCTATACTCACACACTACGGCCAATTTGGAAATGCCAATTAGCCTAATCTACATGTCTTTGGACTGATGGCGGAAAACTACCAAGCACGGGGAGAACATGCAAACTCCATGCACACACAGAGACGGGAATCAATCCCGGACCCTGGAGGTGCAAGGCGACAGTGCTAACCACTACGCCACCGTGCCGCCCACAACAATCCTGGATCAGGTTATCGTGGCGGATGGACATGGCAAAGAATTTGTTAAAAGAGATTTGGTCGTGCCTACAAGGTAGTTCTATTGATGTAAGACACATCCTACTTCTTATCCATTAATAGCTGCATCTGGACCAGTTGACTTTCTCAAAGCGGAAAAAAAGCTTTGATACAAAGTACTGATGATGAAGACTCCTTCCGAAAGTGGTTACATTTTAGCCCAACTGTTTTAAATGTTATACAGTAGCTACTGTTTAGAATTAGTATATGTAATGCTATTTATAATACTTGTAAAATTTTAGGAATATATCAAAAAGAAAAATCAAAGTGCAATACCATTTGAAAGCAAGGTAACCATTTCTCTGTCTTTCATTAGAAAGATAATTTAAGAACCCAGCACACACACACACACACACACACACACACACACACACACACACACACTGTAATCGAATGCTCTATTCAGAATATATTATACTCGTTCCTTTCTGATGATAATTTCTTTCACTGTCTTTCTTGCACTTCCTGGTGTTTCCTTTTTTGTTCGGTTATAATTAGATGCACACATTTCCGAAGGAAGTTTCCATGTAGATTTGCTGCCTTATATTCGGAGATGTGAGTGTGCAAATGGAAACTGCAAGTGGAAATCTCTCCGGATGTTTACACCGGGAGCAACATACAGTATGCTCGCGTGCACGCACACTCTTGTGCACTCATGCACACACAAACGCATTTAATTTCAGTTAAGAATTATTGATAATCAGTATCGTCCCTATGCGTATGTGCAGGAATAAGTGAGTGTGCAATCGATATGTAAAAAATAATCAGTACTATTTCAATGTTTATTATTTTCTAATTAAATAAATTTATCAAGTTCAGATTGACCCTATATATATATATATATATATATATATATATATAATTTTTTTTTTGGAAATGCAGTATGCACTATAAACTAGCTAAAAGTAGTGACAGAGTTGTGCTATGAAATATTACTTAATATCTTCCGACCAATCAGCACTATGGTTTAAACCGCCATGCCCACCACCTGAGCCCGCCTGGATTGTGTTTGATTCGGCCGAAGACCTTCTTGAATAAGGATTTCCACCTTAATCCAGATGAAATTCGTATAATTTGGGAATGTTTTATGTAAGTGCATCCCAAGACCCATAAGTTCTGAAACTAGACATCTGGCACTTTACAGCTTATAAACCCCTTAAGCCTGGTTCTAACATCACCATCTTTTATTACACTTTTGTTTGTCGTTTTATTTTCCTCTTCGCACATCAAGATGTTGGGAAGCAACCGATGTAATTAGTATCATGGCCAAGCTAAAATGTGACATTTAACCAGAGAGGGAATTGGATAAAAGATGACTATCTGGATCTTGGCCCTAGAGAACTTTCACCAAAACATGAGCAGCATACATGATGATATATAAGAGTGCTGACTGTATGCTGTGTATTAATAAATCATAAATCCCCTATGTAGGCATACACTTAGGAAGAAAGTTTCTAAACCCATAGTTGGTTAGAAACCAGTTATGGCTTTCTAAAAGGGTTCAGTGGTAAAGGCGCTGAACTATAAATAGATGGATGGATGGAAGGATGAATAGATCTCACTCATCACTCTACTGTGCTTAAAGTCCTGGATCGGCTTGAACACGCTTCATACAAAGATTAAGATATTCTATTAAGATATTCATAATCATAACCTATGGAAACTGGCTTAAAACATGGCACCTGACTAAAGAATTAAATTGCAGAGAGTCACTATTACCTTTATCATGCAAACTTAGCCAATCAGATTTTTTTTCTATAAATGATTTTTTTTTATTATTTTTATATAAAGATATTATTATGGTTCCCCCCCCTAAAGAACCTTTCTGCGCGTAACATACTCATGCTCAGTGACATAAATGGACTTTTCGTCTGCATGGTTTTATGTGTGCGTAAGGGAACACAAATGGAATCTCCAGAATAGAAAGTCCCCTGCATGATAGAACACTGAAATATATGGATGTATGTATCAAGCAAGGAAGAACGAAATGGGGTGGAAAGATAATTTTCTGAATTGCGCACAGCATATAGAGTGCATGGAGCAGTTTCTTCCCAGACATGTCCAAAATTGTCTTCTCTGCCACCACAACAATTTTTAGAGTAAAGGAAAATGAATTCATTCGTACATTTTCTGCCTTTGGAGCTTGCCTCTCTTGTTCTCTTCTATCTATTTTCGTCGGAATATTCGGAACTGCTTTTCACTTGCCACTTGGTAGGAAGAAGGGCCTTTTAGGCAATCAGACTTTATTTTCCAATGTTTTTTTTTTTTTAAGGAAAGCATGAGTCTGGGCTTCAGCTCTAAAAGCCTTTTTGCAGGAGATCAACCGAATGGTAATGTAAATTCAGACTAGCACAGAGGCAATTAGACTCGTGTTTTTGCAGGTGTAGGTTCAAGTTAGACTTTGAGCCAGAATATGATTTACAAAATCGCACGTTTTATGTAGTTATCAGGAATCGCTTTAAAAGAATGTACTGAACTGTACTGAAAAATCTAGCTGGGTCCAAAACCCCGGCTGAGCTAGTAGACATTTACGTTTCGGCAGATGTGCTTATCCGGAGTGAATGACATTTTTACCCTGTTATACATGAGAGCAATTGAGGCTTAAGGGCCTTGCTCAAGGGCCCAACAGTGACAACTTAGTTGAAACTGTTAACCACTGAGCTACCCCTAGACCCCCATGCTAAGCTGCCAAACTATTTTCTAGTTCCCTTATTACTTATTAAAAGCAGTCTACCTTACCTACCAGTAAATCTTACTTTAACTGGATTTTTGATAACGTACAATCCATAAGTATTGGAACAGTGACGCAATTTTTGCTTTTGTTTTTGCTTCTGTACACCATCACAAAGCAATCAAGATGTAACTGAAGTGTTAACTTCAATTCCAGGGATTTAACACAAATTTAGGGATTAGTCAAACATCTGTCAAAGGTAGTAGAGACATTGACATGGACGATATTTCTTCAATCCGATTGAAATCATTCCAACTGGAGATATCAATTCAACTGTTTACATGCGCACTGATCTGATAAGATGTGGATTTACAGGCTCAAAGCATTTAATCAGAATAGTAGCTTTAGTGGTAGCATGTACAAAGTACTTCTGACTGCTGTGAAGCATTTAATCTGCCATAAATATAACAAGAGAAGAAGATGGAGTATTTTCCCTAATGATCTTTTCCGATGAATCCCGCCTTTTGCGTTATGATTGGCTACAAGAATTCAGTCTCATTACTGACTGATTAGATGAGACATAATGATGAGACATAATGAGACCCAGTAGATGAGAGTCTGGTTGGAGAGAATTGTCATACCGCTCAGCAATGGAAGCTAAATTTCCTTCCCGAACTCATCTTGTGACCTACTGTTACCCCCACTTGGGACGAACATATGCAGAAAGAATATATTAATACCAACAAGAACGAACCGATCAGATCAGATATTTGCATGCCTAATATTTACCTACTGTGCAGATTATCAAAGGTTTATCCCAGCCCTCTCGGCCCTCACTCCGATTCAAAATTCATTCCGATCGGCCCAGATCAGTTCAGTCTGTTGAGACTGAGGTGGTTAGATGATGCATTTTTATTCCTATTGGGGTATTATTCTAAGTATTAGTGTAATATTGGGGTCCATGTAGATGTACATACAGTAGTGTTATGACATGAGTATATACGTGTCACACGTGTTTATTGATGAAGTGACTCTTGGTAGAAATACCAGGATGAATTCTGAAACATATAGAGTTATTCTTTGTTAAACTTTTTTTTTTTGTTGTTGTCAAAATGCTATTGACCATACAGATAGACACTGCAAAAGAAATTTGTTACATTACAACCACAAACGTAAATGTGTTTTATATGACATATATTGATATAATGAAATATTTATGTGATAGACCAACACAAAGTGGCATGTAGGTGTGGAATTAAAGGGTTTTCAAAATTGTTAAAAATCTGAAAAGTGTGGCGTGCATTTGTATTAAGCCCCCTTTACTCTGATATGACTAATAGAATCCAGTTGCCTCCAGAAGTCACCTAATTAGTAAAAAGAGTCCACATGTGTGTGTGATTTCATCTCAGTATAAATACAGCTGTTCTGTGAATCCCTCTGAGGTTTGTTAGAGAACATTAGTGAAAAAACAGCAGAAGTTGAAAGCTGGGTTCGGTTCTAAAGAATATCCAAAGCTTTGAACATCCTCAAAATACTTATGGACTAGACTAGATCTGTGAGAACACTGTTGTTTGGAAAATGGACGATCTGGATTAATATAATGGTCACGACTGGCCTCCATGATCCCTATTTTGACTACAGAGGTTCCTAGATGGATGGATGGATGGATGGATGGATGGATGGATGGATGGATGGATGGATGGATGGATGGATACAGCTGCCAAACTGCCCCTGGAGCAGACAGGGTTGAGGGCCTTGCTCAAGGCCCCAACAGTGGCAGCTGGGCAGATTTGGGGCTTGTTCCGCCAACCTCCTGTCTACAGACAGTGTAGGGGCAATAGTGGATGCAGAAATACATTTGACCTCAAACACATCAAGTAGAATTACACTTACTGTAGCACTGAACATTGACTGAACTTGAACTTCACTTTTGTAAAAATCCCTTTACCAATGACTATATTTTGTCAAATTTAATATGTGTCTTAAATCTAAACTAGTGTGCCAGCAAAACACACACAAACTCCAACAGGCTTCAGAGTACCAGGCTGACACTCCAGCCTCTTGCTCTTTATCCTCCCTCAGACAGAGAGATGAGGGAAGTAGCATTAATCAACATAACCCACACTCAAAGAGAAATGAATTAAAAGGCCTCGACCTGAAATATTAATTGCTGTTTACCACACTAATATCCCCTCTGCAGGCAGCCTGGCCCGAGGGGGCTGCTTCCAAATGCGACGTGTAGCGAGCACTGTTGCCATGGGAGCAGGTTGCTATGGAATGGCGGCCATCAAGGTAACAGATAGCGTGCGGTCAATCAGTTAACCGGCTGAGGAAACAGTGCACCACTGTGCCCCATTTAGACCTGTCTGTCCTGCTCAGGTTAAAATGATAACCACTTGAGAAAAACATTGCTATGAATATAAGATTTCATTACGTTGTTTATCTGAAAATAACAAGACACGAAAGAAGAAACTGTAGATATTCAGAAATATACAAGGTTCACATTGCTAATAATATGTGATAATAATAACTTACTGTTTTTCAAAGACATGATACTTGATCCTTAATCTTTCAACCCATGGCCAGAAAAAGAGGTTCGAGGAATGCAGAGTCTTTCACATAGGAATACCTATATATGCTTGATGCTTTCATATGAAGGTTCTTTATGGAAGTTAATTTGGCACATGACACGATTGATTCCCAAATTGCCTGTAGTGTGTGAATCTGTATGCCCTGTAATGAATTGGCACTCTGTCCAGGATGTACAGTACACCGCCTCGTGCCCTAAGTGTCCTGGAATAGGCTCCAGGCCCCCCGTGATGCTGTATACAGGATAAAGCGGTATAGACGACGAATGAGTGATCGAGTATATCCTTGCATGAGAAAACTAGAATAATAAAATAGAAAAAAATATAACAAACCCTAGCAATAGGTTCCTTTTCTAAATCATTCTGAGATCTTATGGTAATGTTCAGTTTCCTGCAAACTTGAGGATTCTCTCCCCATCTCACTGAATATCTCACCTCGTCTCTCTCCTCCTTTAATTTCAAATTTCATCAGCGTTTTCTCTCTTACAAACACATTCACTGTCTGGCATAAACACATGTCTAGTGTCTGTGTATTCGCTATAAATAAGAGCATCTGCATAGAAACACTCAGGCCATGGGAGCATTTGACACTAACTGCTCTGCTAGGCCCAGCGCATCAAACAAAGGCTATGCACAACATTGTGATGAACATGTTTCAAGACCATAATAACAAAAGGTTTTTGGCAATGGTTGGTTTATTAGCCATAAACTTTGAGGGTCCGCATATGAAACTACTCGTCTTAATAAATCCTAAATTGAAGTCAAGTTAAACTCAAGTTAAAGTGAAAAAATATAAATATTAAAAGTATGAAATTATAAGTTGAGAAAATATTCACAAAAAATAATGACATCTGAATCAAACTAGACTTTAATTTAATTTAAGTTCATTCATGCCACATTTGCCAAGGAACATAATAATAGGTAAGGCTAAGCAATGATGGCTTCATGCATTATAATACAAATAACGGAATATAAAGCGATGCAGTGATGCAGTCAATAGAAATACACTTTCATCTGAAATGTTACAGGTATGTATAGAAGGAGTCTCCAGTGCCAGAACACAGCCATTTCGGTTATTAAGTACAACAGTGTACTTAATAAGTGTGATTATTGCTTAATTATTCAAAACTTTGTAGCACCCGGAAATAAAGCACTTACTGTAAGTTTACAGCGTCAGGAAAGTCTTTAGAGAATGTTTAGAATGTTACATTTTATGGTTTATGCTTTGGTAAATCACATAAATCACTTAAACATTTGCCATACCATAATTATTGGCAATCTGCTACGGAATTAAAGGAATATAATTGCACACCCCTAAATGTTATATTGCTTTGACACTTTCACCAACTTTTTGGGTAGAGCACATTTTGAGTCACTATATATTATTGAAAAAGCTGTTAAATTTAACCCGGTTAAGCCAATTCTACCACTTGGTTGAGGAACTGTACGCAATGCTTAAGTGCAATAAATAAATAAATAAATAAATAAATAAATAAAAACAACAACAATAATAATAATAATAAATAATAATACATAATAATAATAATTAGATAAATAATAATAATAAATAAATAAACAAATAATACTAGAAATAATAATATTGCTGTGTCGTTAAATCGTATAGATTTTTATTATTTCATAGCATACCATAAAATGAAATGGATCTAATGGCCCAAAACATTTGTGCTATGGCACCACAACACAGACAGTTTGCATTTAACTTCCAGGGGCTTACTTCGTCTTATTATTTTTATTATTTAATTATTTTTTTGTGTGTGTGTGTGTGTATTTGTTAATGTATTGGCTTTTTTTTTTTTTTTTGTCCAATTGCCTATATTGGAGTCTGAAAAAAATAGCACATAAACTATCACATATAAACTAACTAACCAACTAACAAACTTTAAACCACAATCTATTATTATTATTATTATTATTATTATTATTATTATTATTATTATTATTATTATCTCTTTTTTATTTTTGCCTCTCATTATTTTTGGTAACTGAACTATTTTAAATGACTTCGTCATAACAATTTGGTGTTGTGCACGCAGGTCATATTCTGTGACATGTCTGTCCAGGATCTACTGAAACCTGTCTATATTTTCACCATTCACCATCTATTTACACTATTTTCTCAATCCTTCTATCAATCAAACATCTCTGTCTCGCTGCCTCTCTGCAGTTTTCTCACTTTTCCCCATCAATCTTCTGGCAGCATCTCAAACCACATATGACCCTTCCTCCCTTTCCCAGGGAGCACCTAACCTCCTTCCATCTCTCCTTCTCCATTTCCATTTTTCCATCTTACTCCACAGATGGCAGGCCATGTGGCAGGCTGGCAGCTTTGCTCGTTATTATACCTGCCATACTCAGGGAGAGGCGGGCATCGGGGATGGAGTGGAGAATTGCCACATGCTGGCATCATGTGGTTTTGTCCAGCACTTCAGGTGAGCACTTGGTTCACAGTACCCTGCATGTCTTGCTATCATTTTTAATCATGGAACACTTGATGTGTTAAAGGATTAGAATTTTTCCATATGCCTGTAATGTAGTCAACCAGCAAGAAAGGGCTGGTGTCCAAACTACGAGAATAGAATTAAAACTACTGTGAGAGTCCCGTACAAACTGGAAATACTGAATTTACCAGTATGGAAGTTTCTGTGTCAAAATTAAAATACAAATGTAATATGAAAAATCGCTATGTAATAATAATTCAAAAATCCAAGACAAAAAAACAATATGACAAGCTAGGTAAAACTTTTAAAATAGTAATTACTATTAAGAAAGAAAGAAAGAAAGAAAGAAAGAAAGAAAGAAAGAAAAGGACTAGAAGTTGAAACTATGAGCAAATGTGGAAACCAAAGAGGGTCAAAATGGGTGTACTTATGTGGGCAACAAGAAGCTAGTGTAAATATGATTCATCTTAATTAATCAATCCCTGATATTGATAAATTCTTTATGTCTTAAAATATAATAATAAAAAATACAATATACTGATAAACATTGATAATCTTCTAATCTACTCAAATATATGTTCTATAATCAATTCTTACTCTCTGAATCTACTTCCCCGTACTTCTAGCATGATCTTACACTTGTTTCCACAGAATTCCCATTTAGCAATCCACCTCTCACTTACCTTTTCCTGGTACTGCCTGCGTGAGGAGTCCAGAGACTGGATGAGCGCCGTGGCGTGACCCACAAACATTGCATAGCATGTTGCTCCGACGATCATGCTGAGGATGGTGAGCCAAACATCCGTCATTCCCACAGGAGGATACATCCCGTAACCGATGCACAGCATGTGACTCATAGCCTTGAAGAGGGCATACGAGTACTGCTGGCCCCACGTATCGTTCTGCAGGGGAGAAGAGGGACACACACCCTGAGGCCATCACACACACTGTGCTAAAGGTCAACTAGCACTACGGTCTCGAAGGCCTGGGCCACTCGAGGCGGACACAGCAGGTGTTTCTGGACTGTGGCATTCAGAAACCCGAAAGGCGTCACACATGATAAGCATGCAGAATGTGAATGGAATGGGCTTGGACACATAAAGGCTCTGGACATTGGAGAGAAGTCAGATCAGCTCTTTAGAAAGATGAGAAATTTCATTGCGTCCCGAAATTTGTGCATACATGTCTCTTTTCCGAGTGAAATGAATGTGAATGAATGTGTAATCAATACCAGTGCTTTCCTCATCCTCTGAAGACTGAGGAAGAAATGATGACACGGTGCAATAACGGTTACTAAACAGTACAGCAGTTATTAGAGGGGTGCATCTAATAACATTGTGGTGTAACAGAAGAAAAATAAAATCATCAGTAACTCGAGCTCCCAAGTGGGACGACAGAAAAACGGTATCGGCGAGAGATTCCCATGATGCCACGGCTGTCCCAGGCTGAACGCCAAGGAAGCAAAATTGGTCCTGGGTGGGAAGGACCAATTTTGCCCTCCCTAATCACAGGTGGGCTACTTGCACACACACATCTGGATTAGAACCAAACTGGTATTTTGACATCCAGTTCATCTACAATGAAGACAATTTGACTACTTAACAAATGGTGTCTGCAAGGCATTTTCGAAATGAATGCAAGTCGTGTTCAACATAATGTATATGTAATAATATACATGTATATGGAACAATTGAACAGATTTAAAGCAAAGCTGCGAGTGGTTAAAAGGTGTTTAAAGGGTTTTGGGAGAATGTTCATAATCTGTTCCTGCTGTTGCACTCATGTAAAAAATCCTAATCAAAGCATGAGTTTGCTATATTTTTATTAAAACTCATCCAAAAAGAACATTGATACTAAACTGCATTATTAAATAATCACAAACACGACTGGAGGATGATTAATCTATTGTGACAAAACTGTCAGAGGTGGACTTAAAGCATTTTGAAAAATCTAATTAAATCGCACTGTTATAACCAAAACAGTTTTCATAATGAAAAGAAATTGTCATTTTTGCTCTATAACATGATTGTCACTCAACGAAAACAAATTATTCCCTATCAGTTTGCAAATCTTGCTTTATGTGATAAAAACCTGCAAAAATGGAGTTATCTCATTTTGCTGCCAAACTGCACACTTGCAAAGATCGCTTTATTAATAATCCCGAAAATGCTTCATCATATATAAACATCAGTGTAGGTAAGAAAATAACCCTGATTTTTCTGTCTCATTGTCCCAGTCAATGTTAAAATGCTACCAAAGACGCAATGTGTGCTTTTAAAAACTGAGTCATAGCCTTGAGTGCAAGCGGCCTGTTCTATGCAGAAGAGGGCAGATAATGTTTTCCTCTAGCAGTTCCAAAAAAACAAACAAACAAACAAAAAAAAAAACATGCATTTGGCTGAATTTAAGTCTCTGAAAAGAAATATGATTCCATTTCCCCTATGGAAATTTTCCGGTAAACAAATTAGGAAGAAAATAATTCGGCAGAAAAAAACGGCAATAATTTTTTTGCGATCACTTCCTTCATGACATGTTTCATCATCCCAAATTCCCCAGAATGCTCTTGTTCTACCCTCAGAGGTTTTGTGGCCTACTTTCAATCTGATCAACCTTTCTAACCCTGAATTGTCTGTGCTATTTTAGGTATTCTGTAAGGTAACAGCCAAATCACCATTAGACCTCCGAAGCCCAGGAGTTCCCGGAAGCCTCATCGGTGATTTCTGGCTATAAATCAAATGCCACATGAGTATTTTGTTATCTGGCCCCTGGCTGCATACTCCGGTCCTTCTCATGCAGGTGATCCAGGGTCACACCTCAGGTGTTCTGCGGCTTGTTTATATAACCGGAAAGGGAACTCAATTACCAGGTGGAAGAGAGTTTGTAATGAGACCAGGCACTCTCGTCACTCTCCTGAGCATCAGGGCCTCTCGAAACGTGCAACACCTCTTGACGAACAATAACACAAAATTAAAAGCACAGCGACGGTGCTCACTGGAAAATTGTCAATACTTGACTGATATTGTAGAAGGGCTTTACAAAAAAAAATTTGCACCTGTGCCACGTTTTATTTATTTTTTTATTTAAATAACACACTTTGTGAAATGTCACCTTCAAAAAAGCATGCAAACTTTTTCCTCCTACTGAGATGAATCCGTGACTACTGTAGATCAAATACGGGGGGGAAAGAATGGAATAGACCAAATGTCACGAAATATAGAGCAGATGAATCTCAGCTTGTGCACATGCACAGGTTGAGACCTGTAATTAACAGAAATCCCATGAGATGAGGACGAGACACTCCCCCCCCTACTGAAAGTAAATAAATAAATAAATAAATCCGATTGAGATTAAAATACTCACCACCATTTTGTTTTTGGCGACCCAACAGTCCGGAGGGAAGTCCTGCAGCATGGGTACGAGGAACTGCAGGCAGCCATCCCAGTGGCACAGCAGGAGCATCATGCCAATCAGATTCACGATACGCACCATCGCGCTGGCAAGGTCATAGGTCATATGGAAAATCTGGGGAACAAATTAGAATCGTGATTACAGTCACGAAAACGTGCACCATCAAGACAAAATGTCTTTGGTTTCTCTACTGATGACTCATGACAGTGACTGAAGCTGTTAGTAGACAAATTAAGAAGCAATAAATAGTAAATTAGTGTCATTAGATATGAAGAGCTCAGTAAGTTTATCTCCCTATTGGCTTTTTTTCTGCTTGGTGCTTTTTTTTGCTTTTTTTTTTTTAACGACATAAAAAGGCAAGAAGATTAAATCTTTAGATTTAAAGTTTATTCTCACTTTCAAGGGTTCCCAAAGGTAACTATGGTGAACTGTTAAAGATGTTTTAGTCAGCATGTTTCTCGAATTTATGGGATGCCATAAACTGGCGTTATCAGTACAGTACAAATCAAAAGTTTGGACCAACTAATTTAATGTTTTTTTGTTTAGTGATTTATTTTTTACATTTTATAACAACTCTGGATTTTTTTCAAATCTATGAAATAGCATATACGGCATTAGTTAATTAAGTAACAACAAAAAGTTGCTATTTTAAAACATGCAGATCAGCTGTTCTGGAACAGCATTGAAAAACCCATCAAGCTCCATGATGAAACTGGCTCTCACGAAGACCCTCCCAGGAACTCAAGACCAAAATGTACCTCTGCTACTGAGCCTCAGAAATCACCAGTTAACAAACAGCACCTTAGATTAGAGCCATTGTGAAGCATATCAATATCAACCATCTGATCCGCACAACAACATTGGCACAGGTTTTATTCCAGATGCCCTTTCTGACACAACCCTGCCATTTTATCCGGGCTTGGGACCGGCACCGCATCCAGTGGCTGGGGATTGGACCCGGGCCTTCCTACATGACAGGCAAGAACTCTAGCACTGAGCCACCAATGCCCAAAGATAAAGCAATTAAAAATGAATTATCTCTGTAACAGCACATGTGCCAACCTTTTTTACCAGAAATAGAGCTCCAAAGTTGGCTAAACCGCCCACCCAAGCTTTTTTTCTTCCAGAAACTGTAAATTGCAGCATCACGAGGCTGGTGACACACAGATCTGCCCTCTATGTCCTGCTAATCAGTCAGAATGTTAAATTAGGTTTAAACACAAATGCCACTGTCACAATGTTTTTTTTTTCTTTTTTTTTTTTTGGTACTTCATTTTAGACGGTGTATACTTTAATAATATATTTCTTACAATAATAGTCATTACCCATTACAACGCACTACCAAATTCTCATCATCACAAAACAGCTACCAAAAGCGGAAGATTACGTTAAACAAGTTAATCCTTCCTCTGTCACACATAGCCATGCCAGCCAGCCATGCAAATTTATTTAGGTGGTATAATAAGAATTTAAACTCGCAAATTATTGATGATATAGCAAATCAGATGCATGATTTTGTTGGCTGACTTGTAGATGATTGTAGATTTATTCTTTTATCCATCTATTTAGTCTAATCACTTTTTCTAATCACTTGATCTTGAAACAACTATTACATTTATTGTGTGCTTTGCTGTTTTAATCATGGCATATATTGCAAGTATTGTATATTCTATTGCATTGTTCAAATGACACTGAGTTGCAGGTGGATATTTTTCTCGTCTCTTTAGTCTTTCAAGCTTTTAAACCTGGCTCAAGGTCATATTCCTAGCCATGCTGTGAGGGCTTTTTCCTATAATGAGTTAGTTTATGTTTCCGTTAATCTGCTTCGAATCCCAGGCCACTGTGCTCTCTGTCACCAAAAAAAAAAAAAAAAACCCTGCTGATGCCGGTAACAGCAAGCTCTCACTTATATAATCACTGTCCTTTTTTTTTTGCCTTTTACAGATGCCACTAATGGCTCTCTGTTTTGGGAATGTGTGTATGTGCATTTCTGTGTGTGTGTGTGTGCGTGTGTGTGTGTGCTCATTTTAGTGCAATGAATCAAGAATAAGCTTAAGCTTACACTGTCAGGGAGCACTAATGAACCTCTTAAATAATGACAGTGGAATAGAACAAAAATATGCAGGGTCATTCCACTTTCCTCTGCCAAAAAAAAAAAAAGACAGCCAAAGACAGTGAGCGAGATAAAGAGTGCGAGACAGACAAACAGACAGAAAGAAAGGGGGGGATGTTTATAAGTTAAAGTCTGCTAATCCTAATGTTAACTGCACCCCTGGGATGCTCGTGGATACCCATGTTGGCTGATGAGTGTTAATGGACGCCACAATTTAAAGCTACTTAATCCTATTTAGGCCATGGCGTGCGCTGCTAACTGCATCTCTCCATATTAAAAGCCACTCAACCAGTCGATGCTCTCTCGGAAGAGCCTTAGAAATCAATTACAGTGACTCATATAAGTCATAGAAACCCTCCTAGAATTGCTTTCTCTTGTCTAGTACAAGCACCTGCCACCTGTCAGTGTGATTAAACTCAATATGCTATTTTTTCCTCTTTTATTTCTCTGGTGCAGCAGGATTCACAGGGATATGGACTACATTAGTAGCGTTCGTTTCCTAAGAATTTGACGTAATTGGCAATATGTGCTCCCTAATGCTTCTACTGTTTATGCAGCTGAGTGCAAATCCTTAAAATGAAAACCAAATATGGATTTATACTCACAAAATATTAATTTGTTATCAGAAGTTATTGTTAAAATATGTTTGTCTTAAGATATTTTTATATAAAAGTGCTAAAGAATTTACCTAACTTGGACATTTTCTTACATTTATGGAATAAGCCTCCACTTCAAGGGAGAAAAAAAAGGCTGGGAATCCATTCTTTATAATATAAGTGACAACTTTTTTGCATTTAATTATGTTTTTAAAAGTATAATACAGTGGAACCTTGGATTGTGAGTAACATGTTTTGCGAGTGTTCCGCAAGACGAGCAAGTCTTGGTTTACAAGTACTGAGTATCATGTATCACTCATGCGCTTCTTGTTTTGAAGCCGAGCATCACATGATCACAACTGAGCCAATGGTTTTTCTCTCTCTTGCGTTGTGAAATTGTGGGTAATCGTCTCCCCTGCTCGGTCTTCGTGCGCGTCTCTCACTGGTATAATCAATATCCACGCATAAACGGAAACGCTTATCTGTCGGGATTTATTTTAACTTTTTTTAAAGGTAAAGTGCAGGCTTTATATATTTAATATTTTGCTTTACATTTTGTATTAATTATCTTTATGTATTAATTTTTTTGGGGTGTGGAATGAATTTTTGGGCTGTGGTTTCCATTATTTCTTATGGGAAAATTTGATTTGGTTTACAAAAGTTTAGGAATACGAGCCCGCTTCCGGAACAAAAAAAAAAAAAAAAAAATTTAACTGCCATCTGTTCCACCACATCCCTATGGTGCACTACTGGATTGAGATCTGGTGACAGTAGAGATCATTTAAAACCAGTTGGTCATACAGGAATATGCACGGGGACTCACAGAAAGGCTGTGGTATTTAAACAGTACTCAATAGGTACTAACGAGTCCAAATTGTGGCTAGAAAATATTTACATTTACACTACCAGCAACAACCGGAACCACTGATCCATGATTTCATGTTGTTTTACACCAAATTCTGACCCTACTGTCCGAATGTCAGAGCAAAAATCAAGACTCATCAGTCCAGGCAACGTTTTTCCAATCTTCTTTTGTCCAATTTTTGTGAGCCCAAGTGAACTGTAACCTCAGTGTCTTGTTCTTAGCTGACAGAAGTGGCACCCAGTGTGGCTTTCTGCTTGCTGAAACCCATCTACTTTAAGGACCGATGTTTTGTATGTTCAGAGATGCTTTTCGGCATACCTTGGTTGTAATTAGATGTTATTTGAGTTACTGTTGCCTTTCTATCAGCTCGAACCATTCTGGCCATTCTCCTCTGACCTCTGGCATCAACAGGGCATTTTCGCCCAGAGAACTGGCGCTCACTGGATATTTTTCAGACCATTCTCTGTAAACCCAAGAGACTGTTGCGTGAGAAAACCCCAGTAGATCAGCAGCTTGGAAAATACTCAGACCAGCCCATATGGCACAACAACCATGCCATAGTTCTCCTCCTTCCGATCCTCGGTTTGAATTTCACCAGTTGCCTTGCCCATGTCTACATGCCTAAATGTATTGAGCTGCTGTGATGTGATTGGCTGATTATATATTTGAATTAATGAGCAGATGAACAGGTACCTAATGAGTGAAGCTGACATGTGCAACAGTGAAAAGAATTATTTTAAATGAAGTGTTAAAGTAAAGAAAGCAGGAAAACATTATTGGCTAATCAGCTGAAATGTAATTGTTGTAGAAAGTAATTTGCATAACTATCCAAGAATGATAATTGGTGAAAGAACAGTGAATATGCTTGATAGACTTTTAAAACTCTCACTTATTTCACCAATTTAAACCACAATTTCTGTGTTCGGTAGTTGCCTTATACTGTACCATGCTACAACCCTGTGAAACTGGACTTACATCTTTATATCACCATCAGCTACCGTTCCCAAGCTCATTAGGAGGAGTGTCAAATGCGCACAGGAGAGAAAGTTCTCTCTCCTCTTGCATGAGAGGAGACATCAAGCTCTCTGTGTGTTTATTCAAGGCGTTTTACCCCAGGCGCATTTACATTTTCCGAGTGGAGTCATTCACCTGATTGCACCTTTTTCATTCAATCTACCTAAACGTCCCCCCCCTCCAGCATGAGATGCCCATTTGCTTTGCAAAATGCCAATTGCTCTTTTCAAGCTCTGTTGCGAACACATAATGGCATCCGATGTCGGATCGTCTGACTGGAAGTAAACGCCATTCTGTAGCATTAACTGTCTGTAAAAGTGTTCATTGAAAGCATTAATTATGAAAAGCTGTGTGGGAAATGATACCGTGCTACTGTGATACTGTGGAAGAGAGAGAGAGAGCGAGAGAGATGCTAGCTTTCAGAAGACGCAATGAGATGAATAATATAAACCTTATGCATTAAAAATCCACATACATTTTGATGGATTTATTAAAATTACAATAGAATTATTATTTGATGTAAAGCTCTGCATTTCATATTTAAGACTGAATTCACTTTTTTGAAAAATTCAGCTTTAAAAGGGGGAAACAAGGACAAAGATCAAGAGAAACTCAGGCTCTCTTGGAAACTCTACAATGTAGTAAATCTCCGTTTTACAGACTGACCCGTTTAAACAACTTGTACATAGATTGTAGCTAAAAGCACCCCTCATTAGCTGAATTAACCCCTTAAACTCTCAGGACTCTTTTGTAACTACAACCTTTTGCTTTAAGTTGCATTTTAGTGACTGAATAATTCATGTTACTTGATGAATAATATACTTTAAGATGAATAAATGAATAATAAACGTGCAGTCAGGAGCTAAAATATCATTGCTTTAAAACATGTAATATACAAATCAAATTATGAAATGGAACACTTTTCCCGTGCTTCCTTGTAGTTTTCTACAAAACCGGGTTAGATGAAAACTGGAGAAGTTGTGAATAAAACATAGCAGAATGTCCTGATTCGGGAATAACACAATTAAGCAAGTTATTAGTTTTCCTACAAAATCACAATGGGTTTTACTCCTCTAATGTGGCAAAGCTTTTTAAAATATATTAAAGAATTAAGTCATATGCATGTTTATTCATTTCTAGTAACATCTAATGTAAAAAGTGAATGAAAAATTACTTATATTGTAGCACCTACAGTCCATTATCAACTTACAGTACAATGGCGACGTCTCATTTAAACTCATCAGAATTTGAAAATATCAGTCAAAAATACATTTTACACCTAACCTAGGGACGACTGTAGCTTAGCGTAGCCTACTTTCAACACTATGTTATGTTAGGGTACAGCTGGGCAAAATCATCTAACACAAGGGTTATTTTTTAATATAGTGATGAGCAGCATGTGTAATTTACACTGGCATTGCAGTCCATGGGAGAGTTCAGGCTGCAAGAAACTCATTGCAGCATCATGTATGAGAATGTATCAGATTTGCATATCACTAGCATACATTCATTATAGTGCTTATGCAGGATCATGATGGGACCAAGTTACTTAGGGCAAAAGGCACACAGACAAACAATCACACACCATGGGGAACAGCAATCAAACTATTGTGCATGTGTTTAAACTATGGGAGAAAACTGGAGTACCCTGGGAAAACCCACCAAGCACCAAGAGCCAAGATTCAAACCATCAACCCTTAAGGTACAAGGCAACAGTGCTACCATGAAGTCCTTGTGCTACCTGGAAGAAGGTAAAAATTCCAACTTTCTACTCAGCTACGGTTTCTACGTAAACTCTTACATTGCCAACCCAAGGATAAAAATGAATAAATAAATAAAATGTAACGAAAAAAGTCTGTCACGTTATCCTGAAACTGGAAGCTTATCCCAAATTAACCCGGCAAAACCCTCCAGTCTGCAAACATTTCTGTTTGGAAAAGTCTAAGCACAGACAAGATGGATACATTCCAAAATTTATAAATATTCTTTCTATTTCCTTGTAAAATATTTCATTGTATCATGCACTTACACATTGAGTAGTACCTCCATTGTGTCATCTGTGTAACTTACTGCTGCCGTTATCATTACACTGTCACCGTTGTTCCCGGCAGCGAAACCCTGAGGAACCACCTCGAACACAACAAGGATTTCCATGTCCAATTAGCACTACTCAGAACCCGCAAGCTTATCAAGAAGCAACTCAAATTTAGCCTCAAACGATTACGTTTGATTTTGTGACGTTAGCTGTCTTTAAACATCTCTGTCAACGTCTATAAGGAGCTGAGGGCTTTCCAGCCAGTCTGGCATGACAGCATGCAAATCTCAGATGAAAATGGTAATATGAAAGAGCAGAAGCCATTAGACATAATTGGGTTCAGCTAAGGGACTGATCCTTCTGTCTTTCGTTCTTTCTTTCTGTCGCTTTCACTTTCTCACTCGTCGATCTTCAGAGTTAATAAATTAGCGACGCGAAGTGAAGAGAGGCTCTGGCGCAATCAGAGAGTAAAATTCTCTTGGTAAATTGCTGAGATCTTCTGTAATGTGGGGTTATTATGCCGACTGAGGTCTGAAGAATCACGTTTAACGCATCTCTGTTCATTCAAGCTTCAAATGGTCAGAGGCTTCTTTTGGAATGTATAAATCATGGAGATGCTGGGCGAAGCGGAAAAAGAGGTTCTCCTTTCTTTGGCGCTCGCTGCTTTTCTGTTGTTACTTTAAAAAGCACTTAATAGAATAAAAGAAGGCGATACTCACTTTCTCTGAGCGCTGTCTTAAAAAAGCTACATATATCATTGAAGATGGTGGACACACAAACACTTCGGAACTATTTTGTGAGAGAAGCATTTTAGGTGATGGGAGTTACGGACATTTTGTATCAGATCTCAACCCAGTAACCCATTTGGAAAGTGTTAATTAAAGTGCTTTAAAACAATGTCCAATGTCAAAGATAAGGTATTAAACACCAATTTTTCGCAACAGTTGAAAATTTTATACATTTCACGTGCTGCACTCAATTGGCCATAGCGCAAAACTAACTTGTGCATTTAAAAGAAAAATGACATCGCATAGTAACCTTTTTTTTTTTCTTTTTTTTTACTGATTAACTCTATTCCTAGTTAAATCTAAACTCAGGATAGAACTCATTTATAAATTGCATGTGTTCTCTACATCAAGGTTATTCAATAAAGGTTTGCAGACTAATTCAAATATATTGCTTACAAAGCTCCACATACTGTACATGTACTGAATTTTCATACTGTATCGCTAATCAGACCAAAGGTGATTAATAAAATGACAACAACAACAAAAAAAAATCTCTAAACGTCTGTTTAAAATCTGCCCTCAGCCAGTGCCTCTAGCTGTGTAGATACTGGCTGCTTTGATGAGCTGCCTTCCGCATAAGAAATTACATAAACATACATTATTGGATAAGATGCAGTTGAGGATGTGCTAAAGAAATTACGTTTAGAAAACTGAAGCGTCTCACTTACATCCAGGTTTTTCATACATGTGTTAGTTCTGCTTAAGAGTTGGGGGATATAGACCAAGAATTAGATCATTACATTTTTTAGGCCGAATATTGGACTTTTTTCCTTTTTTGGGTTTGCCACTTCAGATCAGTCGAGCTGCAAGTTATTTGCACACCAGTAATTTTTCTTCCCGCTGCAACACGCCTATTTCTTCAGGCTTGGGACTGACATTGAGGATTCCCTGCATCTGTGTAGCTGTATGTTTTAAATGGGCATAGGGTTAAGAGCCTTGAGCAACCTAGAGCCTCAACCACCTGAGCTACCTCTGTCCCTTGAATATTACTACAAGATTCATCAGACTATGAGTTTCATTTGAAACATGCTGCAAAACATGGAAATGAGAGAAAAAAGTCTAATAAATATCCTATATTTAAAACAAAATTGGCCCATGTCTGGGAAAAAGAGTCAAATACAACAGTGAAAAGGTAAATCAGATCATAGAGAGAAATAAATGCATATTAGAGGCTTGTTTTACGACAATAAAGCAATATGCCGAATATACATTACTTAATACAGATGGGGGAGAATATTGAATAATTAATTACATATTGCAATTCTTTCACTGACTCCAAAAAAAAAAAAAAAAAAAAACCAAAAAATATATATAATTTTTTTTTTTTTTTTACTTTTTTTTTTTTTTACTTAATTTGTAATTTAGATGTTGCACTTGAGGAGGTAAAATGTTGCAGGTGTGCAGTTCCTCTATAATCCTAAATTTACAGCATCCAGTGTGGTACAGTAGGAGCAAATTATTCGCTAAGTTAATATTAAAATATGCATATATTTCATATTAAAAAATGCTTATATAAAATAGTATTATTATTATTATTATTAATAATAATAATAATAATAATAATAATAATAATAATAATATCGAATCATGATATTTATAAAATCATGATCACAACACAAATCAACTTGGCTTCTAGGTATTGTGCTAATATCGTATCGGGTGCTCCATGGTAATTCACATCCATAATAAATAATACACATGGCCTGTATTAATGACTTGGTGACTATCATTTATTTATCATGTTATAATGTAAAGGTATTCATAAATTAAGTGTTATTTCAGTTTGGGGATGTGATATGGGAAGGTCTCGTACCAATTCATGACAAGATGGGAATGAATAGTAGCATTTCGAACAATGTCGAATCAATGTCTATTATTTTTGTCTGAATCTTGACACATGCTTGCTTTTGGGAAAGATGGCTTGCAGCATAAAGTATAATGCACGCAGTCTATTTAGCTTAAAAAGCTGTGTTGAACATTTTACACATCGCATTTTCATTGTGATTTTTTGATATTTACTGTAAAGGTGATGCTATTGGGGCTTGCTAGCATGCTAGCATCTTCAACAATGCTACATCATGCTCTACAAAGCAGCACAAATCATAATCACAGAATTATCGAATAGAGGCAAGAGACTGCACGAAAAGTATGAGAGAGAAGATGCCATGGATGAAACCATGAAACCATGCCAGAGTTTGCACCTCTGCTCTCTCACACTCTTCATACGGTCTCACCCTAACCCTTCTTTGCGTTCCATGAATGAATTGTATTGTCTCATCCTTTCATTTCTTTAAAGTTTATTAATATACCCTAACAGTCGATATACCGATATTTAATTTGTTTGGAGTAAACCAAGAAAAGCCCAGAAGTGTATGAAAGGTTCTTCAACCGGATCAGAAACCGCTTCCTGGGTAAAGAATTTATTTTGTTCATTTTCAGGAAACACTTCCAGGGTCTATCCTTTTTACTGGCTTTTCAGCGTGACGCCCTGGATGGGAAGCAAGTAGAATTAAGATTAGCCAGTTCAAATCCTACCATGGGTTTTTGGACCGAGGGAGGAACCTGGAGGAAACCGACACAGTACCGCGATCTCACAACCGGGATTCCTACAAGTATCTGAATATGAGATAAGGCTACACGTAGTGCTAGACTCCCAGGACTCTTAGATAAAACTGAAAAAAAAAAAAAAATTCAAATCCATGTGAATAAACAGACTCATCTCAGTACAGCCTGGGGAAATTCACTACGTTGAAGCATCTGGTGTTGGCTGTCACTGTTACTAATGATGATGAATGCTCAGTGTGATTGATCCATGTGAATTCCAAGACAATTACTCACACACTGCGCAGCAAACAGTGTTAGAATTCATTCTCACAGCTTCAGAAAGAGGGCTTTGGTGTCTCAACTCTATGTGGCAGATGGATTAAACTGGTTGTCATATGCTCATGCTCACTCCAGATACAGCTTCTCCAAAAATCCTTCACTGCTGTCTTAGAGACAAAGAGGCCACATGAAGTTGGAGAGATATTCCATCAACACTTGCTAATGGGATCCATCTACAGAACACACACGTGTGTGTAGGAAAGGGTGTAACAGGAGGCAGATCTACAGTATAGTGATCCACCATAATATTAAAAGCATTGACAGGTGAGAAGAATGACATCAAGAGCGGCGAAGAGCGGCGGGGCGCGGCGCGGCGCAGCGAGAGCGGCGAAGAGAGTTGAAATCAGCTCAACTTTAGGGTAATGAGCTATGACGCGGTTGAGCGGCAACCAATTAAAATGGAGGTCCTCCGCTTGGGCTCATTCCGCGGGATGCAGTCCTGTAACTTTTGTTCCGGCGACATTAGTTCCCAAGCAAAATGGAGTAGAGGTTGATTATTGCGATAGCGGGTGTTTATTCATTATTAATGTTATTTTAATTAAAGACAAAGTCTAGTAAGTGATTCTAATGTTATAATAATAAGAAAAATAATATAATAAAAAATATATATATATTAAATTAGACTAGCAATTCACAATGAACAGAAGCCACACCATACGAATGGCTTATAATTTGTTTATTTCTACAATACAGTTCTTTCTATGAATCAATTTCTTGTTATCTTCCACTTTTTGGTAAGTCTCCATAAGATCAACAAGCTTGATTGCTTTGCGGCCCCTATAAATACAAGAAAGGCGTTCGGTCTATGTCAGAGCGGCCAACAGCGGCGTAGAGCGGCGACAGGCGTCGACGGCAGGGCGGCGAGAGCGAACTGTGACGCGTTCGGTGTAAACGCGGGGTAAGGATCTTTCACAGTGGCTGATTTCTGATGGCTAGACTACTGGGTCAGGGCATCTCTAAAACTGCAGATCTTGCAGTGTATACTTGGTATTGGTTGTAAGTATACCATAGGTATAAGTTGGTACCTATCAAAATGGTTCAAGGAATGATACCTGGTAAACCAATGCCAGGTAGAGGTACTGTAACAGAAAGGTGTCCTACAATAAGCCATAGATGGCTGAGCATGGGGCTGCATAGATCCATCTTGGTGCAATATTTCGGACACACCCACTATTTTTATTCATCATTTGTATTTTCTGTTCTGGCATTGGTGGCTTAGTGGTAGGTGTCTCGCCCGCCATGTGAAGGGCCCGGTTTCAACTCCCAGGCAATGCTCAAACCTCAGCCACAGGGAATGCAGTGCTGGTCCCAAGCCCGGATAAAAATGGGAGGGTTGTGTAAGGAAGGGCATCCGGCATAAAATCCGTGCCAAGTTGTTGCTCGATTTGACACCAGTTTGTCCGCTGTGGCGACCCCTCAAGACTAACAACAGCATTAATGTTTTCTGTTCTTTCAGAATAACAATAAAGGAACTGACAGTATGAAATGGAATTATACAGCAAATATGACAAGCATTAAATGAATGAATGGATCTTTGTTTCCCTGCCACACTCTTTCCACAAAATAAGTCGCACACTCATTCAGTCATTCATTTCATTCAGTCATCTTAATATGTTGGCCAGTCCATGATTCCCCATGCTCCCAGAACCACTGATTCACACTCTGATTCCTGGAAAATGCCATTGACTTCAGGGGAAAAAAAAAAAAAAAACTTAACAGATGTGATAATCTGGTCATTCAGTACGTTCAGGTTATCAACTGACGTCATTTTATTGCCGCAAAACATTGGACCTGACCAAATGGAGCAACCCCAGATCATATAACACTGCCTCCAGAGACTTATTCAATGGCCACCATGAATGATGGGATGCACCCCTCACTCTGGAATAGTGTTAATCTCAACTCATCAGACCACATGACACTATTTCCATTGCTCCAAAGGATACAAGTCCTTATGCTCCCTGGCACATCACACAGCTATTTAGTCTCAATCGTGTGAGTTCTCATCACATTATATGTGTGTGTATGGAAATGCTCTTACTTTTACAATTAAACATAGCTCTGGGTGGCAACTTCACTAAGCATTTAAGTCTTCCTTTTCTTTTTCACATTTCTTCAACAATATGCACGGTTCAGTGCTATCCAAGCCGTTATAATGTGATGAATGGTTCTTAAACCAGTTCCAGTCATTTTAAATCTCCATATATATATATTTTTTCCTTGTTTGATGCAGCCCAATAAATTGACCTTTCTAAAATGGCAACCTTTTTCTGACCAGGCAGTTTACCTATTTGTAAAAACAACATCATCAAAAATGTGACTTGTGCAAAACTTGTCTATTATACTCATTTTCCTGGATCTGGATCGATGGCCAATCCTGGGAACTGGCAGAAATGCACATTGGATCGACGGTCAACTGCATATATTAGATTAGAATATCCAGTAAACTACCTTCTCCAGAATACAGCTGTTACATAACTGCATTAAACAAAATTGCTGGCTATATAAACCTCAACTACACCAATGCTTTATTTGAAAATATTCAGTATTTTTTTTTAGTACATCTGCTTGTATTAATACACAACTTTGTCTGGCAGGCTTTCAGCTTTTGAACAGAAATTGCATCAGATTTTGATGCCTTGAAGGCAAGTTCTGCTTTTAAAGTTATTTTATATATTTCTAATACTATTGCCGGAATTGTTCAGGCCTTGAATGGGTAAGAGCTGCACAAATCTCTAGAACATTAGGAATTTTGAGAAGGTTGAATGATCATAAAGGTTTAATGATGGTCAGAATGAACTAATCAAATAAATCAATAATCATCACTCAGTTTTTAAATATTTAAAATGACAAATTTCCAACAAAATGAAGAAAGCTCAAATATTGTCTTAATTTTTAATGTACGCCAGCGCTGCATAATTCTCTATTCTGACTGGTCTGAAGGGGTTGATTGATTTTTATATAACATGACTTGACTTTTCACTGCAAGGCAAATCACAGGTTTATATTAATGTTAATGTGTTATTGTTTCTACAAGGGGACGTCTGTTAGAATGGCATCGAGATGGTTTTTCCCTACACATCAGCACTAGATATCGAAAATATAACTTTGTTGTAGTCTATGAATTAATGTTAGTGTCCGTTTATTATCTATGATATATGATGGCAAAATTATACCTTGTACTTTTCACCATTACCAGTACTGGCACCGAAGCCCGGCTTGATGCCACCTGTTTAACTTTTCAAGCCGATCCCTGTGAAACTTTATGTGTTGTAAGCAATGTTCTACTTATTATGAATAATCCATCAGTCTCCGTTTTTTTTTTTTGTAGCGATGTTTTCGGTACAACAAAAGGTCATAGTTATTTATTTAACTGATGAATAAGCCTAGCTGCGGTCGATATTAAAGGGCCGTGTGCTGCATCCACACATCCCTAAGAAATATGTCAGACAGTTGTGAGAGGAACATGAGCCCCGAGCCAGCCATTTTTATACAAGTCATTTTTATACATTTTTACTTTTATGCTTCCCTAATGAAAGCAAGTAAATAATGTTAAAAAGACAAAAAAAAAAGTAAGGAAATGAGACTTTCCCACCAGAATGTGCGAATAAAAATGCAAGGTAGCAAAGACATAGAATCATGTGTAAAAATTTTCTTTTAAATCTTATTTTTAAGTCCTTTTTGTGTGCAAAAAAATTTAATAAAAATTTGATTTTTTGTGTACAAAAAAATAATAAAAATCTGTTTTTTTTGTGTACAAAAAATAATAAAAAATAAGATTTTTTGTGTACAAAAAAATCATAAAAACCTGACTTTTTGTGTACAAAAAACAAAAAACTGACTTTTTGTGTACAAAAAAAAAAAAAAACTGATCTGAGCAGGTCGTGGTATGAGCAAATATGACTTCAGAACAACAACAACACGCCATTATTTATTTAACAAAAATGAGGCCAAAAAGCAATCCTGATAATCCCTTAATTCCTTTTGTGTACAATGTAATGCACTGCATAGTTCACCCACCGTACTACCTTCAACCTGCTCATTTATATGTTAAAGCACTATCACTCAACTGTACTGTTCTCTATTCATTTAACCTAATATACTGTCATTTATGTCCTGTTTGGGCTGAAACCAACGATGACGTGGATGAAAGGGGGGGTGTTTAGGTTGTAACGTATAAGAAAATTCTACAACTAACTCCTCCGACGAGTAACGTGTCCATTACGTAAGTCTTGCAACAGGGCTTACTGAACATAATTTAATTCCTAGGCACAGTTGCCTTGTGAAGGTGTCTTTGTATAGACAATAATACGCTATTCATGCTTTTAATCATCCTTCTGTTATCTCAGACTTGGCCGAAGTCTCACAAAGGTGCCAGGTCACTGGGTAAAAATTAAACATGAAAAAAAAAAAAGGCTCATCAGTGGAATTTTCTTCTTCTTCTTCTTCTTCTTCTATAATTATGACTACGTGATCATTTTAAGAATTGGCCAGGCACTCCATGGGAGTATGCGAGTTTGGGCATGTCCCTAAATACAATAAAAAAAACACGCACACATCCACTGCATAAGCCATAAAATCGGAGCATTCCCACATGACAATATTAATAGAGATAGACTTTCTGCCTCCACATAATAAACAAATACAGATGGTCCAGCCTCTAAAGCTCTTTCCACCAAGATCAAACCGCCTTTGCATAATTGTCTGTCATGTTCCCGCCCACTTACGTCATCTTCGTTAAATCTTTCGGGCTGATTTGGGATTTGCTTGTGGTCCTAAAGAGGGGGGTTTAAGCACCGTTATTAAAACAGTATTGGCCTAAAGGGGATGCTTCAGCATTTTAAACACATCCTTCATTAATGCGCACAAATCATGCCCCTGGACACTTGGCTCTAAGAGCTCGGCTTGCTCTGATAGCCATCGCGGCCGGACGGTGACGTCACTAGCGTCTGGTGCATCGGTCTTTCTGGGAGGTCAGTCATTAGTGCCTGGATTCGAATTTGATTCAATCACATGCCGACTAATTTGATTCCACTCCATGCTTTGTCGATGGAGGAGGACATCCGGGCAGCGTCTTATTTTTAGCCGCGGTGAAATATGACAGCTACAGTGAACCAGCTGTCAGAGTGAAGGGGCAGCGGAGACGTCGTGGCAGCCCTCCTCGGTGTGACGGTTACCATGTAGCACTTAAAAACGTTTTATCTCTGTCACTCTTATCCCTGTCACCGTGCTGCCCACCGTCTTCCTGCCCTTGCTGCTAGCGCCATTCCTTGTTTGGTGCCTGGAGCAGATTGCTGGGTGAGTGAGATGAGGTCATGATTGGCGCTGTCACTTAACAGAAACACTTGCGTCACAAACAAGAAAAGATGTTTCATTATAACCACAGACAACAAGCTTTGATTGAATTTTAGTCCCTTTTAAAATCCATGCGCTCATCAATATATATTACCAGCTTTTGAGTCACCCGGCTGAATACGACCTTGAACAAGGGTGAGATTTTAATGTTCACAACTTCAAACTCCGTTGCCATATACAAATTAATGGGGGCTTGGCTGTTCAGTTGATGTACAGTAATTGACTTCTGGCTTTGCGATATAGTGATACATATTGAACGGTAATTGATAGATAGTTAAATATATTACCAATGACACAAAAGGCACTTTCTGGCAGCCGATTTATGTTAGAGCTACTAGAAGTGTGCTGTAAAAAGAAGTAAGAAGAAGAGTCATAAAGGAGTGTGAGACCAAGCGAAGCTGAGCCCTGTTTACGGCTCAATGACTAGACTTCTTTAGATAGAGGATGCTACGTCTGCAGCAGAGGTTTTTCCAGGCTGAAAATGAACCCAGGCTTAAACCACCATGGCCTTGGTAGCACCTTTGCGCACCATCCTTTCAACAATGACTAGGAGATGTAATCGTCAATTAGTCACTGCAACTCCTATTATTATTATTATGATTATGATTATTATTATTATTATTATTATTATATCATAACACACCATCATTTGCAAATGAACAGTTTCATAGCAAAATGAGATAATTCCATTTTTTGCAGTTTTGAGAAATACTACGCTTCAAATTTAGTATCGATAATACTGAGTATTAATAAATATACTTTGATTGTGACTTTGCAGTGAGTCAAACAGCAAGCAGCGGCAGCAAATTGGACAAAGAAAAAAAGTGTAGAGCTTACAGTAGTTGCACACCAAACTTTTATAATTCCAGACATTGTTGTGGATCATGAGAAACCTTACAAGAAATACAGTACAAAAACCTGATGATTTGAAGATTTGATGGTCTCGGCAGAATCCCCCTATACCGGTTTTAGTTTCACTTCGGTACATGGTGACAGCTCACTATCATAATACAGATATGCATCATATAACCAACAACCTTCCAGTATCATTTTCTTGGCTTTAACATTCTCCAAAAATGTTTCGAACCCATTTACACCACTCACGGCAGCCTCCGTGTTGCACTGGAAGTATCTTAGCTTTACTGATTGCGTGACAGAAAGGAGGGATGTGATTGGCTCATCAATAAGCGTCGGACTTAGCTTAAAAGTCTGGAGGTCACGTTTCATGATTTTCCTAAGAAAACATTTTGTTATGGACAACCTTGTATTTCAGAGAATAATAATTTGGCAAAATGTTGTGAAACTGTTCAAATAGTACTTACTATTATAGACATAAGGGTAACAGGATACAATGCAAAATGGCCCAAATGGCCAATACAATTCAATAACAGCACAACCCATCATACTGTACGCAGACATACTGTACACACGCTGCCCGACCAAAAATGCCACACATTAATATTTCGTTGGACCGTCTGTGATTATGGCGCACAGTCAGCGCAGCGTGGCACCGTTTCGATAAGCTTATGCAATGTCACATTTATTTCCAAGCAGAGTTGCATTAAATGAGAGGTGAGTCAGAGCGACGATTCTCGATGGGGTTAAGGTCTGATCTCTGTGGTGGCCAATCCATGTGTAGAAAATGATCTCTCATGCTCCCTGAACAGCTCTTTCACAATTTGAACCTGATGAATCATCTTCAAATATGCCCATGCCATCATGGAAAAAAAAAAAATCTATTGATGTAAAAACCTGGCCATTCAGTACTGTATATTCAGGTCCACATCTGACCTCATTTTTTGGAAAAAAAAAAAAAAAAACCTAGACCTGACCAACAGAAGCAACCGCAAATCATAACACTGCCTCCATAGGCTTGTACAGGAGGCACCAGGCATGATGGGTGCATCATTTCATTCAGCTCTCTTCTCACTCTTCTGACTCACGCGAGCACTCGTCTTCACATGCTCTCATGCCACACTTTCAATTTCAAAACAAATGTCTGTGTAAGACACGAGCAAAATCACCGAGCTCCAGCCTGACGAGTCAGCTATATATGGCGTTTGTTTTGCTTTGAAGTTCTTTGAAGTCAAATCGGTACAACGTTCCCGTTTGCATTCCCCATATACACTGGTGTATTGCGTCCGGAGCGCACCGGAACGATGCTCCGTCAATTTTTTCTCCAAGTGAAGAGGAATATTATGCGCGTAACCCGGTTCAAATTAACATACATTTACAGCTGCGTGCAGGGATCGATCAAACGCAAAAAAATAAAAAATTTAATTGGAACATACAGTAATAGTGCTGAACAGATCAGCAGTCCAATAAAATCGATTGACATTCAGTAATATTGTGCAAATAGGGAAATACATGTCAACATTTACAGCATCATTAAATATTTGCTTCGATTTGAATCAGATACAAATCTATAATATAACACTTTTTTATAATTATAAGAAAACTAGATTAAGAGAGAGATGCACCCATGAGAAAGAGAGAGAGAGAGATTCATTTTTCCTTTTCTTTTCATCTCCCCTTCTTTTGTATCAATAATGATTCTTCTTTGACTGTACTTCCTCCGTTATTTATTTTGATATTGTTTTTTATTATTACTAAAAATCTTGCTTTTCTTCACTACTCACTTTATTTTTGGCTGCGCAGTTAAACATGTGGATAGACAGCACTGTCGCCTTGCACCTCCGGGGGTGGGGTTCGATTCCCGCCTCAGGTCTGTGTGCATGGAGTTTGGATGTTCTGCCCATGGTTTCCTCCGGGTAATCCGGTTTCTTCCCACAGTCCAAAGGCATGCAGGTTAGACTAACTAGTGTTCCCAAACTGCCCGTAATGTTTTGGGTGTTCGGCTGGCACCCTGACCCGTTAAGTAACAACGGATATATCTCCAGGGTGGGGAGCATCTGTCGCCTGATCAGCCTCTGCTGGATCGCGCGTGGACGGACCAATTGACCAGTATATGTCTGTTTATTTCTGTTGATATTTTGTGACCTGATTCTGAGCTTTGGCAATACAAACATCCAAATCTGTCATTCCATGAAATCACTCTTTGAATCTTTGAGTCTCTCTAATGCAATTCACTGATGCCACTTTTCTATCTGACAACTCATATGGGAGATCAATCAAGTACATTAATCCCTGAGTGTTTTATGAATAACAACAGTGATACATTGCTTTGTGTATGATTAAATCACTTCCCTAAGGGTACCATAGTGGGGGCAGTGAATGGAAAAGTGGTGAGTATTGATCAAGAAAGCAAGGTGCTACCACTTATGTACAGTATAGGGCCTAGACTCCTCTGCGACTGTTTTCCCCGGTTGCCCTACATGGAGATGCTGGAGAGCATATGGCTGGTTCGGATGGTGGTACGGTAGGCCCTATTTCGTTTATTTCATTTGGGAGAATATTTCAAATGTCAGTAAATACCAACTGGAATAAATGCAGGCTCACAAGTTTCACTTTAACACTGCCGTGCTAAAATATTCAGAACCTGAGCCATGCAGGGTGAGGTGCACGGTTAGTGTTAGACTTTTAATGAAAAGTTGGCAGCCCTGATGATAACGATAGAAACTTTTGCACTAGCTATACAGTCGCACCAGGGTTCTTATTGAATAACAGTAGGGAAGCTGGAACATTGAATATCTCTGTATGCAGATGATTATTTCATTTTATCAATATCAAATTTAAACACACTGTTTTTAGAGATGAGGCCTCGCTTGCTTTTTGCTTCAGCTCTCAACATGCTGAATAGTAAAGTCAGTTCAATTACTCACTCACTCACTCACTCACTCACTTATTGTCTATACTTTATCCTGTAAACATGTTTATCCTACATTCAGGGGCGGGGGAGGCCTGGGTTCTATCCTGGATAGGATTTAGGGCACAAGGCGGGACAGGGACGAGTGCATTCAACCACCGCGGACAATTTGGGAATTCCAATTAGCCTAATCCATATGGCTTTGGACTGTGGGAGGAAACCAGAATATACCCGGAAGAAACTTACCAAGCACCATGCGCACAGACCTGATGTCTGCGAATCAAACCCAGACCCCGGAGGTACAAGTTGACAGTGGTAACCACTAAGCCACCACGCCGCCTGCTGTGTAACCAACCATTTAAAAAATAGTTACTAATGACAAGCATTAAACCTGGCACGTCATCCTTTGCACCAGTCTTATCCTCATCCCTTAGAATCGCTCGGCACTTGTAATTCCAAACGATGTGAAATAAGCTCTCGGGAATGATTTCCCTTTATAACACATACGTAATGCACAGTTTAAACAGGAACCGGTGCTGACTGGAAAACAGTAATAAGACGTGGCATCTCGAAGCAAGAGTGTGTCCTGACTAAATGAAGCCCCATCTGGGAAGTAAGGTTTCACTTCGCACTCGGCACCTCCCGAGACTACGCTCAAGGATTCACCTCGAGATGTGGGAACATTTCTAATTATTGCTTTAATTACACTCCCACAGTCCCTGCAGGAAGAACGACAGAATTATGGGCTAATATTAGCACCCTCAATCCACTTTTTTGATTTTTATTTTTATTTTTTTACATTCTTTTGGTTTATTATCCTAAACCAATATACAAGCTGCATATACATATATTTATCCTCCGCATAAAGGTTCTGTCTCTTCTGCTAAACGAGGGATGTCATTAGACAGCGCAGTGCTTCCTGTAATAAATATAGAGCTCTGAATTATCATCCTGCAGCTTCATTAAGAAAACCAAATACCATGGCAAATATCATTCCATTAGGAGTTGAACTGAGCATTTTGCAGCACTGACTTTTGTAGAATAGATGTAGAGCAAGTGAGGTAATAACCCCCATTTCAGGACTTTTTAAGTCTCCGCTCAGTGAAGTGTACTTTGTTCCGAGGGACAATTGGATCACAGCTAAAGGCCAACCGTAATCCTCACTTTAATCTATTTTAGACCTCACTTCCTACCTTCATTCATCTTCAGTAAGCACTTTATCCCGGGCAGGGTCCTGGTGGATCCCAGGGACACTGGGTGTGACACGGGAATACACCCTGCATTGACAGAACACCAGGCACACACTCACTCACTCACAGCTCGGGACAATCCACCTACTCTGAAGCCACAGAATCCAGAGGAAACCCACACGGACACGGGGAGAATAATAACCCGAGATCAGCATCAAACTGGGGGGAAAAGTAGGCTGTGAAATCTGTTTTGTCCTCCTCTCTATTTAATATCATGCCTCGTTAACCTGTCTGGGAAGATCTAGTGCAGCAAAGCACCGACCACCGAAAACAAGATCTAACTCTAGGCTTTAGAGATTATGCCACACTATATTGAACAGAATATAAATCAAAAAGAGTGCTTATACACAGAAAAAAGAAAGAAAAAAAAACATTTTACTGTGACATGGACAATACCAAGAAAAAACAAGTTTTTTACTTTTTATCATATGCTTTCATTTTAAGATAATAAATTTGGAGGTGTTACTGCGATAGGGGTGAATGATACGCTCAAGGATTTTACATTGTTATTTGTAAGGCCAGGGTTTGATTCCCAGCCAATGTGCTCAAACCCCAGCCACTAGATGCAGTGCCGGTCCCAAGCCCGTAGAAAATGGGAGGGTTGCGTCAGGAAGGGTGTAAAAAAAATAATAAAATCCCTGTGCCAAGTCCGCAGTGGCAACCCCTCGACGAGAGCAGCCGAAAGACTAGCAACATTTCTAATTAGCAAGACCTGAAAGTCCGGTAAATTCAAAAATTCAGGCTATATAGAAGGAGGTATCGGCCAAAATGCAGGGAAACGCTGACCATTACGTTTCTAAAGAAATTCCTGTTTTTTCTTCCAATTTGCCCATTGATTTGAACAGTGGGACTTTTTAAAGAAGCGATTTTTGGTCGTCTATATCGCTTTATCCTGTATACAGGGTCGCGGAGGCCCGGGAACCTATCCCAGGAGACTTAGGGCATGAGGCGGGGATGGGTTATCAATCCATCACAGGGCACACACACCCACACACACATACAGTACACTCATATGCTCATTCACACACTATGGGCAATTTGAGAACGCCAATCAAGCCTCTGAATTGTGGGAGAAAACCGGAGCACCTGGAGGAAACCCACCAAGCACGGAAAGAACATGCAAACTGCACGCACACAGGAGGGAATCAACCACTGAGCCACCGCGCCTCGATCATGCCCCATTGAAAATGAATAGGGCTCCAGAGTGAATCAGCAAAAAAACACCTCTGAATGTCTCTCCTGAAATCTTTGCACACACCCTGACCAATGTCACACCGCAACAGTCTGCCGGGTCTCCTTACGGCTGCAAATGAGAAAGAGAGTAAATCGGTCAAACAGGATGACATGGGGGTTCTCACTCTGAAGACTAAAATCCCCCAGAAACAAAAAGAGTAATAAAATGGCTCCTGTTTACCAAGTTTGCACACCAAACGTCACATTTAACATTATTAAAGCCTCTTAAACTCATTTCATTTCAATTTTGATCTTCTCGCACACGGTCGGTGGTGGAGTGGGTGTTGGAGAGGTTGCCATAGCTAAGCCATGCTCTCTCCACTTACCCACCACACACACACACACACACACACACACACACACACACACACACACACACACACACAGCCAGTACAGATGTTCATTTTTTAGGAACCATCTGGGCTCGGAATGAGCCATTTTCACTGAGAGAAAACCCAGAAAACGCGATGCACTGAACATCCACATCATACATAATTCCGGTTATGTACACAACGGCAGTTAATCTGGATTTTGGAAAAAATTCTTTAGAATGAGAACCCCCATTTCATCATATGAGAAAATGATGCTGCAAACAAAAATGTATAACCTTCAGACAGTTTGAACAATTTTCCCTTTTTTCATTTGAAGACCCGGCAGACTGTTGCGGTATGACATTTGTCAGGTTGTGTGCAAAGATTGGGGGAGAGCGATTCAGAGGTGTTTTTTGCTGATTCACTCTGGAACCCTATTCATTTTTTGGTTGTTTTTTTTTTTTTTGGATTTTCTCCTGATTTTCTCCCTAATTTAGTCGTGTCCAATTCCTCCCCGTCACTAGGGGGCTCCGACATTAAGGCTACTACTACCACTCAGCCGGGAGGGCCGAAGACTATCACGTGTTTCCTCCGAACCACGTGACGCCAGCCGACTGCATCTTTTCGAACCGCTCGCTCACGCACCGTTGGGGGCAGCGCTATCCGCTCCCTCCGTTGCGCGAGCTCACAGACGCCCCTGACTGGCTGTAGAGCCGTGATTAATGTGGGAGCACTAAGTACCTCTCATCCCTCCCCTCTGAGAGAGCTCGGCCAATCAGCTCTCTCTAGACCTCCGGCTGCGAGAGGTTACAGCACCACCCGGGATTTGAACTAGCGAATGATACTACCGGATGATAGGGCGAGCGCTTTACCACTGCGCCACTCGGAGGCTGGAACCCTATTCATTTTCAATGGAGCATGATTGACGCGGGCAGCACGGCGGATAAGTGGTTAGCACTGTTGCCTTGAACCTAGAAGGTTCGAGTTTGATTCTTTGGGGTCTGTGTGGGTGGAGTTTGCATGTTCCTAATCTGTGTATATACAGTTCTCCCCGAAGAGAAGAACTGTATAGTGGGTTTCCTCCGACAGTCCAAAAACATACAGATTAGGCTAACTGGTATTCCCAAATTACACATAGTGTGTGAATGTGTCTGAAGTCCTACCAAAAAACACAACTGGCCTCAGGTGGTAAGTTGGACTACAGAGGTTCCTATATGGATGGATGGATGGATGGATAATCTTAGGTACATTTCAGTACCAAATTCAATTCCTACAAAATGTGAAAAGTTCAAGGGGTAGTATACTTCTGAAAGAATTTTTCTGGTGCTTCATCCATTTCAATGCCACTTTTAAGTAGTTAAATGATCATACCTCTTCCCATTGATGAATGTAGCGTATGAGTCTGGAAAGCCTCAGCAGTCGTAACAGACTCAGTATCTTTGTGAAACGGACAATCCTTAGCGCACGAGCAGTCTTGTAGAAATCCGAATCGATCCGTGTCTCTACAATAAGGAAGATGTAGTCCACTGGGATGGAAGAGATGAAATCCACCACGAACCACGAGCGCAGATATTTAATCTTTATCTGCTGTGGGTCCAGTATAATCTCCGTGTTGTCCTCCTTGACGATGCCCGTGCGAAAGTTGAGCACCAGGTCCATGAGGAAGAAGGTGTCCGAGACGACGTTGAAGACGATCCAGGGTGGAGTGTGCTCATCCTTGAAGAAGGTGATGCCCACGGGGATGATGATCAAGTTGCCCACCATCAGTAGCAACATAGTGAGATCCCAGTAGAACCTGAACAAGGAGAGAGGGCACGGCGGCAGAGGGTTGCACACCCATGGGACAGAAAGAGAAGAAGAGAGAGAAGTATTGCATTAAATAAGACAAGATAATATAAAGGTAACATACAGAAAATGTATTACTGGCTACATTTTAACTATGTTAACAGGAACCTTGATCCATGCACTACCAGACGCAAAGAACTTTTACGATACAGCGCTTTTACATTTATACTTTTAAGATCCTTGAGATTTATGCACCATTCACGAACATTTCTCAATTATACTTACATTCTGTCCCTGAACAAATCCCTGAGTTAATTACATTTGTAACTCTTACCGCTCACACAAGTAATTTCCTAGGTATGAGCTTTTATAGTAACGCTCTCATGAACGTCTCAGGCTCATCAATATAATGAACTACACAGTGTAAACAGTGAGAACGAGACGGAGAAAAGGATGCAGTTAAAAAGGCTTGATAGTGGATTAGAGTTAAAGTCATTATAATGAAAATGACCGGACCGGACTCTCCTGGACTTCAAGATGCTACAGACAGATAATTTTTCATATTCTTTCTAAAGTCCAGGCCATTAAAGGGATAGTTCGTTTAGTACATTTGTTTTCTCTCTCTTTTTCTTTTTGCCCAGAACTACTGTAGCCAGCTAGCTATAATTAGCCATACGGCTAGTTCCAGCGGGCAAAAAAAACAACAACTACATTTTGATTTAAGACCGACTTGAAAAAAATGTAACTATCCCAATTTCTTCTGAAGAGCTAAAGTGCAAAGTGAATTGATAATGTCTGTTTTGTCGCTTTCTTTAAACCAAGATACACACATTACAAGTCCACGTTTAAAACAATGCTGAAGATCTCCTTCGAACAGTTGATATTGAGATGTATCTGCTACTTATGCTCCATAAATCCTTCATAATGGCTCTAATCCGAGGTGCTGTTTGTAAATTGGTGTTTTCTGAGGCTGGTAACTCTAAATGAACTTCTCATCAGAGGTAGGTTTTGGTCTTGATTTCCTGGGAAGGTCTTCATGAGAGCCAGTTTCATCATGGTGCTTAATGGGTTTTGGAAATGCTCTTGCCAATACAGTTCTTCTGTTCCAGATCAGCTGATTTATACTCTCTCTTAGTGGCTTGGTGACTTAGTGAGGAACAAGGAATGGAGTGGCATCCATTTTCCACTTTGTCCATAAAATGTGCCGTGGTTAAAAAAAAAATCTTTCAAAAAACTGATTCAAAATGTTAATCATGAATATCGCCCAGCAATACCCCTGTTATGTGCCAAAAGGAATGTGAGAGGGCGTAAAGTTTCACTACTCAAGGGGACAAACTCTATAAATTGTCCAGCTTTTCCCTCTGTTAAACCAATCTCTGTTAAACCTGCCGTAAGTGACACCAGAGCTTAAAAGAACATGCGAGATGCCAGTCTTATTAACTAGCTTGTCTGAAAAGCTTAGGAGACGCAGGGCTAATCTGAAAGATGTTGAAAATCAAGCCAATTCTAAAGGAATTTAACCAACAAGAAAAAAAAAATTGCTGCAGTGAGTCAAGAAAAGAACTGGAAAGTGTTTTGAGGTCAAACTTGAGAAGTTTTGAAAGACACCAAAGCAGGCAGAATCAAGCGTATTAATGCTCTGTTATTGGCAGACGTCAAAGTGTTGTAGTGTTCAGCACTGTGGCCTTGCACCTCCAGGGTCCGGGTTCGCCTCAGGGTCTGTGTGTATGGAGCTTGCATGTTCTCCCCGTGCTTGATGGGTTTCCTTCGGCTACTCCGGTTTCATCGCACAATCCAAAGACATGCAGATTCCCAAATTGGTGTCTGACACCTGCTCAGGAAACAACTTCCGGAATGTGAGACGGGCCCATTTTGGGTCTTTTGGTTTGTCTTTCTGGCACACGTCGAAGTTAACTAAGACCCTTACCTTCATTACTCTACTTAAGCGCAACTTTCACATATCTACTGTACTTTATTTTGCGAGTTTTATTAGTAGAAACTTTTTACTTTCACTCAACTGCAGTACATCCTGCAACAAATATGTGCGCTGTCTGCTTCACTACATTTGTGCATGATGTCCTGTTACATAACCACAGTGGTGTCTGGTATTTAAAGCAGGAATACACCTGCTGACTATTACGCGTAAGTGCGCGATTTGCCTTCCCTCCGTGAAACGCTTAATCATGTACCAGGTGTTTGAAATCAGAAGTGGCGACGGTTGCAGACAGCAGAGAGACACAGAGAGAGAAAAGAGAAACAAACTCTAAACTTTAACTGTGACTTAAAGGCTGCTACGAGGTAAGACGAGCGCAGTACCTTTGATACCTAAGGTGAGTAGTTTTACGCTTTTACTCAAGTAGACTTCTACTTTTACTTGAGTAACATCTTACAGTTACTAGGGTCCTGCACGAACAGGATTTGTACACTTTACCCACCACTGCTCTCTGACGTAAGTAAAATAAAAGTAAAATAAAAAGTCATTTAAGTAGATTTCTTCTTCTAAGAGTATATCGTTAAACACAGTGGAGGTTGTGTCATGTTGTTATGTTGCTCATCACCATCCAGTGTAAAGGGGTCCTGAAAAGGAACAGCTAGCAATCCATCCGGCATCCATGCCACCGCTTTTCGGGTACTCACTGGTCGCCTGGGGCCACTTCACATTCTAACAGGACAACACAAAGCTGCAGGGTACTTGAAAAGAGAAATGATGCAGTCATGTCTGGAATGCAAATGGCTTCCTCATCACTCACCCTTAAAGTCATCAAGCTGTTCTGGGAGTAATCAGAGTGAAAGATTAGAGCGAGGTGTCTACCCACACGTCCTGAGACAAACCCGGATCAAGGTCAGAAGTTAAGTCAAATTTGTTCAGTTATTGACTATCATAATGATTTCCCTTGTCGTGGAGGATGTCGTATGAGATGTCAGAGTGATGTTATATTTTCAATGGGCAAATCTGGTTATTTCTTTGTTGACTATTAATAGCTTGTAATAACATGCGGTCAAGCATGCACCTGGCTGAGCAGATTTAATGTATGCACTATTCTTCTGGCTGACCCACGTGAAAAATCTGCTGCTTTGCTTTTTCCATGTAACAACCTCTTCCTTCGTTCATTCCGTGACATTGCAGTAAGGCTATATAATCAAACCTGTAAGTGGGTAATCAAATTTAGCATAAGGACCGTCCTTGTTGCCCCAAGGATGCTCTTTAAATTCAACATTAGCTCTTTCAGGCTCCAGCTCTGGTGCTATTATATACTCACGTTGAGGACTGTCTGATCCAATATGGTGTCCCACTGCAAACCATGGTGATGTTCAAGAACTGCTTAATCAAATTCAGTTGAAGCTCTTCCCTTTTTGAGGCTAATAAACCATCATTTAATACAATGTAATGATATTATGTAGATTCAATTCAAGAAATTGGAACAAATAATTTACAATGACAGATTCAAAAATTTAGTTTATGTTAAACATACGGTAACAGCAGCCTCATTTCCCTTTTCGTCTGTTCCAAGCACTCTGCATTCAGCATCAGCAGTATACTAATCACCGGCCTGATCATCCGTCATCACCTGCACCTGCTTCTCACTGGTTCATGCCTTAAGTTAGACCTTTTTTTTTAAATGCTTGAATGATTCACAGGTGTGGCGTAACAAACGCCTTTGAAACTGCTCAGGAACAGGGACTGAAAATGATGGCAAAAAAGTCTTTCAAGAAGTATTGAGAACAGTTCCTTGAGACAAAATTAAAAATGCAAGTCAGGCTCTTTGGATGCAAAAAATGAGGGATGCTTCAAGACTTTCTCACTGTACTGTAGTATATGGATGACCCTCAACCAGAAGCAGAGTTCATGCAGTTGGGTTAAAGAAATCATGTTGGATTTCATCCTGTGTGTGAAAGATATTTTAACAGTTGGTATCTGATTACAAACTGAATTTATTAGACTTGTGTACATTTAGTTATCGATTTTGATAAACTCCTTCCCTTTGCAAGCAGATGCCAAAACTACATAAGAAAGTAGACTATTTATTATTATTATTATTATTATTATTATTATTATTATTATCATTATTATTACATATTACATTAGCGTTTTGCTCAAATCCAAAATGATGATTTCCCAGACCATCAAAAATACTGATTCATATTAGTACAAACAAATAATCACATAGGAAGCCAAAATCAACATGCCACTTGGGACTGTGGATGAATAATTTCTAGACAGCAATTCTATAATAATTTGGGACAGATCCTCGAGGAGTCTCGATTCCCAAAGCAGATTTCCTGGGAGGATGCAAAAACAGAGCCAGTTTTCTGTAACCTTCCGCCTACGCATGCCCTCCTTCATCGCAATGGTTTGTGTATTTGTGTGTGCATGTGTTAAAAATTGCCCTCTGGGTCCAGTCGGTAATTAAATCTAGATTGGCTTCATTGTGTAGTGGAGTGATATATTCTTACTGCTCTATAGATTAGGGAGAGAAGGTCAGCTTTGTGAACAGGTGATTTACCCTGCTAAGTTTAGAGCTGCCTGTAAAAGACAGTCCTGGAAGCTGAGAAACAACCAGGCACACATGTACACACACACACACACACTCATAGGTTTGCCTTACTGAGGACCTTCCACTGATGCAATTATTGATGGAGCAAATTAACTATATGCCTACATGCAAATCTATTCATAACTTTATCGTTAGTTACTAAAAGGAATACGGTTGTATTTTTATTTATTATTATTATTATTATTATTATTATTTATTTATTTTTTATTTATTGGGGGGGTTGATCACAAGTTTGAAACATCTTTGTGGGGATCATGATGTCAAAACTGGCCATAAAACATGCATGAAACACACACATACAGTACACACACACACACACACACACACACACACACACACACACACACACACACACACACACCACACAAATTTGAGATTTGAATCCAAACATTCATTTCTCTATTTTCGGAAAGAACTTTCAGCTTTTTTTGTGGAGAAATCAAGCTACACTGAATAAACACTAATTACAGGGGAAATTACATACACAGCTGCCTGAGATGCTTGAGCTACATTATGGATGGATTAGCACAGGCACACATACACATACACACACACACACACGAACACCATTTGAAGCACTGACAGTAATTGGAATTCTTCAAAGTAAGCAGGGTATCCACTGTTACGGCTGCTTGTCGGCTTGCGGTATATTTAGCGCAGCGTTCCTGACACCGTTCGCTCTTGTTGAGATTTCAAACCCTAGACGCTTCTGAAGATTATGACCCTGCTCGCCGCTAATGACGTTTGTTCTCCCAATCTCGATGTTCCCCCACATTGGCCTGTGTCACAAACCCTGGGAACTGAGATTACACACACACGAGCAGGCCTGGTGCTGGGGAAGAGCCCTGATAAGTCATAATGGATGTGCCGTCAGTCTGAGCCATTCCCTTCGTTTCTCTGCACATCACACTTGGCTCTCGACTGTGGCGGATTTTTGGCAGACATGTCCGTCTGGGCTAAAGGATGTCTGCCTCTCTCGTTTCTTGCTGGGAATTTGATACCCATAAGAAATTGTACTGTGGTATTGGTATCATAGAAGTCCGATGGGACCTGTATCATTGTATATAGGACCATGGCATTTGTGTGTGTGTGTGTGTGTGTGTGTGTGTGTGTGTGTGTGTGTGTGTGTGTGTGTGAGTTTTATGGCCAGTTTTTACATAATGGTCCCCACAAAGACAGTAATGGGAATCATTTGCTAACACTATCGTAGATGGTCCTACCAGGGTATATACTTTGTACATGTACATGGCAGAATAAAACATGTACAGTACTATAGCATAGTACATCGTTCTACCATGTACTGTATTATGATACTATGGAGCATGTACCAGGATTCTGTCAAAAGGATGGTACATATGTTATGATAATTTCTCTACTATACAATACCAGTAGTATGTACTAACATATCTAACATGGTAAAGTATGAACAAATTTACCACATTAGTTACCTGCTGAATTTTGGTAGCCAGTGTGTGTACTACTACAGTACCCACTGAAGTGCCACAGGACCTAACATGCCATTCATCAAAGCACAGTGATACAACAGAAAACAATATAAATACAAAATAGTAACTTAATACTTTAAGCTTAAAAAAAAGCATGGTAATTTACAGTATGTCAGTTATGAGAGCCAAAATGTGTGAAGATATCACTTAAAATCCAACTCACAAAAATATACCATATATATGGTATATACCATATTATGCCATTAGCTAGCCAAGTGATCTAAACCACTGTAGGTAGCTAGTTCCTTTGATGTTTTCAGGATAAAAGCTGCGTACTGAACTTAAGATCCCACTTTGTTAGGTTTTTAAGGACATGTTGTTTTGAATATCTTAATATTTAAGTGCTACTACTTACGACTTATAGATAACGCTATACGGAAGGAAAATGTTTAACGCGCATCCATGCTATAAAGTTATGTAGCAAGGAATATTTATAAGTGGTACTTTGGCATACAAACACTCCGCTTCGTGAATTTTTGCATTACGAACTAAAATTCTGCAAGAAATATGTATCGGCATACGAGGCACTTTTGGTATATGAATGAACCGAGCCGAACCAAACGTCGGCTAAGTTGCGCGTTTATCCGGGAGCTGTCCAAAACTTGTCTGCACCAGTGGAAAGCCAAACAAGTTTACATTTTTTACAAAGTTTCTTTGCATTTTGTGGAAGATTTAGTGAACACATAGCAGCATGGGTGTTAGCTAGGACGGCAGCAAGAAGAAAACTAAGCCACGTTCAGTTTTGTTTTTGAAGCAGCTGTGTGTCAAGAGGAATATAAATTAAGGTTAAGTGAGGTTTAATGTCTATTTATTTCATATTTTACTTAATTTTCATGTCTTTTCTAGGTGTTTTGATTGTTCTCTATGCAAAAATAGGATAAAAGTGTTTTTCTGATTTTCTGCATTTACATTGTTTCCTAAGGGAAAATGCGTTTCGCAATAACATTTTTCACAAGATGACCTTGCTGCCCAGTTGTACGAGATCTTACTTATTGTTGAACAAATTGTATTGTTGATTTATAAGTATTTTTTGTTTTGCCATTTAATTGTGGGCTCAATGCTATTCTATGACTCCACATCCCTAGGTTAATCTAGTGATAAAATGCAAAAGCATGTTGCTGTCTGCATCATATGTCTCTCTCTCTCTCTCTCTCTTTCTCTTTCTCTCTCTCTCTCTCTCTCTAAATGTGTGTGTGTATCAAGTCTGTCCTCTATTCATCTAATATTACTTCTTAATAGAGGTCACTTCACCCAAAGTATGCACTGATCCATTTGCTGTTTTATTATGCTTTGGAAGCCTGACATGGAAGAACATTGTTCTATAAATACAGCAGTGTATGTGTGTATGTGTGCATATGCGTGTGTGTGTGTGTGCGCGCACGTGAGTGTGAATATCACAGGGTAAAGAGGACCATAGCAAAGCCCATGACCTTATGCTTAGTATTATATACATGTCCTTTGACTCGAAAGAGGGATGGAGGTGTCTCTGCTCAGAGGACGAGCGAAGGTGAAGTGATGGAGAACGAGATTAAGAGCAGTGGGAGAAATGGAGAAAGAGACAGAAAAGAAAAAGAAGCTAATGGAATTAGTGATTAAATACTAGGGATCTTACAGTGATGGATTTATTTACAGTAGAACAGCTTATGCCAAATGTCTGTGGGTCCACTACAGGAACAAGGTTCATAATAATAATAATAATAATAATAATAATAATAAAACAAAAAATGTATACCAATATGAAGTCTATAAAAATTTTATAATGGTAAAGTGAAATGCATTACACATAACAAGTAATGGGCCAGAAAAACCTGAGCAAATTATAACTTTTTAAGAATTAAAGTTAAATAAATATATAAATTGCTTTTGGCTGTGATAGTTGGAGCCTGACAAATGTTTAATGCAAATGTGTCCCAGATATTTGGAGCATAAAACTTTTTTTTTTTTTTTTTATTCAGGTCATATGTCACAATCATCCAGTACATGAAACATTATTAAACTAGTATACAAATTTACTTAGTTAATATCAATCGTTTGGGAATTGATTGTTTAAAACTGTGACAATTTAGCATGTTGCTGGGAACAAAACACCTTATTAGCATGTGGTTTCCTCAGGATTACCTCAGACTGGTTCATTATTCTGCACACTGCTTTCCCAGTCATGTGAGCCAAAAAAGAAAAAATTGTTAACTTGTCATAGCTGGAGCCAAAAAAGTGATGCAACAAGACAGTGGAGAAAGTTAAGGATGCCCTTAGCCCTAAGATAAACCTTGAAGTCCGATGGAGTTCAAGCCACTTACTAGAACTAGCAGAAATAGCTAATTTTCTCTTTGTTTCTATAATAAAGTACTACAGCTCAGGGAAAAATGAAGGAACTATTAAGGAAAAGTTGAAAAATTAAGCAATATTGCATGACAGGGAGTGCTGTTGTGCTGGTTATCAGCACAGCTGTGATCCGGTCATAGGCACAAGGACACCGCCCAAGTCAACCAAAATATCCCAGATATACAGTATTGCTTTTATACGCCGGTTATTTTGCTCAGCCAACATATCTTTTTTCACAACTGGTACAACTAACCATCTTCTACCACCGGAGCTGACAGTTGGGGTGAAAGAATGGAATTTGGAACTGGACTTACTTTATATCTCCACTTTAGAACGTTAGTTAACTTCTCTATATAGGATGTACAATCCTGTTCCACACACCTTGATCGGGGGTTAGAGAGGGATTTAGGATTCAGCCATGTGTTAGAAGCTAGTTAGCTTTGTAGCTCATATTAGCTGTGAACTAAACAACTCGAACGGTCCAGAGGCAATTTGTAACTATTAACATACAGTTCATTATCCCAGTGCTGTTGTTCTTTATCACCAGCAGTTGCGTGTTTCTTATCCAATCAGAAAACTCTGTTTAAACTGTTTTATAATATAGCATATAAAACTCATTAACACATCAAGATGTTTTTTTTTTTTTTGGAAATATTGTCATTTTGTCTGTTTGTTTGCGCATGCATCACGTAAAAACTACAGAATGAATGGGGTTTTCACAGATGTACTGTATTTGGCTGAACTTGCGGTAACATATAGGCTTTGTTTCGTCACAGTCTGCCAATGGGAAGAGAAGATAATGGAAAACACCCTTACAGAATATCATTTTTAAAAAAATCACCCTTGGAAAATTTTGAATTCAACAGATGGCACTGTACATTTTTTTTTATATCGGTGTGCAATTGAAATCTCCTTAATAAACGTGATCTCATACCTTCAATCCACGTATTCACGGTATCACGTAAAAATTTTAATTCTTTCCAAAATTTAACAGCTGGCGCTTTACATTTTTTTTAGATTCCATTCCATTCGCACGAAGTCACGGGCTCATCTAGCAACTAGTATTGATTAAAGATGCTTGAATTATATTATTGAGGTTGGATACATAATCCCTTAAAGGCAAAAAAAAAAAAAAAAAAACTAAATTCTTTGAATTTCAATAAGAGCACACTGTTTTGACTTATATTAATGAAGAATAAAGTAAAAAATGTCAAATTGGACAAAATGTAATAACAGTAAAAAAAAAATAAAACCGGTGTATGGCAGTGGACTCGGGCTTTCAGAATCCACTGCACTAAGAATTAACAAAGAGAAAAAAAGAATACACAAACAAAAGCACACACATATACATGCACACTCTGTGCTGCACCTGGTCATGTTCCGTCTCTGGACGGACTCTTTGACATTTCAGCGCTCCGGCGTGAGACACAGATAGTAGTGCAGAGACACAGTCATGTTTCTCAGAGAGCCTTCAGAGGACGTCTGTGACATGTTTTCACCTTCTGAGAGCTTCTAGGTACATGATAAGTCTCTCTCGAGTACACACACACACACACACACACACAGAACCAGAAACACATTCCAGCATCATGGATACTAGTGGGGTTGAGGTGGAGGTACAGATTGAGGAGTGGCGGCAAAAGAGAGAGAGAGAGAGAGAGAGAGAGAGAGAGAGAGAGAGAGAGAGAGATGAAATGGCCTCTAGAAAGGTTGTCTGTCATTAAGAGGTGTGCAGACAGGAAGGCGCTCCCCGTCACTCTACACTACCCTGACTGAATGAGGGCAGCGCATATGTGTGTGTGTGTGTGTGTGAGCGTGTGTACGTGTGTGTTCACTCTCTGTGAATATGAATGTCTAAGTGACTGATGTGATTATTTATGAATATAAATTATT